>CM065590.1:112960855-113271923 GCA_033119425.1 Bufotes viridis | reverse complement strand
GCCTACTATTTCGGGTGTCACCAACACCAGATTGATTAAATTGGCCTTTTTGAACCAAAATGACAACACTGGACACTATAATGCCTTTTCTGGTATTAATTACAAGAAGACTGCTGCAAATTGGACACCAGAATTTTTAAATGCTACTTATGTTAAATGAATTCCCACAGTGGGAGAACTATTTCCTTTTACAGGAGTAACAACGTGCGGCGTACTATTTCGGGTTGTCACCAACACCAGATTGATTAAATTGGCCTTTTGGAACCAAAATGACAACACTGGACACTATAATGCCTTTTTCTGGTATTAATTACAAGAAGACTGCTGCAAATTGGACACCAGAATTTTTTAAATGCTACTTATGTTAAATGAATTCCCACAGTGGGAGAAGTATTTCCTTTTCAAAGGAGTAACAACGTGCGGCGTACTATTTCGGGTGTCACCAACACCAGATTGATTAAATTGGCCTTTTTGGAACCAAAATGACAACACTGGACACTATAATGCCTTTTTCTGGTATTAATTACAAGAAGACTGCTGCAAATTGGACACCAGAATTTTTAAATGCTACTTATGTTAAATGAATTCCCACAGTGGGAGAACTATTTCCTTTTACAGGAGTAACAACGTGCGGCGTACTATTTCGGGTGTCACCAACACCAGATTGATTAAATTGGCCTTTTTGAACCAAAATGACAACACTGGACACTATAATGCCTTTTTCTGGTATTAATTACAAGAAGACTGCTGCAAATTGGACACCAGAATTTTTTAAATGCTACTTATGTTAAATGAATTCCCACAGTGGGAGAACTATTTCCTTTTACAGGAGTAACAACGTACTGGCCTACTATTTCGGGTGTCACCAACACCAGATTGATTAAATTGGCCTTTTTTGAACCAAAATGACAACACTGGACACTATAATGCCTTTTTCTGGTATTAATTACAAGAAGACTGCTGCAAATTGGACACCAGAATTTTTAAATGCTACTTATGTTAAATGAATTCCCACAGTGGGAGAACTATTTCCTTTTACAGGAGTAACAACGTGCGGCGTACTATTTCGGGTGTCACCAACACCAGATTGATTAAATTGGCCTTTTGGAACCAAAATGACAACACTGGACACTATAATGCCTTTTTCTGGTATTAATTACAAGAGGACTGCTGGTATTTCAGAACACCGGAATTTTTAAAATGCTCGTTTTGGTACATAAATTGCCCACACTGGGAGAATTATTGCCTAAACCTTTTTACTGTATTATTTACTAATGGACTGCTTCTTCTGGTCTAACACCAGAATTATGTTTTTTACAGGGAAAGATTTTTTTAATTTATATTTCTGGCAAAAAAAAAAAAAAAAAAAATTTCTGGCTGACAGTATTGGATCTGGCTGTAGTGACACTGGCTAGCCTAGCTGGAACAGCAGATTCATGGGATTTGCTATCCAAGTGGGTTACTTTCAGTTTCACCACTGATATATTAAATATATTGGCAGTTGGTAGGGGTGACACAAGCACAGCCAAACCCCTGATGTAGTATATCTATGAAAAAATCGACTATTACATGAGAATAATGGACGCTGTGGCAGCTTTTGCTGTAGCACCACAAGTCCCAAAATGGCCGCCGACTATCAGCCCAGTAACATGTGCCAGAAAATGGTCTGCCCAGCCAGAAAAAAAATTGACTTTGACTGAGCAGCTGAATCGCTGTTGTTCTGTGTCACAGGAGTAGATATTTTAATTCTTTGGAGCTTTTCTTTGGACTCTGTGGCAGCTTGAGCTGGCCCACCACAGGTCCCAAAATGGCCGCCGCCGGTCAGCCCAGTTACATGTGCCGGTAAAAATCGATCTGGCCAGTGTAAAAAAAAATAAACTTTCAGTGAACAGCTCAGCTGAGTTGTTCTGATGCACAGGTTTAGATCATTCACTTCTTCTCAGGTTTTTTTCCTCGATTATTCCCTGCCTATGTCGCCCTCACAGCAGCTGCATCTATCCCTGTTCTATTCACATCGGGAGTGAGCACGTCCCGACGTGCGCACAAGCTTATAAAGAGGCTGAGTCACATGCTGCACTTGGCCAATCACAGCCTTGCCAATAGTAGGCATGGCTGCGATGGCATCTTAGGGCAAGTAGTATGATGCATGTTGATTGGCTGCTTTGCAGCCTTTCAAAATGCGCCACAAAAATGACGAACTACAAAACCGAACCCGAATTTTTATGAAAATGTTCGGGTTCGGGTCGTGTCACGAACACCCCAAAATTCTGTATGGACCGGAACTATTCTCGAAATGTGCGCTCAACAACACAACACTAGTGCTATTCAGTATCCCACTCTTAAGTTCTAATCGCATTCGATTTTAACTTATGCTTTTTTTGACAGGCATCGCATTCTATTTGATGCCTGGCAAAAAAAAAAATGCATAAGTTAACATCGAATGCGATTAGAACTTAATAGTGGGATACGAATAGCACTGCGTGCTAGAACAGCACGCACACGATTATTCAAATTTTGTATTATCGCGATACAAAACCAAACAGTAAAGTTAAAATCGAATGCAATTAGAACGTGTAGTGTGATGCGATTTATTTGAGTTCTAATAATCGCATTGCGATTTCAACTTAATTCTCAGATCCGACAGTACATTCTACTGGAGGAGGCGTTCCCATGGTGATCGGTAGCTCAAAGTTGTAATCGCAATGCGATTTCAGCTTTAAGCCTGTACTATTCTGCTATATAGTACTTTCCTAATGCGCCGAGAGAACATGCAGAACTCCGAACTCGAACCCGAACTTTTTTGAAAATGTCCGGGTTCGGGTCTGTGTCACGGACACCCCAAAGTTCGGTACGAACCCGAACTATTCTCGAACTGTTCGCTCAACACTATCCATGATAAATCTGCATTGTGGGGGCCCCATGTGGCTTCTACACACTTTCAAAATAATCTTTCAGCGGGGCGAATAGATGTCGGATCACCGGGATGCTCCATGATGACCCCTTTTTTCTTTCAAACTACACCTGCACTGCATACCAGACTAGGAAATATATTACGTAAATTCGGCAGTGTTTAGATTGCGGGGTGATCTGTACCCCTTTTCTCTTTCAAACTACCCCTGCACTACATACCTGACTGGGAAATAAATTCTGTCAATTCGGTGGCATTTAGATTGTTGGGTGATCTGGACCTTTTTTTTCTTTCATACTACCCCTGCACTGCATACCTGACTGGGAAATAAATTCAGTCAATTCGGCGGCGTTTAGATTGTTGGGTGATCTGTACCCCTTTTTTCTTTCACACTGGGAAAATATATTCTGCATGCTGGTAGACGTGCTGCTGATGGCATTCCCACCTGACAGCGGGGCCTCAGTGGAAGCACAAGGTGAAGGCAGAGGAGGAGGAAGAAGTCGTCAACGCAGTTGGGGCACCGCCAGCACCTCAGAAGGTAGGGTTAGCATGGCCGAAATGTGAAAAAGCTTTGTCAGCACGCCACAAGAACCAATACCACCAGCTGATATGGAACGTCTTAGCAGGAGGCAGCATTTCAGAAACATGGTGGAACAGTATGTGTGCACACGCCTACACGTACTAACTGATGGGTCTGCCCCATTCAACGTCTGGGTCTCCAAATTGGGAACATGGCCTGAACTTGCCCTTTACGCCTTGGAGGTGCTTGCCTGCCCTGCAGCCAGTATATTGTCTGAACGTGTGTTTAGCATGGCACAGGGCGTTATCACTGACAAGCGCAGCCGCCTGTCCACAACCAAAGTGGACAAGCTTATGTTCATTAAAATGAACCAGACGTGGATCCCACAGGAATTGTCCGTACCTTGTGCAGAATAGAATGTATAATGGCCTCACCCAGCCTTTGTACTTGCGCATCTTCTGATCATGCTCCAGTGACGGAATTAAGGATGTCGCGTTGTTCTTGTAGCGGAGATCCAGCAGAGTGGCCACCCAGTAATCAGCCCTGGTTATAATGTGGGCAACTCGGCGGTCGTTGCGTAGGCACTGCAGCATGTAGTCGCTCATGTGTGCCAGGCTGCCCAGAGGCAACGACAAGCTGTCCTTTGTGGGAGGTTTATCGTCTGTGTCTTCTGTATCCCCCCAGCCACACTCCAGTGATGCCCATGAGCTGCATTGGGTGCCACCCTGCTGTGAACACGGTTCCTCCTCCTCATCATCCTACTCCTCCTTATCCTCCAGAACTGTGCCCTGGCTGGACAGTTGTTTACCTGGCCTCTTTTGGTGCAGGAACCCACCCTCCGAACCACTTGTGAATGACTGGCCTAATAACCATGGAAATGATGCCTCTTCCTCCTCCTCCTCCTCTTCCATCATCGCCTGAAGCATTTTTCAAAGAGACATAGAAGTGGGATAGTAACGCTGAGGACGGCGTCATCAGCACTGGCCATGTTGGTGTAGTACTCGAAGCAGCGTAACACAGCACACACGTCCCGCATGGAGGCCCACTCGTTGGTGGTGAAGTAAAGTGGTGCTGTTCCGCAGAGCGACTCACCCGTGCGTGCTGCTTAACTCCACTATCACCTGAAGCTGCTCGTACAATCTCTCCAGCATGTGCAATGTGCAGTTCCACCTTGTGGGTACATCGCATATGAGGCGGTGAGCGGGAAGGCCTAAATTGCGCTCAGCGCAGACAGGAGGGCAGCAGCAGAGTGAGAACGCTGAAAGTGCGCACATATGGCCCACACTTTCTGCAGTAGCTCTGACATATCGGGGTAATTTTTCAGGAACCTCCGAACTACCAAAATCAGCACATGCGCCAGGCAAGAGAACACAGCTAGGCCCATTATTGCACACCACCAGGCCGGGCTTGAGGCACCAACCACTCAGCGGTCTGTTGTTCCATGCCCAACCACAGCTCCTGCGCAGTGTTTGGTTTCCCTGCAAACAGATGAGTTTCAAAACAGCTTGCTGTCGTTTCCCCCTGGCTGTGCTGAAGTTGGTGGTGCAGGTGTTACGCTGACTGGATGAGGAGGCGGTAGAGGAGGAAGCGGAGGAGGAGGCAACAGGAGGCAACGAGATACATCATGCAATCCTTGGTGGCGGACGGACATGCGCCAAACTGCTATCCGCCTCAGGCCCAGCCACCACTGCATTTACCCAGTGTGCAGTTAGGGAGATATAACTTCCCTGCCAGTATCCATGTATCGGTGGTTATGTGGACCTTGCCACAAATGGTGTTGCGCAGTGCACACCTGTGGTGGCTGGGAACCACGTACTGTGGGACAGCCACCGCCATAATGTTTTTAAAAGACTTTGTCTCCACCAGACAGAATGACAGCATTTCAAAGGCCAGGAATTTTAAAATGCTTGCACTCAGGGCCAGGGATCGCTGGTGGGTAGGGGGGTACTTCCTCTTTTTCTTCAGTGTTTGGGGGATGGACAGCTGAGCGCTTTCATGAGACAGTGTGGAGATGCTTGGTGACGGTGGTATAGGGGGTGGTGTTGCTGCCACATCCTCTGTTTGCGGAGCGGGGGGAGGAAGAAGCCGAGACTGCAGCAGAAGAGGGAGCAGGAGGAGACTGAGATCTTTCGTGGTTTTTGAGGTGTGTACTCCACTGCAGATCGTGCTTTGAATTTAGATGCCTGGTCATGCAGGTTGTGCTCAGGTTTAGAACATTTATGCCTTGCTTCAGGCTCCAATTGCACAGCTTGCAAACCACTTGCGTCTTGTCGTCAGCACATTGTCTGAAGACCTGCCATGCCAGGGAACTCCTTGGAGCTGGCTTTGGTGTATTCAGTCCCTGGGTGTGGTGGGCAGTAGGAGGGGATGGCCACTCTGGGGGCCGGCTAGGGGACGGACACTCTTCTTTTACACCTTGCTCCCTCTTTTGCTGTTCGGCTGGCACTGTGTGTCCTCAACCTCTTCCTCCGAACTGCACACATCCCTTGCATGACCTTGATTTCATGTGGGGTCGAAGACCTCATCATTCTCCACATTATCTTCCACTCACTCCTCACCCCTGCCTTCCTTGCCAGTCTGCACACTGCAAAACCCGCAGCAGTTGGCACCCGTGTTGTGTCATCATCAGAGATGTGCTGCGGTTGTCCTCCCATGTCCACATCCTGAAACATAAGTGGTTGGGCATCAGTGCACTCAATCTCTTCCACTTCTGGGGCAGGGCTAAGTGGATGGCCCACGGAAACCCTGCCAGCAGAGTCATCAAAAAGCATAATAGCCTGCTTGCCTGATTTACAAGGGGTTGAAGTGAAAGACAGATGCCCATGGGCTGTAGGTGCCAACTCTGTGCTTTCAGCAGGGGACTAGGTGGGAGACAATGTAAAGGAACTTGAGGCACAGTCAGCCACTCAATTTACTACCACCTCTACTTGTTTTGGTCTCACCATACGTACACCACTATTCGGGCCTACAAAATAACACTGAATGCTTTGTAGCCTACGTGCACCTGAGGATGGTGGTTTTTTTTGGGCGTGTAGCTGGCACAGATCGACCACATCCTCCTGCAACAGGAGCTCCACCAACAGAAGCAGCACCACGACCAGGACCACGTCCCTTATTTGATGCTCTCCTCATTCTTTGAGATCACCCACTAACTAACAGACAGATTGACTATATAAATTTTCCTGTCGCGTATACCTCACACCAAAAATGGGTATATGTCAGCCACCGATCTAACAGACGGATTGACTATATTCATTTCCTTGTCACGGATGCAGTGCAGGTGTACCTCACACAAAAAATGGGTAAATGTCACGAACCAAACTAACAGACATTTATTATATTTTTGTGTCAGGGGTACAAAGATGGTGCATTGCACCCAAAAAAGATCGCTATAGGTCACCTACAGAATTAACAGCCAGGTTAATTATTATATTTCTGTGTCAGGGGTGCAAAGCTGGTATATTACACCCACAAAAAAATCCCCATAGGTCACCCACAGAATGAACAGCCAGATTAGATTCCTAACACTCTCCCTCACTTCAGCTGCCTGCTTCCTGTCACTGCACTACTCAGAGCTTATGGGCGGTGCTACACGTACAGGTTGGGTCACATGATGCACCGGCAAATCACAGCCATGCCATTACTAGTGCTTAAAAGCTTGTTAAATGGCTGACCTGCACCGAACACCGAACTCGAACCCAAACTTTTCCTGCAAAGTTTGGGTTCGGGTACCCGAACTCGCAAAGTTCGATATGGACCCGAACTTTGCAGTTCGGGTTCGCTCAACACTATTTGGTATTGATAACTTTTAGATTCACTAATGTCCATGGATATTATGTTTTAATTTATCAGTAGTAGAGATGAGCGAACACCTGGATGTTCGGATTCGAGAGGTTCGGCCGAACTTCCGGAAAATGTACGGGTTCATGATCCGAACTCAACCCGAACTTCATCCTGAACCCGAACCCCATAGTAGTCAATGGGGACCCGAACTTTTGGGCACTAAAAAGCCTGTAAAAGACTCCCGGAAAGGGCTAGATGGCTGCAAAAGGCAGCAAAATGTAGGTAAATCCCCTGCAAACAAATGTAGATAGGGAAATGAATTAAAATAAAATAAATAAAAATTAACCAATATCAATTGGAGAGAGGTCCCACAGCAAGGAATCATGCGTCATATCATCCACCACTGGAGAAGGCCACTCTCATTTATTTGGGACCAGCACCCAGACAGAGGATACAGGTCCCACAGCAAGGAATCATGCTTCATATCAACCACCACCGGAGAAGGCCACTCTCATGTATTTTGGACCAGCACCCAGACAGAGGATACAGGTCCCACAGCAAGGAATAAGGCGTCATATCAACCACCACCGGAGAAGGCCACTCTCATTTATTTTGGACCAGCACCCAGACAGAGGATACAGGTCCCACATCAAGGAATCATGCGTCATATCAACCACCACCGGAGAAGGCCACTCTCATGTATTTTGGACCAGCACCCAGACAGAGGAGAGAGGTCCCACATCAAGGAATCATGCGTCATATCAACCACCACCGGAGAAGGCCACTCTCATTTATTTTGGACCAGCACCCAGACAGAGGATACAGGTCCCACATCAAGGAATCATGCGTCATATCAACCACCACCGGAGAAGGCCACTCTCATTTAGTTCGGACCAGCACCCAGACAGAGGATACAGGTCCCACATCAAGGAATCATGCGTCATATCAACCACCAACGGAGAAGGCCACTCTCATTTAGTTCGGACCAGCACCCAGACAGAGGAGAGAGGTCCCACATTAAGGAATCATGCGTCATATCAACCACCACCGGAGAAGGCCATTCTCATTTATTTTGGAACAGCACCCAGACAGAGGATACAGGTCCCACATCAAGGAATCATGCGTCATATCAACCACCACCGGAGAAGGCCACTCTCATTTAGTTCGGACCAGCACTCAGACAGAGGAGAGAGGTCCCACATCAAGGAATCATGCGTCATATCAACCCCCACAGGAGAAGGCCACTCTCATTTATTTTGGACCAGCACCCAGACAGAGGATACAGGTCCCACAGCAAGGAATCATGCGTCATATCAACCACCACCTGAGAAGGCCACTCTCATGTATTTTGGACCAGCACCCAGACAGAGGAGAGAGGTCCCACATCAAGGAATCATGCGTCATATCAACCACCACCGGAGAAGGCCACTCTCATTTATTTTGGACCAGCACCCAGACAGAGGATACAGGTCCCACATCAAGGAATCATGCGTCATATCAACCACCAACGGAGAAAGTCACTCTCATTTATTTCGGACCAGCACCCAGACAGAGGAGAGAGGTCCCACAGCAAGGAATCATGCGTCATATCAACCACCACCGGAGAAGGCCACTATCATTTATTTCGGCCCAGCACCCAGACAGAGGATACAGGTCCCACAGCAAGGAATCATGCGTCATATCACCCACCACTAGAGAAGGCCACTCTCATTTTTTTCAGACCAGCACCCAGACAGAGGATACAGGTCACATAGCAAGGAATCATGCCTCATATCAACCACCACCGGAGAAGGCCACTCTCATTTATTTAGGACCAGCACCCAGACAGAGGAGAGAGGTCCCACAGCAAGGAATCATGCCTCATATCAACCACCACCGGAGAAGGCCACTCTCATTTATTTGGGACCAGCACCCAGACAGAGGATACAGGTCCCACAGCAAGTAATCATGCGTCATATCAACCACCACCGGAGAAGGCCACTCTCATTTATTTCGGACCAGCACCCAGACAGAGGAGAGAGGTCCCACAGCAAGGAATCATGTGTCATATCAACCACCACCGGAGAAGGCCACTCTCATTTATTTTGGACCAGCACCCAGACAGAGGATACAGGTCCCACAGCAAGGAATCATGCGTCATATCAACCACCACCGAAGAAGGCCACTCATGTATTTTGGACCAGCACCCAGACAGAGGAGAGAAGTCCCACATCAAGGAATCATGCGTCATATCAACCACCAACGGAGAAGGCCACTCTCATTTATTTTGGACCAGCACCCAGACAGAGGATACAGGTCCCACAGCAAGGAATCATGCGTCATATCAACCACCACAGGAGAAGGCCACTCTCATGTATTTTGGACCAGCACCCAGACAGAGGAGAGAGGTTTTCACAGCAGAGAATCAGGCATTTAGATCACCCACCACAGGAGTAGGCCACCATTTAATGGGACCCCGGCAACCATGTCAGATGGCACAAACATCAGCTTCACATCACCCAGCACAAGAGAAGGCCACTTTGAGAGACTTTGACCCCTGCACCCAGACGGAGGAGAGAGGTTTTCACAGCAGAGAATCATGCATTTAGATCACCCACCACAGGAGTAGGCCACCATTTAATGGGACCCCGGCAACCATGTCAGATGGCGCAAACATCAGCTTCACATCACCCAGCACAAGAGAAGGCCACTTTGAGAGACTTTGACCCCTGCACCCAGGCGGAGGAGAGGGGTTTTCACAGCAGAGAATCAGGCATTTAGATCACCCACCACAGGAGTAGGCCACCATTTAATGGGACCCCGGCAACCATGTCAGATGGCACAAACATCAGCTTCACATCACCCAGCACAAGAGAAGGCCACTTTGAGAGACTTTGACCCCTGCACCCAGGCAGAGGAGAGGGGTTTTCACAGCAGAGAATCAGGCATTTAGATCAGCCAGCACAGGAGAAGGCCGCTTTCAGTGACTTAGGCCTTAGCACCGACACAGAGGAGACAGGTCAAATAGCACAAGCATCAGTTTTACATCAACCACCACAGGAGAAGGGCACTTTTAGAGACCTTGACCCCTGCAGCCACACGGAGGAGAGAGGTCCCACAGCAGAGAATCAGGCATTTCGATCACCCACCACAGGAGAAGGCCGCTTTCAGTGACTTTGGCCCCCTGCACCCACACAAAGAAGACATGTCAGACAGCACAAGTATAACATTCATATCACCCAGCACAGGAGAAGGACACTTTCATGTACTTTGGCCCCGGCACCCAGACAGAGGGAAGGTTCATTCAACTCTGGGTTGCACCCCAAGATCCTACTTAATTTCAAAAATTGATTTTTCAATGAAGAAGTGGCCAGGAGTACAAGATAACATGGTTTAAGGCAGTTATTAAGGACTACTCTGCACAAGGGAGGGTCAGGTCTTGTGGGATCCATGCCTGGTTCATTTTTATAAACTTCAGCTTGTCCACGTTGGCTGCGGACAGGCGGCTGCGTTTGTCAGTAATGACGCCCCCTGCCGTGCTGAATACACGTTCAGATAAAACGCTGGCCGCCGGGCAGGCCAGCACCTCCAAGGCAAAACATGCTAATTCTGGCCACGTGGACAATTTGGAAACCCAGAAGTTGAATGGGGCCGAACCATCCGTCAGTACGTGGAGCTGTGTGCAGACGTACTGTTCAACCATGTTAGTGAAATGTTGCCTCCTGCTAACACGTTCTGTATCAGGTGGTGGGGCAGTTAGCTGTGGCGTGGAGACAAAACTTTTCCACATTTCTGCCATGCTAACCCTGCCCTCAGAGGAGCTGGCCGTGACACTGCTGCGTGTGCGACCTCTAGCTCCTCCTCTGCCTTGGCCTTGGCCTTCCACCTGTTCCCCTGTGACAGTTGGGAAGGCTCTCAGGAGCGCGTCTACCAGTGTGCGCTTGTACTCACGCATCTTCCTATCACGCTCCAGTGCAGGAAGTAAAGTGGGCACATTGTCTTTGTACCGGGGATCCGGCAGGGTGGCCACACAGTAGTCAGCACATGTTAAAATGTGGGCAACTCTGCTGTCGTTGCGCAGGCACTGCAGCATGTAATCGCTCATGTGTGCCAGGTTCCCCAGAGGTAAGGACAAGCTGTCCTCTGTGGGAGGCGTATCGTCATCATACTCTGTATCCCCCCAGCCACGCACCAGGGATGTGCCTGAGCTGTGCTGGGTGCCACCCCGCTGTGAACCTGCTTCATCCTCATCCTCCTCCACCTCCTCCTCATCCTCCTCGTCCTCCAGTAGTGGTCCCTGGCTGGCCACATTTGTACCTGCCCTCTGCTGTTGCAAAAAACCTCCCTCTGAGCCACTTCTAACAGACTGGCCTTAAAGTGCTAAAAACGACCCGTCATCCTCCTCCTCCTCCTCCTGGCCCTGGCCCACCTCCTCTTCCATCATCGCCCTAAGCGTTTTCTCTAGGAGACACAGAATTGGTATTGTCACGCTAATAACAGTGGCATCGCCACTGGCCATGTTGGTGGCGTACTCGAAACAGCGCAACAGGGCACACAGGTCTCGCATGGAGGCCCAATCATTGGTGGTGAAGTGGTGCTGTTCCGCAGTGCGACTGACCCGTGCGTGCTGCAGCTGAAACTCCACTATGGCCTGCTGCTGCTCGCACAGTCTCTCCAGCATGTGCAAGGTGGAGTTCCACCGGGTGGGCACGTCGCATATTAGGCGGTGAGCGGGAAGGCCGAAGTTCCGCTGTAGCGCTGACAGGCGAGCAGCGGCAGGATGTGAACGCCGGAGCGCGCACAGACGGCCCGCACTTTATGCAGCAGCTCTGACATGTCTGGGTAGTTGTGAATGAACTTTTGCACCACCAAATTCAGCACATGCGCCAGGCAAGGGATGTGCGTCAAAGCGGCTAGTCCCAGAGCTGCCACGAGATTTCGCCCATTATCGCACACCACCAGGCCGGGCTTGAGGCCCACCGGCAGCAACCACTGGTCGGTCTGTTGTTCAATACCCCACCACAACTCCTGCGCGGTGTGGGGCCTGTCCCCCAAACATATGAGTTTCAGAATGGCCTGCTGACGTTTACCCGGGCTGTGCTGAAGTTGGTGGTGAAGGTGTGTGGCTGACTGGATGAGCTGGTGGAAGCAGAGGAGGAGGAAGCCGAGTAGGAGGAGGAGGCTACAGGAGGCAAAGAATGATGCCCTGTGATCCTTAGCGGCGGAAGGACGTGTGCCAAGGAACTCTCCGCCTGGGGCCCAGCCGCCACTACATTTACCCAGTGTGCAGTTAGGGAGATATAGCGTCCCTGGCCGTGCTTACTGGTCCACGTATCTGTGGTTAGGTGGACCTTGCCACAAATGGCGTTGCGCAGTGCACACTTGATTTTATCGGACACTTGCATGTGCAGGGAAGGCACGGTTGTCTTGGAGAAGTAGTGGTGGCTGGGAACCACATACTGGGGGACAGCCATGGCCATCAGCTGTTTGAAGCTGTCTGTGTCCACCAGCCGGAATGACAGAATTTCAAAGGCCAGTAGTTTAGAAATGCTGGCATTCAGGCCAAGGGCTCGAGGGGGACTAGGTGGGAATTTGCGCTTCCTCTCAAAGGTTTGAGAGATGGAGAGCTGAACGCTGCTGTGTGAAATAGTGGAGACGCTAGGTGACGGTGGTGGTGGTGTTGTCGGTGGCACATCCTCTGTTTGCTGCTCGGCAGGTGGCAACATTCCTCTCGAGGCGGAAGCCGAGGCAGCAGCGGTAGAGGTAGCAGGGGAGCCTGAGCGTGTTCCTTGTTTTTGAGGTGTGCACTCCACTGCAGTTCATGCTTTGCATGTAGATGCCTGATCATGCAGGTGGTGCTCAGGTTAAGAACGTTAATGCCTCGCCTCAGGGTCTGATGGCACAGCGTGCAAACCACTCTGGTCTTGTCCTCAGCACATTGTTTGAAGAAGTGCCATGCCAGGGAACTCCTTGAAGATGCCTTTGGGGTGCTGGGTCCCTGTTGGCGCTGGCCAATAGCAGGCAAACTCTCTGGACGGCGGCTGTTCTGCTTTTGCCCCCTGCTCCCTCTTTGGCTTCGCTGTTGTCTCGGTCTCACCACTGCCTCTTCCTCTGAACTATTTAAGTCAGTGGCACGACCTTCAGTCCATGTGGGGTCTAAGACCTCATCGTCCTCTGCATCGTCTTCCACCCAGTCTTCCTCCCTGACCTCCTCCTGTTCAGTCTGTACACTGCAATAAGACGCGGCAGTGGGCACCTGTGTTTCGTCATCATCAGACACTCGGTCACTCTGCTGTGGTGGTATTCCCATGTCCTCATCAACTGGATACATAAGTGGTTGTGCGTCAGGTACCTGCCCTCTGCTGTTGCAAAAAACCTCCCTCTGAGCCACTTCTAACAGACTGGCCTTAAAGTGCTAAAAACGACCCGTCATCCTCCTCCTCCTCCTCCTGGCCCTGGCCCACCTCCTCTTCCATCATCGCCCTAAGCGTTTTCTCTAGGAGACACAGAATTGGTATTGTCACGCTAATAACAGTGGCATCGCCACTGGCCATGTTGGTGGCGTACTCGAAACAGCGCAACAGGGCACACAGGTCTCGCATGGAGGCCCAATCATTGGTGGTGAAGTGGTGCTGTTCCGCAGTGCGACTGACCCGTGCGTGCTGCAGCTGAAACTCCACTATGGCCTGCTGCTGCTCGCACAGTCTCTCCAGCATGTGCAAGGTGGAGTTCCACCGGGTGGGCACGTCGCATATTAGGCGGTGAGCGGGAAGGCCGAAGTTCCGCTGTAGCGCTGACAGGCGAGCAGCGGCAGGATGTGAACGCCGGAGCGCGCACAGATGGCCCGCACTTTATGCAGCAGCTCTGACATGTCTGGGTAGTTGTGAATGAACTTTTGCACCACCAAATTCAGCACATGCGCCAGGCAAGGGATGTGCGTCAAAGCGGCTAGTCCCAGAGCTGCCACGAGATTTCGCCCATTATCGCACACCACCAGGCCGGGCTTGAGGCCCACCGGCAGCAACCACTGGTCGGTCTGTTGTTCAATACCCCGCCACAACTCCTGCGCGGTGTGGGGCCTGTCCCCCAAACATATGAGTTTCAGAATGGCCTGCTGACGTTTACCCCGGGCTGTGCTGAAGTTGGTGGTGAAGGTGTGTGGCTGACTGGATGAGCTGGTGGAAGCAGAGGAGGAGGAAGCCGAGTAGGAGGAGGAGGCTACAGGAGGCAAAGAATGATGCCCTGTGATCCTTAGCGGCGGAAGGACGTGTGCCAAGGAACTCTCCGCCTGGGGCCCAGCCGCCACTACATTTACCCAGTGTGCAGTTAGGGAGATATAGCGTCCCTGGCCGTGCTTACTGGTCCACGTATCTGTGGTTAGGTGGACCTTGCCACAAATGGCGTTGCACAGTGCACACTTGATTTTATCGGACACTTGCATGTGCAGGGAAGGCACGGTTGTCTTGGAGAAGTAGTGGTGGCTGGGAACCACATACTGGGGGACAGCCATGGCCATCAGCTGTTTGAAGCTGTCTGTGTCCACCAGCCGGAATGACAGAATTTCAAAGGCCAGTAGTTTAGAAATGCTGGCATTCAGGCCAAGGGCTCGAGGGTGACTAGGTGGGAATTTGCGCTTCCTCTCAAAGGTTTGAGAGATGGAGAGCTGAACGCTGCTGTGTGAAATAGTGGAGACGCTAGGTGACGGTGGTGGTGGTGGTGTCGGTGGCACATCCTCTGTTTGCTGCTCGGCAGGTGGCAACATTCCTCTCGAGGCGGAAGCCGAGGCAGCAGCGGTAGAGGTAGCAGGGGAGCCTGAGCGTGTTCCTTGTTTTTGAGGTGTGCACTCCACTGCAGTTCATGCTTTGCATGTAGATGCCTGATCATGCAGGTGGTGCTCAGGTTAAGAACGTTAATGCCTCGCCTCAGGGTCTGATGGCACAGCGTGCAAACCACTCTGGTCTTGTCCTCAGCACATTATTTGAAGAAGTGCCATGCCAGGGAACTCCTTGAAGATGCCTTTGGGGTGCTGGGTCCCTGTTGGCGCTGGCCAATAGCAGGCAAACTCTCTGGACGGCGGCTGTTCTGCTTTTGCCCCCTGCTCCCTCTTTGGCTTCGCTGTTGTCTCGGTCTCACCACTGCCTCTTCCTCTGAACTATTTAAGTCAGTGGCACGACCTTCAGTCCATGTGGGGTCTAAGACCTCATCGTCCTCTGCATCGTCTTCCACCCAGTCTTCCTCCCTGACCTCCTCCTGTTCAGTCTGTACACTGCAATAAGACGCGGCAGTGGGCACCTGTGTTTCGTCATCATCAGACACTCGGTCCCTCTGCTGTGGTTGTATTCCCATGTCCTCATCAACTGGATACATAAGTGGTTGTGCGTCAGTGCATGGAATGTCTTCCACCGCTGGGGAAGGGCTAGGTGGACGCCCCTGGAAAACCGTGGGAGCAGAGTCTTCAAACAGAATAAGAGACTGCTGCATAACTTGAGGCTCAGCCAGTTTCCCTGATATGCATGGGGGTGATGTGACAGACTGATGGGCTTGGTTTTCAGGTGCCACCTGTGCACTTTCCGCAGAAGACTGGGCGGAAGACAATGTGGTGAACGTGCTGGAAGCACTATCGGCCACCCAATCGACTAATGCCTGTACCTGCTCAGGCCTTACCATCCTCATAACGGCATTGGGCCCCACCAAATATCGCTGTAAATTCTGACGGCTACTTGAGGGAGTTGGTTCACTACTTTGTGTGCCTGAGGCCGAACGGCCACGTCCTCTGCCAGCAACAGAGGCTCCACGGACACCACCACGACCGCATCCTCGTCCCTTAATAGAATGTTTCCTCATTGTTACGATTCAACTCGCATCACAATAAAATATATTATTTTTTAGCCCCAAAATTCCCACACTGGAAGATATAATTCCTTTTTCTGGTATTAATTACAAGAAAACTGCTGCAAATTGGACACCAGAATTTTTAAAATGCTAGTTTTGGTACATAGATTCCCACACGGGGAGATATGATTCCTTTTTACAGGAGTAAAAACGTGAGGCCTAGTGTTTCTGGTCTAACAAACACCAGATTGATTAAATTGGCCTTTTTTTCAGCAAAATTACAACACTGGACAATAATGCCTTTTGGCGGTATTATTTACAAGAAAACTGCTGCAAAGTGGACACCAGAATTTTTAATATGCTAGTTTTGGTACATAGATTCCCACACGGGGAGATATAATTCCTTTTTACAGAAGTAAAAACGTGAGGCCTAGTGTTTTTGGTCTACCAAACACCAGATTGATTAAATTGGCCTTTTTTTCACCAAAATTACAACACTGGACGATATAATGCCTTTTGGCGGTATTAATTACAAGAAAACTGCTGCAAATTTGACATCAGAATTTTTTAAAATGCTAGTTTTGGTACATAGATTCCCACACGGGGAGATATAATTCCTTTTTACAGGAGTAAAAACGTGAGGCCTACTGTTTCTGGTCTAACAAACACCAGATTGATTAAATTGGCCTTTTTTTCACCAAAATTACAAAACTGGACAATAATGCCTTTTGGCGGTATTAGTTACAAGAAAACTGCTGGTATTTCAGAACACCCGAATTTTTAAAATGCTAGTTTTGCTAGATAAATTTCCCACACTGGGAGAAATATTGCCTAAGCCTTTTTACAGTATTAATTACGACTGGAGTGCTTCTTCTGGTCTAACACCAGAATCATTTTATTATTACGGTGAAAGCTTTTTTTAATTTATATTTCTGGCACATAAAAAAAAAAATATTTCTGGCTGACAGTATTGGACTCGGCTGTAGTGGCACTGGCTAGCCTAGCTAGAACAGCACATTCATGGGATTTGCTATCCAAGTGGGTTACTTTCAGTTTCACCACTGATATATTAAATATCTTTGCAGTTAGTATGGGTGACACAAGCACAGCCAAACCCCTGATGTAGTATATCTATGAAAAAATTGAGTATTACATGAGATTAATGGACGTTGTGGCAGCTTTTGCTGTAGAACCACAAGTCCCAAAATGGCCGCCGCCTATCAGCCCAGTAACATGTGCCAGAAAACGGTCTGCCCATCCAGAAAAAAAATAGACTTTGACTGAGCAGCTGAATCGCTGTTGTTCTGATTCAAAGGTGTAGATTTTACACTTCTTTGGAGCTTTGGTTTAGACTCTGTGGCAGCTTGTGCTGGCGCACCACAAGTCCCAAAATGGCCACCGCCGGTCAGCCCAGTTACATGTGCCAGTAAAAATCGCTCTGGCCAGTCTCAACAAAATAGTGACTTTCAGTGAACAGCTCAGCTGAGTTGTTCTGATGCACAGGTGTAGAAAGGTAGATCATTCAATCACTTCTTTATCCCTGCCTATCTCGCCCTCACAGAAGCTGCATCCTCTCCCTACACTAGTCAGAGCAGTGTGACGTGCGGCGCTACGTGACTCCAGCTTAAATAGAGGCTGGGTCACATGCTGCACTTGGCCAATCACAGTCATGCCATTAGTAGGCATGGCTGTGATGGGCTCTTAGGGCAAGAAGTAAAACGCTAGCTGATTGGCTGCTGTGCAGCCCTTCAGAAAGCGGGAAGTAGTCGACGAACACCGGACCCGAACCCGAACTTTTTTGAAAATGTCCGGGTTCGGGTCCGTGTCACGGACACCCCAAAATTCGGTACGGACCCGAACGATTTTCAAACTGTTCGCTCAACACTAATCAGTAGGTTTTATTTTTGTGTTGTACAGGCGTGTTCAGCTTTTTAATAATTTATGTTAATTAACTTATTAACCCCTTAAAGACTATTTTGAGTTTGCATTTTAGATTTTTCCTCCCCACATTCCAACAGCCATAACTTTTTTATTTTTCTGTTTATATAAGCATATGAGAGCTTATTTTTTATTGTATTGGAAAATGGGGAAAAATGTTTGAAATTCTTTGAAAAATAAATAAATACAATGTCACCAAGATTTTGGGGCATTTGAGAGCATGACGTTCACTATGCACTAAAAATGACACAATGTCCTTATTCTGCAGCTCAGTACTATTATGGCGATACCAAACTTTTTGTATTTTGTTTTGTACTAGTTTTTATTTTATTAATGTGAAAAACAAAAACCTTTGGGAAAAAATATCAAAATTTTCTTTGTATCATCATTTTCTGACAGCTATAAACTTTTTTTATATTTCAGTCTACAGAGCTGTATCAGGGCTTGTTTTTTTCAGAATGAACTGTAGTTTTTATTGGTACCACCCTTGTGGTATGTATGACTTTTTGATCCATGTCATCATTTTTTTTGGGGGGCACAAGGTGACAAAAAATGGCAAATCATGTGTTTTTCTTTTTTTCCCCCCCGTTTTGATGTTCACTGCATAGGAAATGTTCAGACATTTTTGGACCCGATGATACCTAATATGTTTGGAAAGGGGTGTGGTTTAAACTTTTAATATTTTGGTGTTTTTAATTTTTTTTATTTAATAACTATTAGCCCTCATAAAGGGTAGAGCCTGGGATCTTTTGTTCCCTTGTCCTATTTACCCTAAGGGCTCATGCCCATGAGCGTAATTTCTTTCCATGTCTGTTCTGTTTTTTTTTTTTGACTGTATACGGAACCATTCATTTCAATTGGTCCGCCAAAATAACTGAAGGTACTCCGTGTGCATTCCGTTTCTGTATGTCCGTATTTCCTTTCCGCGAAAAAATAGAACATGTCCTATTATTGTCCGCATTATTGACAAGGATAGGACTGTTCTGTTAAGGCCAGCTGTTCCGTTCACAAAAATACGGAATGCACACGGACGTCATCCGTTTTTTTTTTGTGGATCTGTTTTTGCGGACGTGTGTATGAAGCCTAATAGACATCTATTAGTGTGAATAGGATTGTGATGCACTCCTGCTCAGCTATGCCTTGTGTACAACACAGCAGGGAGGTTACTATGACAGCCCTAGAAAGCCCCAGCAGGCCCCAGGCTGTCATGGTAACCGATAGGAACCCAGTGAGCCCAGCGGGAACCACATCCCCCTGCCTTACGTCACAGATGCCGCTACCTCTGTTGATCCCGGTGACTGATGGGTTAAATGAGTAGGTTCAGCACGAACGCTGTTCCTCATCATTGCTGCCCGGTGCCTGCTGTATTATACAGCCAGCACCCCCCGCATATGGAGTGGGCTCATAGCAGCTGCCCACTCCATACGATTGCAGGCGTATAATGCCTTTCATATATGGCATTATGCGTTATGGGGTTAATGGTATGTGGTATTTAAGAACACACATATTCAGTTTTTTATATGCTATGACTAAGATAATTTTCAGACCAAGCGGCAGATCTTCTTGGTTAACATTCAAATTACGGTAATAGTCATTCATGTAATACATGGATAGTTTATGTTTATTAGATTGAGAACTCTGTTAGTGGGACTCACCACTCACTGACTATAAGCCTTAATATGGCATTGATCAATATAGTAGAGGGGAGTGTCAACAACAAACACATATTTTGATTTCTGCAAAAAAATGGCATCTAAATATGCAAGCTAACACAATGATATACTGTTAAAGGTTTAAAAGATCATGAAAAAATGATGTTAATAGGCAAAGACGTTAGTAGCTGAGTTATTGCTGTGACATCCCCCTATTTGTCAAAATTAGTAGAAAAAACAAGGTCAAATATTAGCTAATGCAGTGATTACCCACGATTACCATGTATTTTTAGGTGCGAGAGCAGTAGGTTCCATAGCCAGTGTCAGACTGGGGTGCCTAGGGCCCACCAGTAAAATTTATTTAGGGGGCCCACCGTACGGATACATTCAAATATAATAAATATTTTAACAAGTTTTAAATATGAACATAGGCTGGTTGAGGTGCTGTACATTGAATATATGTATGTAGTGCAGTAAATCTAATGTGTTATGTGCCAATTGTGCAGGGGGTGGGAGACTAGGGGCCCACCTTGCTCAGGGGCCCACCGGGGGATTCCCCTGTACCCCTGTGGGCCAGTCCAAGCCTGTCCATAGCAGCTAGTTTTTGCTGTTTTAAACAGCAAAGACTTAGGGCTAATGTCTGCAATGAACGAAAATGCCAATTGCAGACATTTAACCCCTAAGATGCTGTTGTCAAATGTGACAACAGCATCTGAGCTCTGAACACCCGGAAATCAGGAGATACCATTTGTTTGCTCTGATTCGTGGGGCCTCTAAAGAAACCTAGCATATCAGAACTGTAGTTCCTATAGCAGCGAAGGGGTTTACAAAACAGTGCTAATTCACTGCAATGTAAGCTAAAAGCAATCTAAAGATCGTGTATTAAAAAATAAATGTATTTATCCCCTATGGTGATCATTGTAACAGAAAAAAAATCAATATGGCTAATTTGCTGTTTTTTCATTGTTTTCTTTCCCCAAAATAATTGAATGAAAAGTGATCAAAAAGTCATAAACACCCCAAACTGGTGTTACTTGAAATGACAGATCATCTCACTAAGAATGAGCCTACAACGTTATACATATAACATCAAAAAAGTATATGGCGATGAAAAATATTTTTTCCCAAAGTTTTTTTTTTTTAGTATTAAAATGCATGAAAAGAATATATAAATGTGGTATCATTGTAATTGTACTGACTAGGAGAATTAAAGTAACCGGTCAGTTTTACCGCATAGGTAACAAAACCCAAAAAACTGGTGGAATAGCATTCTTTTACAGCTTCCTACTACATTTTATGCTACAATAAATTGTGCCTTTAGAAAGTACAACTTGTCCTGCAAAAACAAGCCCCCATATGTCTATGCAAACAGAAAAATAAAAAAAGTTATGGCTCTGAGCAGACAGGAAGTGAAAAATGAAAATGCAAAAACAAAAAAAATCATCTGGGGCTCAAGGGGTTAATTAAACCAGTTGCTATGTTATATAAGATAGGAAGAACGCAGGTAGATCTGTCATTTTGCTTTCTAGAGGGAAAAGACATTCCAACCTATGACACCTCAAAGGGAAGTCAACTGGGAAGAAACCTTGTCAGAATTCAGACACAAGCAGCCTACTCTCAATGACTCGTCATGAACAAGTGACAACGACATTTTTGGACTGTTCGTACTGCACCGTTTTTCGGAGGCACTTTATCATGATAATAATATAATGTCACTTGCTGTTACTGTCACTTCAGTTGTTTTGAACCAATTTTTTTTTTACTTTTTGTTAACGACTGGATGCAGCAAGACTCTAATGTAAATGCCTATGTTCCTTGACGATATTCAGGTCTGGTTTCACAGGATTCCTGTTGGCTTCTCTACTAATAGAGAGCTATGTGGGGGTTCTCTTGATAGGAATTTACAATTTATTTCTGGATTTAATTTAAAGGCTATGAATACCTTTAGGAACATTTTTTTACATTTGCATTTTACTTAGTTTGGGCTAAAATTTTTCTTAGTTAGTCTTTATTAAAAAGTTTTAGCAGTTTTTTTTATACAGCTTTCCATTCTAGTTCATATACAGGCTGTTGTTTTCTGCATTACAGTGAAACCATCAGAACTGCTCTGTTGGCTCAGTCTGTAGCCAGTAGTTATCTCTAAACTCCTATGTTTGGCATGTTTTGAGCATGCCCCCACAGTATCAATGACATCACCAGTTCCCAAGCTGACCACAATAGTAGCAGATCTGGACCTAACTTTTTTTTATTGGAAGGTTCTGGCCATACGTTGCTTCTGTGTTTTATTGCTACTGCAGCCACCACTCTCCTTCTCTGATGTCACCTTCTCCTCAGCACCCTGATCCAGATCCTAGGTCCTGTCCAACACACAATCATCATCATCACCACTTCTATCAAACTGCGATCTGTCATTGTGGGCTCATTGGCCTCCCTCCCAATTCCCTCCTCTGTTTTTGCCTCAAGTGTTATAAAAAACAATAATAGGAAGACTATCTTGAGTATCTTCCATAGCAAATGGAGTTTTGTTGTCTCTTCTTAGGAAAAAAGAAGGTAGGAGGGGTCAGTGAAGACAGAGAGGATGCAAATGAAAGGCTTCTCTGGGGAAAGGCAAAGGAAATGCTGTGACCTCTGGCTCCAAAGCACAGTGTTTAGACTCAGAGATGACCTTGACATCATCCTGCTGTGACTAAGAAAAGTGAGCCATCCAGTCCTTAATGTTATCCTTTTTGTCTCCAATAATATATTGCATCTAACGGATGTGAGGGAGAACTGTGGCCTGCTGCTGCTGCTACTACTACTACTGCTACTACTACAAACTGCATGGCTGGTGCTGCTTCTGCTGTTTTTACTACTATAGCCCTCTCCTACATTATCCATCTCAGATGACAAGGCATGGATCTTTCATTTTACACTCTTCCATTTACCAAACATTCTATTATGAGGCTTATAATCTATCTATCTATCTATCTATCTATCTATCTATCTATCTATCGTATGGATTAAATAATTCACTGAAAGTAAGGACACATTCAATTATAAACGGCATTAAAGCGGTTCTACAGGCAGTATCTGTTGATGACCTATCCTCGGGATAGGTCATTAATAGAGATGTGCGAAGTTTTCAAAAATTTCGCAGAATTTATCCAAGAAATTTGCTTTGTTACTAATTAATTTGTCATGAAGTGTGTTAAATCCAGTTTATCCTGACCTGCAAGAGATTGTATCTTGGTGTACAGCACTGTGCATTGCTGCAACATGTATAGCGAGTTCATTCTGGTAGCGAAACAGTTACTGTGCATCAATATGACAGACAGGTCTCATATATGGACTTGTGCATCATTGTGCAGACCATCAACAGTCCTGGCTAATCCCTAGCTAAACCAAAAGAAAAGCATAGAGCAGCCTTCGGTAAAGAAAAACTAAAAAAGTAGCAAGAATAAGTACATGGAGACAGTGCCAATAAAGTAGTCGAGAAAAAAAAAAAGTTCCTTTAATCCATGTTGTGGCAGTGCAAACACATGCTTTTGAATCCCTATACTATTAGGCTTAGTTCACACTTAGCTTATTTGATCAGTTATTCTCATCAGTGATTGTCAGCCAAAGCAGGTGAGAGTCAAAAACACAGAACAGGTGCAGATCTATCATGATACCTAATCTGAGAGTATGCTTGGCTCCTGAATTTGGCTCACAATAAATGATGGAAATAACTGACCAAATAACTGAAGTGTGAACTCAGCCTTACAAGTCAATGTTAGCGTCAGGTCTAATTTATCTTCCTTCAGAAAAACAGCCCTAAAAAAGTGGATCCTGTATTTTGAGCATCTGACTTCAAACAGTCAGTATTTGGTCAGCATTTTATCGGTATTTATAAGGCCAAAACAGGAGTGGGTCCAAAACAGAGATAAAATGGGATGGAAAATTGTGTATCTGTTCTCCGTTTTGGACTCACTCCTGCTTTTAGCTTCCAAATCATGATCAAATCCGGAAGTAAAACACTGACCATGTGATAGAGTCCTCATGCTCAATTTGCACAAGTTTTGGTCATTTGCCTCTGAAATCAGTTTTCTTCAGATGGACAAGAAGTCCTGCATCAGTATTTGATCAGTATGGGTAAGGCAAAAACAGAAGCGGATCCAAAACCGAGATAAAATGTAATGAAAATATTTGCATGGCTTCTGTGTTTTGGACCCACTCCTGCTTCCAAATCATGAACAAATCCTGATGTGTGTTAGAGGCATTATGGATGCTACAAAGACAGGATCTGTTGTGTTTTTCCTTTTCTGGTTCTTCTGACAAATCTGCAGAAGGGTAAAATAAATGGTGATGTCAACAAGTTCAAGCAGGGACACTAGGAGTCAACAAAGTGACCCAGTAATAGAAAGGTGAGGGTGGCAACAGCATAAGGAGTCAAAATAGTTGTCCAGTCACAGAGTGGGAAGGGTGGCAACCGCATGAAAAGCCAACATAGTGATCTAGTCAAAGGGTGGTGAGCATGGCAACAGCATGAAAAGCCAACATAGTGATATAGTCAAAGGGTGGTGAGCATGGCAACAGCATGAAAATTCAGCACAGTGGCCAAGTAACACAGTGGGAAGGGTGGCAACAGCATGAGGAGTCTACATAGTAGACCAGTAACAGAGTGGGGAGGGTGGCAACAGCATGAGGAGTCAACATAGTGGCCCAGCCACAGAGTGGGAAGGGTGGCAACAGCATTAAAAGTCAACATAGGGGCCCAGTCACAGAGTGGGGATGGTGGCAACAGCATGAGGAGTCAACAGAATGGTCCAGTCACCGAGTGGGCAAAATGGCAACTGCATAAGTGGCAACATAGCGGCCCAGTCACAGAGTAGGACGGGTGGCAACAGCATGAGTCAACAGTGGCCCAGTAACAGAGTGAGGAGGGTGTCAATAGCATGAGGAGTAGTGTTGAGCGAACAGTTCGAGGAGCATAGTTCCTCAGCTGGTGTCCCAGCTGTTGCAGGCCAAGTGTTAATCTGTCCGTAAAAGGGTATATTTTGTTCTGGGGTGAAATTCAATTGCCAATATAGCAATACCATAAATCAGTGGCTCAGCACTGGATTTGATCCCGTGCTGAGCCACGCTCACTGCACTGATCACATGACGGTGACGTCTCCCCAGGTCCTTCGGCTGTTCAACAGTTCGGGTTTGTTGCAGCCGCCCCTTATGGATTCCATATGCCGCTATAGTGGAATCCATAACGGGATGCGCGACTTACCACAACCCGAACGCCGAACACCGGAATTTTGTGGCCCAGTCAAAGAGTGGGTAGAGTGGCAACAGAATGAGAAGTCAACATAATGGTCCTGTCACCTAGTGGGGAGAATGGCAACAGTAAAAGGGTCAACATAGTGTCCTAGTCACAGAGTGGGGAGGGTGTCAACAGCATAAGGAGTCAACATAGTAGCCTAGTCACAGAGTGGGGAGAATGGCAAGCAGCATAAGGAGTCAACATAGTGGCCTACTCACAGAGTGGGGAAGGTGGCAACAGCATGAAAAGTCAACATAGTGGCCTATTCAGAGTCGGTAGGGTGACAACAGCATAAGGAGTCAACATAGTGGCCCAATCACAGAGTGTGGAGGGTGTAAACAGCATGAGGAGTAAACATATTGTCCAAGTCACAGATTGGTGAGTGTGGCAACAGCATGAAAAGTCAACATAGTGGCCTACTCAGAGTGGAAAGGGTGACAACAGCAGGAGGAGTCAACACAGTGACCCAGTCACAGAGTGGGAAGGATAGCAACAGCATTAGTCGTCAATAGAGATGAGCGAATATCTTACAAATTCGATTCGACCGGGTCGCCGAATTTTATGGAAAAATTTGCTTCATTCGCGTTGAATCGCATTAAAAAGTGACTATTTCTGGGCTGCATAGAGCCTTTATATGGATGTAGAACACTGTGCCTTGCAGTAAAACGCATAGGGAGTGTGCTGGGGTTGTAAAATAATACTGTGATTCAGTAAGACATGCAGATGACAGGCGTCGCTATTAGAATTACTGCACACTTCACTTATTTGGGCAGTCACGGGGTCAAAACTGATCAAATAACTGAAGCTTACAAGTTTATGTTAGTTAGTAATGCCAACGCTATTCAATCACAGTACAAAGCGTGACTATACAAATTGTTTACCGAATGACCAAAAAGGGACACGCAATACAATTCCATAAACATTATTAGTTGATAAAAAGACCAACAACATACACAATATCACTATAAAAATATATATATGGCAGCAATACAAATGGTAGCCAAGACATGTGGCTCCCCTCCCATGCAAGAGAAAACACCGTTTATACTCCTATATAAGGTAAAATACCTTCTACAGCAGTGTTGACAAAAACAAACACGTCCCCAATACAGGAGGAATATAAAGAACAAAACAGTGTTCCACTTGAGCTGATGGGCAAAACCACCCATACACTACAGCAACAAAACACATATGTTCAATAGATATATACCTGAGGGACACTTTAGAGAGGAGGACACGGGTTTCTTGTGCAGAGAGGAGAGCCAACCCCGACGTACGTTTCGCTCCGCTTTCTCAAGGGGCGAGAAAGCACACTTCCTTTACACCCTCGTCAGCTGATTCCAGATAGATGTCTACAGAACCTGTTCTATTAAATGCTTATACAAGTAGAGCCCCCCGACAGAGTGGAGAGGGTATTAACAGTAAGTTTGTGTTGAAGTCACTGATTATTTTGCCCTTCCTCTGATCCGTCAGAACGATAAACCACAAAAAATGGATGGGGAGCATATGCCTTCACTCGGTCAGCATTTGCTCATTAATCTATCAGTATTGCTAATGCACAAAATAATAATTTAATATTGTAAAATCCCGTGTCTCCATGATAAATCTGCTGTGTGGGGGCCCCGTGTCAGCTTCTGGACACTTTCAAAATAATCCTTCAGCGGGGCGAATAGATGCCGGATGACCGGGAAGCTCCATGACCTTCCAAGGAGCAGCTGTTGGTAGCAGCAGTTCATTTCTGAGATGTCCGTATAGTGCAGGAGGAATCCGAGGACCCTATCCATCTCAGTGTACCACAGGATGCCCTTTTTTTGTTTTCCATGTTGACTGGGAACCCGTGATTTTTTCACTGGACGATGAGACCGGGCCTGGTTGGTGGTTTGATTCTTGACTAACTTTGCGACACCTTCCGAGCGCCAAGCTATCTTGAACCTTTGTCTTCTCATTGTCTGTAGCTACTGAAGGCCTGTTCATGCCAGGAAGGTTGCCCCCAGAAGTATCTTGGTCGATGAGCAGCCAATACCGCACATGCAGCAATCTTGACAGGATTCGTCACCAGGTGGAGAGGAATTATTTTCTTTGCATGATTTCTCCGTCGCAACACACGTCGTTGAATAAACAGAAGACTGGCTGATTCTCTCCTGTCTTAGGCAACATGTAATGTTTATTAGTAAATTCACTAAATATTTAATATTAAATTGAACCAAAACTTGATTAAAATTATAAGAAAGTGTACTTAAATTCGTTAAAACTGACCAAATTACTCAAGTATGAACTCAGCCTTACAGGTCCATGTTAGTGTCAAGAAGAACACCTTTTACACCCTTTGTCAGATGAGTCCACATAGATGTCTACAGAACCAGTTCTATTGAATGCTTATACAAGTAGAGCCCCCCTGACAGAGTGGAGAGGGTGTCAGCAGTAAGTTTGTGTTGACATCACTGATTAATTTGCCCTTCCTCTGATCCGTCCAAACAATAACCCACAAAAAACGAATCCTGTCTGAGGAGCATATGCCTTCACCCGGTCAGCATTTGCTCACTAATCCATGAGTATTGCTAATGCCAAAAAAAACAGTGGATCCAAAACAGAGATGACACGTGAAGGTAATATTTGCATGTCGTCTGTATTTTATACCCATTCCTGCTTTTGGCTACCAAATCATAAGCCAATTTTGATGGGACCATACAGGCCTAAAGCGGCTACATAGACAGGATCCGTTGTGCGTCTAACCTTTCTTTCCTTCTGACCGATCAGAAGAAAGGTCAAATAAATGGTGATTTCAAGAAGGCCAAACAAGGACAATAGCGACCCCATCATAGAGTGGGGAGGGTGGTAACAGCATGAGAAGTCCACAGAGTGGCCCTATGACATAGTGGTGAGGTGGAAGCAGCATGAGGAGACCACCAAGTGACACAATGACAGGGTCTGGAGGTGGCGGCAGCATCAGGAGGCCACAGAGTGGCACAATGAAAAAGTGTGGAGGTGACAGCAGCTGTATGAGTATGCCACAGAGTGGCAAAGTGACATAGTATGGAGATGGCAGCATCAGGAGGCCACAGAGTGGCAAGGTGACATAGTGTGGAGATGGCAACAACAGCAGCAGGATACCACAGAGTGGCAAGGTGACATAGTGTGGACATGGCAGCATCAGGTGGCCACAGAGTGGCACGGTGACATAGTGTGGAGATGGCAGCATCAGAAGGCCACAGAGTGGCAAGGTGACATAGTGTGGTGATGGCAGCAACAGCAGCAGCAGGATACCACAAAGTGGCAAGGAGTCATAGTGTGGACAAGGCAGTATCAGGAGGCCACAGAGTGGCACGGTAAAATAGTGTGAACATGGCAGAATCAGGAGGCCACAGAGTGGCACGGTGACATAGTGTGGAGATGGCAGCATCAGAAGGCCACAGAGTGGCAAGGTGACATAGTGTGGAGATGGCAGCATCAGAAGGCCACAGAGTGGCAAGGTGACATAGTGTGGAGATGGCAGCAACAGCAATCATACCACAGAGTGGCATGGTGACATAGTGTGGACATGGCTGCATCAGGAGGCCACAGAGGGGCAAGATGACATAGTGTGGAGATGGCAGCAACTAAAGCAGCAGGATACCACAGATTGGAAAGCTGACATAGTGTGGAGATGGCAGCATCAGGAGGCCACAGAGTGGCATGGTGACATAGTGTGGACATGGCACCTACAGAAGCAGCAGCAGCATGATACCACAGAGTGGCAGGCCCTGCTCCTGCTATGCGGGTGAAGAAAGCTGCTCATCAGCGACTCTGGACTCAGGCTGCTGGTGCTGCTGTCACCTGTGACAAAGTCAAAGATCGAGTCAACCAATCAAGAAACGCTGGGTTGCTGGTCAAGACACGACCATTAGCTGACATGTGGAATTTGAGGCCTCAAGAAGAAACCCCTGCTGCCCTAAATGCTTTTAGCGCAAATAACACCAAATATGAGCTGCATCTATTTTTTTGTATTGTAGTGAAATATGGCAATAAATGCTTTCAGCACAAATAACACCAAATGTGAACTGCGTCTATTTTTCTCGTATTCTAGTGAAATATGGCAATTAACCCTTTCAGTGGAAATAACAGCAAATGTGAACTACGACTATTTTTCTCGTATTGGAGTGAAATATGGCAATAAACGCTTTCAGCGCAAATAACACCAAATGTGAACTGTGTCTTTTTTCTCGCATTGTAGTGAAATATAGCAATAAACGATTTTAGCTCAAATAACACCAAATGTGAACTGTGTCTATTTTTCTCGTCTTGTAGTGAAATATGGCAATAAACGCATTTAGCGCAAATAACAGCAAATATGAACTTAGTCTATCTTTCTCTCTAGAAATATGGCAATAAACTTTTCAACATAGCACTTGCACCCCAATAAATAATTGCTGGAATGACAGAGCTGTATTATGAGACTATCTGGATCCCCAAGTTATGTTTCCCTGCACGTGTAAAACGCTTTTTCACAATGAGTATTTTCCTATGACTCTCCCTAGCATCTGCATTCATCTCTCCCTGCCTTTGAAATGACTCCCCTCACTATCCTTTCCCTGCACTAGTAAATCGCTTCTTTCCTTTTTAACAATTATTTTTTCTTTCACTCTCCTTGGCGCCTGCATACACGTCTGTCCCTGAACAAAGTACGATACTGAATGGCAGAATCTAAGATGGCTGCCGTATTTATAGGGCTGTAACATCACTGGGCTGACTGGCTGCTGATTGGCTGCATGTATGGCATTTTGGGTCATCCAGCCTTTCCAGAGTTCCTTGCCCCATGTCCTCACACGTGTAGCCGGCATTTAGCCGCCATTGTAGCCGGCTAGTCGCCATGTTAGGAAAAATTGTGATTCATTGCCACAAAGCGCGAGGAAATTCGCATTCGTACAGAATCAAATTTTTCCTGAAACTCCGAATGAATTCGACTTCGTCAGCTTCGATTCGCTTATGTCTAGTCGTCAACACAGTGGCCTAGTCGTAGATTGTGGAGGGTGGCAACAGCAGTGGCACTAACAGCACAAGATGGTGGGTGACAGTAGGAGAAGATGGCAGCAGAGGCTGGAGGTTTGTAATATCAGAATAGTGGTTGAATCACGTGGCCAGAAGTAACGAGCCATTATTCACAATGTTCTGGTGTGGCAGCTTACTGCAGTCAGAACATTACTCCCAGAATGATGTAGTCTCAACATTTTCTGTTGATGGGTGAGTTCTCCTTGAGGTAACTGTGCCCCTCGCCACACTAAACACCTGATCTAATACCCACACTACTGGCTGGGCCAGACAGCTTTCACAGGGCAAACTGGGCAAGTTGAGGCTACAAACCAAGTTGTCACTGTCACTTGGGCAGATAAACCACCTAGTTCTGTATAGAATTCTTGGGCGTTCATGTCCTCCTCCTTCTCCACTGCCGAGTATGGCATTTTATCCCATCACCTAATGCTGGCTGTCTGCCACTGCCTTTAAGAACCGGTGCACCGCTAGTTGTTTTCTGACAGTTAGGCTCCTGAGTAGCAGACGGTATACCCTGGTTGCGTTTGCATCCATATCTCTCACTGCTTTCACCCTGCTGGCTCATGGGCACGCTGCCACGCTGCTGCTGCCTCACAGCCTGCTGCCAGCCTCACTCCTTGATGAAGATGAGAGGCAGTTGCAGGACAGGTGAGAGCACCGATGTTGTTTTTAGTCCATGCCAACTAAGTGTAGGGTCAGACAAACCCACCGATTTCTGTCTGTGTGTGTCGGTTTCCTGTCTGTGTGTGTCTAGTGAAGTTTACTATTCCAGTACAGCTGGATTGTTGGTCAAAACATGTCCTCTGGATGAAAGTGGCTGCTCTGGCCTGTTGCTGCGGGTGCTGCTACCACCAACCCTTCTTCTGCTGATACTTGTGCCAGCTACAGCAACATTTTTGCTACTGCTCATTCCTTTTGAGGTCCCAGGCAACTGTCTGTTGACCATGGTGCACAGTCACTGAATTAGTAATGTGACGAAGTATGAATGGCACAGCAGTTGAACTAGATAAACGCGCCTATATATTAGACTGCCTGTTGACTATGATTGTGACGCACACTAAGTCTATGTATAATAGAACAGATTAAGGGGGTTATTTATTAAGACAGGCATTTTAGATGGACTAGTGGTAGATCCGCCAAAGTTATCTAGAGGTGCCTGCCTAAAACAGGCATAGAAATGATAAATGAGATGGGCCTGGCAGCCGGCTGCCTTCCCCACCCACACCATATCCCCTTTATTACATTGTTGTGTAACACCCCCGGAGTGTTGTTACCACTCCTATACATTGCTACTATCTTTAATGGTTTGACCTAAATGCCATCTTATGCATTTTTGTCCAGGTCCTATACTCTGTGCATTCCTAATCTCGTTATGCAACTGTTTATTACATGTAATGTGTCTGGTTCACCAGCGTGTGGTAGTGCAAATGGCAGGGTTATAATTGGAGAGAATGGAACTCACTGCTTCCTGCTGGAAGGGTGGGGCTGAAGTTTTCAGTTAGCTCTAGTTCTAGTTCTAAGCTAGATAGAAGGTGTGTGAGCAGGGGCACGCTCAGGCGTGCCTATGCCAGCCAGAGCACCTTAAGCTCTACTGGCTATGGAGAAAGATGTCTGGAAGCCATAGGGGCCAGAGGAATAGTTCTTCGGCCACCATAAAATGAATCAGCAAGAGGTAGAATTCTTTGGCTAAACATAAGATTTACTGAGTGTCAGGAGGGGAATAACAGTTGATGGCACCCCCTCCAAGGATACCAGAGTAGATCAGGAGTATAAAAACCAGACTAAAGCAGAATTTAGCACAGCCTAAAGAAGCAAAACAAAGTTATTAAGCAAGCCTGTCAGTACAGCAGAGAAAGAGAGAAAGCAGAGTTGAGTTTGCCAGCAGAGTTTATGCTAAAGCCTGCTGGGACCAAGACAAAGCTTGAAGATTGTTTTTGAGGAATGTACTGATGAATTACTCAAGTAAAGCTGCTGTTCAACTACATATAAGGTATGAACTCAATCTATCATTCCTCAAGTCAACCCCCACTTTATTTTGTGCTTCGGAGCCAAAGCCTGGGGTCCAGCAGTATCAAGCTGGAAGCTGCACTTCACCACTTGGCATTCCTACTATACCAGGCATGCGATAGGGGCTCTGGAGGGGGGGGGGGTCATTGCAGTTGTGCCACAATCTGCGACAGATATAAGCCAGAAAACTGGCATATATCAGTTGGTAAATGACCCCTTAAGTCTTAATGACACAGCAGGTGAACAAGATAAACATGCCTATATATTAGACCACCTGTTGACAATGAGTCTGAAGCATAGTAAGTCTATGTATAACAGAACATATTGTCTTAATGGCGCAGCAGGTGAACTAGATAAACACGTCTATTTATCAGCCCGCCCACTGACCATGAGTCCGACTCACAGTAAGTCTATATATAACAAAGTAGATTAAGCATGAATTGTACAGCAGGTGAACTAGATAAACGTGACTGTATATCAGACCGCCTGTTGACGATGAGTCTGATGCATAGTAAGTCTATGTATAACAGAACAGATTAAGTCTTAGTGGTGCAGCAGGTGAACTAACTAAACACTCCTATTTATTAGACCACCTGTTAACAATGAGTTTGATGCGAAGTAAGTCTATGTATAACAGAACAGATTAAGTATAAATGGCGAAGCAGGTGAACTAGATAAGCACGCCTACTGTATATATTAGACCTCCTGTTGACAATTAGGGATGAGCGAATCGACTTCGGATGAAACATCCAAAGTCGATTCGCATAAAACTTTGTTTCAATACTGTACGGAGTGAGTGGTACCTTGAAACCGAACCCGAGTTCGGGAATTTTTTTTAACAGTATAAGTCAATTTCTGAAGTTATTATGCGAAGTCTCGCGAGACTTTGTGAAGTAATAACTTTGGCTCATCTGAGCCATACATTCTAATACTGTACAGAGTGCTTGCTCTGTACAGTATTGAGACGACGTTTTATGCGAATCGACTTCGGATGTTTTATCCGCAGTCGATTCGCTCATTCCTATTGACAATGAGTCTGATGTACAGTAAGTCTATGTATTTCAAAACAGATAAAGTATGAATGGTGCAGCAGGTAAACAAGATGCACAGGGTATTTACACTCAGCCTGCGCTCTCCCTGCAGTCTCCCTGTGCTCTCCCTACAGTGTCTAAAATCTCTCCCTAAGATCTCCTTACACTGTCCCTGTACTCTCCCTATCCAACATTCTACAATTAAAAGCTTTCTGAAACACTTTCTCTAGCGTTTTCCATGTCTCTCTCTATGCTCACAGTGAAATGGCGGAGACTACACAGGATGACGCTTTTATAGGGTTATAAAGAAAAAAAATGTGGGTAAGTCCTCGCATCACAGTGCACAGGTGCGGGTTGCCATGGCTGGAAGCACAAAAGCAAGAATAAACAATGCAACAGCAATCTGCAAACAAAAATAATAAAGTAAATACAATCGTGGCATACTCACTATGTACTAATGCTTCGTTATAAATGTGAGATTCTTGGAAAATACATTTTGTACAAAATTTTTTGTGCCTGTTGGCCAGCGTCAAGGCAATCCCGTTAAGATAGGAACCTACAATAAATAATACCTCCTCTGGTGCCATACTGGCCTCCATTAAATTCAGGGAATGCAGGTTCCACATGCATGCTAAGCACACACTGTTATATACCTTTTTTGTGCCACCAATGGCCTTGAATTGATTGAATTCATTAAATGCAGGTACCACTTACATGCCTGGCCCACACTATATCATACCTCTTTTGGTGTCACAATGGCCTCCGTTAAATTCAGGGAATGTAGGCTCCACATGCATGCTGAGCTCTGTATTTTACCTCTCCTTATACCAAATGGCCTCCAATAAATGCAGAGAGAGATGGCTACAGCTATATACTTGCACTTATTAAAACTAGCCTATGGCGACACACAGGTTAATCAGGAGTGCATGACCAATGGAGTCAGGCATACCTCTCTGCTCTTCTGAGATGATGGGCGGTATAATGAAGAAGAAGCAGCGTTCGCATGGAGCACCGCCTCCTCTTCAAACAGTTGATCGGCGGGGGTGCCGTGTGTCAGACCTCCACCGATCAGATATTGATGACCTATCCTGAGGATAAGTTCTTAATTTATTAACACCAACAAGTTGAAAGAGGCAAAACAACTGAATCCCTCACAATATGTCTTATATCCAACTTTTATACTGAGCAAATGTTTTTATTTTAGATTAAGCAGCTTAAAATAATAACTGTTGGAAGTTAAGTTAATATAACTTTGGAAAAGTAAGGTCACATTCACATGTGCGTATTGTGCTAATGTCATATAACATCTTAAATTTAAATTCTAAAGTGGTTCTTTCATATAGGTTTTCATTCAAAACAGGAGTTTGAATTCCGAATAGTTTTCCTCAAGAGATCAAGGAAACAGTAGGAAGCGTGTAAACCACAGTCTTTATCCACATGACATCATTTAATTCCTGTTGAAAATATCATACACATCCTTTTGCCTTTTGGCTCATTTTCCTTTAATTTCCTTAAACATACATTTGGATTTATTTACACACTGTGTGGTATATATCACTGGGAATTTCAACTGAAACACTTTCCATGCAACATTTTAACAACAATTCGGAAGCAGGACAAATTAGAAAGTATTTTTTTTAGCATATACTCCAGCCTTCTAGTGCCAGAAAATGGGGTTCAAAGGGTAACCTCTACAATTCATGGTGGACATCATGAAGCGGATTAGAGCCCCTCAGATACTATACAGAAAATGGGAACCATGTTGTCTCTCCTACAAGGAGGCCGGAAGTTAAGAATGGAAAAGTCTCAAGGCTCTGTTGAAGTGACACAAAGCAGCTCTAAGATGATGTAAAGGGAAATCTTTGATGGGTGTAATATCCCCCTTTTTTTTCTCTTGACTGTATTTTATATATATATATATATATATATATATATACATATATATATATATAATATTGCTACTCAGCCCTGTGCACGTGACTACTAGACTTACCCTATAAAATTAGTTTTTTCCACCATAAAGTGTAATGGGAAATCTCTTAGGATGTGCAATCACTTCCTGTCTGCTGGGGTCTTGGCAGTCAGACAGAGTCTAAGGATGATGGACCTGCAATACTAATTATTTGCAGCTGTTCCTTCAAGTATTTTCCTGAAAAGTGGGTGGCATATCTGTCTCTTTATTTTAAGGAACGCATATAATCATTATTTAGCATATCCTAGCATTGCATCATACCTAAATGATAAAACCCTTTTTGCAGTTCTATCACTTGGATTGAAAATGACAAAAAGAAGTAGGGGATTATCACAAAAGGTGATAAGTGGTTTTCACAGACTGCAAAGTTAAAGAGCATCTGTCAGCATGATTAACCCTATTAAACCATATACCCAGGTAGGGTTGATCACACTGATAAATAATACCCTTATTATGACTTTTCATGGCCCTATTACTGAGAAAACTGCATTTTTATTTAAATACAAATGACCTAACTAGAGCACTGAGCTGGCCAGAGCCCTTAGAGAACCAGTTTGTTACACCCCTTTCAGCTTCAGTCCCATTCCCCTTCCCCTGGATTGACAGAGAGAGTCGTCTAGTGCCTGCTCCTCTCCTAGCACCCAGACCTGTTACCTCATGCCTGTGCTGTATCTTCCTGTCTCAGGGCCTCAGAGAGTCATAATAAGGTTATCATTTTTATTAGCATGATTAATCCTAATCCTAATCCTATCTGTATGCCTTGTTTAATAGGGTTGATCATACCAACAGATGCTCTCTAAAAATTCTCGGAATTCCTTGTATAGAAATCCAACTTTTCACTCAAGCCTGGTTAACTAGGAACTAGCAGGTTGAATAAAGAAGCTAAGGAAACTTTTGTTGACAGAAAAGATGACAACAGGATATATAGATAGGAAGACCATTGCTTAGCTACACTTAATTTAGAAAGATCATACTTTATTGCATCAGTCATTAATGGCCTTCTGAAGTCTGGTGAAAATGACGGTTTCATGAACGTGAATGCCCTTGTTCAGTCCTCCCAAAAACAGGTATCGTGTGGTGTAAAAAAAAAAAAAAAAAAAAAAAAGATCACGGATCAATGGTAGATCAATGGTAGAAAATTTTTTTTCACATCTCAACTATTTAAAGTCACGGAAGGGGAGAAGTGTGAAGGATGAGATAAAACTCAATTTTATTGGTATGTATTAAAATAATAGAGAGTGATGGGGGATACCCAAAAATGATATTTTGCTCAATCAATAGCTACTATCTCATGCCGGCAGAGGACAACATATGTTTGGGTCATGCCGCGTGTGAGAATATGCTAGGCGAGCCGATTCACCCTAAAACACCTATGGTATAAAAAGTTTGGTTTGTAATCAGACTGCGCAAGAGCACAATGCGTACTGGCAATGGGATTTCTGCCAGTTGTTCTCAGCGCTGTGAGGTTACACCCAACGTAGTCTAGGGTCCACTTGCATAAACTGGTGTCCCTATGAAAGAGAATGCGCATGCCAGATATGACAGTCAATAGTATGAATACCTAGACAACCCAAAAATTAACCATATGCGTTAGAGGATGGGTAGATGAGCACCTATAAAAGACAAAAAGGACCTGTCTATTTAGATCACCAGTGATGAATCCACAAAGACATAAACGGTCCAATGTCTATTAACATATCAGGACATGACCTGAATGTCAGTCTGGATCAGCATGAGCCTGGCGTCCCCCTCACACAGGAGAGGGATCTTACAGCCTTGCTAGCAATAATGCCGATCTAGACTAGCGGTGCGTCTCTATGCCTCAAACCCACAGGAGGAGCGCTGTATGGTTTAACAAGCACTCCAGTTAATAGAGCAGCACCACCCTCCTACATGACGTCGGTGCCGCATTGACCAATCAGGAGATCAGGGGGCGGGCGAACGCCTCATTCCTCCCGATGAGCTGTCAGTCAAAAAGTTTTGCGGACCGAACGCCAAAGGTAGTGGGCATGCAAAAAGCAGATATAATATTTATATTGCAGGAGGCATATACAGCGATGAAGCCGCAAAGGACACCGCTACCCTCAAGCAGAGGATAGAATGATAATCTCCAAACAGACGATTGGGGATAGGATGGTAAGTGAGGCAGACCCTATCAATCGATAGGGAAAGAATCACAGTAGAGAGATCCTATCATATAGTAAAATAGGTAGGAGTGTGACTCTCAAGTAGAGACCAGCAGATCACTTTAAATGTCAATAAAGCTGACAAAAGAAATAAAGTCATTTAGGCCTTGTGGTTTGAGTGTCTTCAACTTAAAGGTCCACTGTGCCTCTTTTTGTAAGATTTTTTGGTCTAAGTCACCTCCTCTCGGTGAGGCACGGATCATCTCTATACCTTGGAGCTTGATGGCTTTGGTATCTCCACTGTGGCAGGCATTCACATGTCGAGCCACAGGGGTATCCACTTAATTATGTATATCATTGAGATGTTCTCCGATGCGGCGACGCAATTCCCGTGTAGTTTTCCCAACATATTGTATTCCGCACATGCAGGTCAGTAAGTACACCACACCAGTGGTTCTACAGTTAATAAACGAACGTATGGTGTAAACATTGTTCGTGACCCCACTGGTAAATGTCGAGCCAGTGAGAATAGAGTCACAGGCAATGCATCTGCCGCATCGGTATGTACCTTTAAGTGGATTGTGCAGCCAAGTCTGTGCCTGAGAGCTCTGAAAGAGACTATGACACAGTCTATCTTTCAGATTCCGCCCTCGACGATAAGTCACTGTAGGTACAGGACTAACCAAATGGCCCACATCTGGATCCATCGTGAGGATTTCCCAGTACCTAGACAGAATCTCTCTAATCTGAGCATTTGCTGCATCATAGGAGGCAATCAGCCTAACCTGGTCATTATCTACAACCTTTTGCTGGGGGTTTAGTAAAGATTCCCGGGCACACGAAGATGCATGTTGATATGCCTCAGATAGTATCCTCCTAGGATATCCTCTGTTGTGGAAACGCTCCGATAGATCTCTCGATTTAGCTCTATAATCGTCCATGGTGGAGCAGTTGCGCCTTACTCTCAAAAATTGTCCCTTGGGAATGCCCTTTTTGAGTGGGCATGGGTGACAGCTTAACCAATGTAACAAGGCATTGGTGGCAGTCTCTTTTCGGTGCAGACTAGTATGTATGTATCCCTCACCGTTCTTATGAATAGACAGATCTAAAAAGGTAATCTTTACAGGATCTATTTCAAAGGTGAAGAATAGCCCATAGTTGTTAATATTCAGGGAATCCACAAAATGCCTAAACTCATCAGCAGAACCCTCCCAAAGGATCAGCACGTCATCGATAAAACGCAACCAGAGGGCAATGTTATGTGCCCATATGCTCATCTCATCTCCAAACACTGTCTCCCTCTCCCACCAGCCCAGGTACAGATTTGCATAAGTAGGCGCGCAGGGACTCCCCATAGCAACGCCCCTGAGCTGGTGGTAGATGCGTCTATCAAAGAGGAAGACATTGTGTTGGAGAATGAAGTCGAGCAGGGAAGTCACAAAGTTGTTATGTGATTCCAAAGCATTGCCCCTCTCTCTCAGAAAATATTGGATGGCCCTACATCCCTCCACATGTGGAATAGAGCTATATAGCGCCTCCACGTCCAGACTCGCAAGGAGAGTATTGCTCCCGACGTGGAGGCCATCAAGCTTATTTACCACTTCCATGGAGTCACGGGTGTATGAAGGTAGAGCCATCACAAAAGGGCGTAGAATAGTATCTACGTACGTGCTGATCCTTTGGGTAAGGCTATTGTTGCCAGACACAATGGGTCTGCCTTTCAAAGGGTTGTGTCCCTTATGTATTTTAGGCAGGCTATAAAAGCACGCCATCTGGGGGTGCATGGGCAAAAGGGTATCAAACTCCACTTTGCTGATTAACCGTTGTTCCAAAGCATCCACCAGAATAACCTTTAATTCCTCAATATACTGAGGGATGGGATTGGATGGTAGTACTTTATAGCATTCCTTGTTGTCCAAGATAGAGCGGCACATGTTCACATACTGATCCTGGTTGAGCACCACGATATTGCCCTCTTTGTCAGCCTGTTTGATAACAATTGAGTCATCAGACTCCAGTGATAACAGGCCTGACAACTCATTCTTACTGAGATTGGAACAACCAATTCTCTGACCTTCCCAAGTGAGCCAGTTCACCACTGACAAGTTTAAGGAAGACATCCATAGGCGTTAAATCATTAATGGGGGGATTGAGCCGTGAGCGATTCCTCATTGAGGTAAACGGTCCTTCGCCAGGGACCCTTTCGGACTCATCTAAGAGTCCCATAAGGTCTTTAACACATTCCAAGTCATCAGAGCTGATATTCATCTCCTCACATTGACGTCTGTTTTTCAAGGAGAAGAATTTTTTCCCAAGCAAAGAGTTCAAAGGAATGTGTGGGTACAAAGGAGAGCCCCTTTTTAAGGAGGTCCTCTTCACCCTTCGTGAGAATTCTGTGAGACAAATTGATGACTTGGAGCTCATCTTGACTCGGGTGGTTAGCTTTTTCTTTTGAGAGGCACATGGCTATTGGTCTGTCCTCCCTCTGAGTAGGTATGATGACAGAGGGGGGCCCTGGCCTAAAAAATTACCCCTTTGGGGGCCTCTATTCTGTCCTCTGCCAGATCTAGTGGGCTGAGAGCCACCTCTTTGGGTATTGGCAAACTCCGTCTCAGATGAGGACGGCTCAGTTTCTGCCTCCAAGGCTTTGGCAGTAGGGCTGTTATAATCAAAGAGGCGACCTTCCCTAAAGTCTGAGATGTCTCTCCAATACTGGGCGTGCTTCCGTTCTTTTAACTGGGCCGTATATCTCTGTACTGCTTGCTCTAGTTTTTGTTCTTTCTTTTGGAACTCAGTGTGTGTGGTAAATTTCTTAGCTGATTCAATGAGTTCCTGAAGTGTATCAACAATGGCCTTAAAAAACTGAAGTGTCCGAAGAACTTTTCCCAGATTTAAGAACCTTTATGGTTCAAAACTACTTGCTTCTGAGGCAATAAAAAATCTAGGGTGTTTGGAAAGGATGTCTTTACTCTTTTCCTCCTCTATGGAAAAGAGTCATAATGCCTTCAATATTATAAAGATTCTCCTAGTAGAAACAAGATTCAGCTAAGCTAAGAAGTCCTTGTGGTGTGTGCTTTGCCTCTTTGATGCAACTGGATAGCCATAGTGTATGTCATTGCCTATCTAGGTATAGAACTGTTGCCAGAAGCCTCCTACTCCGATCTTGATGTTAATAAAATAGATGTTGAATGCAATCTTAAGCACAGAGATATTTGTGATCTAAGAGGTTCCACGGGGCGATGACAAACCATGCTAATTTTAGCATAAAGAACAGTTATATTTCCAGCTAGAATTATCATCAGTGTAAAAACATAAGAAATGAGGACCACTAATTTCAAAGCCTCCTATTGATAAAACTATAGCCACAAAATTACAAATTAAAAACGTTGTCCAAGATTTTGATATTGATGGCCTGTCCTCAGGCATGAATTAAGACATGAATTTTGACCCTGTACCTCACAGTCAGCAGAAACATTCCACCCAATCAGCATACTTTCCCTCTCAGACCCTCCCACCTCCTTTCAAAAAGCAAGGACAGCATCCATCTTAGATTCATTCTGAAGCTGCAGTGTTTGTTAGAGCAGGGAGAGTGCTGCTGCTGCTAAATTAATATGGGGAAGGCGTTAGCTAGGCCAGTGTTCTGTGTCCACTCCAGTCCTCAAAGACTCATCTGCTGTAAGGACAGCATCCTGAGAGCACCCCAAAAAGCCTTTTTTAGGGCTGGTACATCAGTCTGCTTTTATATTTTTTTTCTATATATATATATTGCAGTTGCCTGCTCGTATGTGAGAGGCCGCAGGCCCAAAGACTGTACTGTGTGCACACCACTCATATCGGGTGGCACAGTACCTTGCAGATAAAAAAGTCATTTAATTTTTACCCTTTAATATAATTGCAGTTGCCTGCCAGTGTGTGTCAGGCCCACTGACTGTACTATGCCCACTGCCCACCACTCATATAGGGTGGCACAGTACCATGCAGATAAAAAAGTCATCCTCCTCCTGGTCCAGCATCTTCACCTACGTCAACCACTGCTGTCCTCCTTGCTCCCTCTCAACCACCCGCCACTACGCCTCTCACCTTCAGCAGTTCCTGCTCATCTGCCCACAGTCAGGTGTCTGTCAAGGAAATGTTTGAGCTTAAGAAGCCAATGTCACAGAGTCACCCTCTTACCTGGATTCTGACAGCTGGCTTGTCGGAACTCTTAGCCCGTCAGCTTTTACCATACAAGCTGGTGGAGTCTGAGGCGTTAAAAAATTTGTAGCTATTGGGACACCGCAGTGAAAGGTACCTGGCCGATTTTTTTTTTTTACAAAAGGCAATCCCCAACCTGTACTCTATTGTGGAAAAGGAAGTCATGGCATGTCTGGCACACAGTGTTGGGGCAAGGGTCCATCTGACCACTGATACCTTTTCTGCAAAGCCCGGGCAAGGCAGGTATATCACATACACTGCGCATTGGGTAAACCTGCTGACGGCTACCAAGCATGGAATGCGTGGCTCTGCAGCGGAGTTGGTGACACCGCCACCTCCTCTAATCCTCCTACTCCATCTTCTTCGCTAACCTCCTTGGCTGAGTCCTCTTCTGCTGCTGCGTCTTGCTCCACATCAACTGCACCCCCCAGCTCCCCGGGGACTATTCCACATCCCGGATATGACAGTGTCATGCCATCTTGGGGTTGACTTGCCTGAAAGCAGAGAGTCACACCGGACAAGCACTCCTGTCCGCCCTGAACGCACAGGTGGATCAGTGGCTGACCCCGCACCAACTGGAGATCGGCAAAGTGGTGTGTGACAATGGAAGCAATCTGTTGGCGGCATTGAATTTGGGCAAGTTCACACATGTGCCGTGCATGGCACATGTGTTGAATCTGATCGTATAACGCTTTGTGTATAAGTACCCTGGCTCACAGGACGTCCTCAAGCAGGCCAGGAAGGTGTGTGGCCATTTCAGGCGTTCCTACACGTCCATGATGCACTTTTCCGATATTCAGCGGTGAAACAACATGCCAGTGAGGCACTTGATTTGCGATAGCCCGACATGTTGGAATTCAACACTCCTAATGTTCGACTGCCTGCTCCAACAAGAAAAAGCCATCAACGAGTATTTGTATGACTGGGGTGCTAGGACAGCTTCTGCGGAGCTGGGTATTTTTTTGCCACGTTACTGGACGCTTATGCGCAATGCTTGTAGGCTCATGCGTCCTTTTGAGGAGGTGACAAACCTAGTCAGCTGCACCGAAGGCACCATCAGCGACCTCATCCCATTTGTTTTCTTCCTGGAGTGTGCCCTGTGAAGAGGGCTGGATCAGGCCATAGATGAGAGTGAAGAAGAAGAGTTGTGGTCACCATCACCACCAGAAACAGCCTTATCATCATCGCTTGCTGGACCTGCGGCAATGCTGGAAGAGGAGTCTGAGGAAGAGGAGTCAGAGGAGGAATGTGGCTTTGAGGAGGAGGAAGACTAACCACAGCAGGCATCCCAGGGTGCTCGTTGTTGTCACCTATCTGGAACATGTGGTGTTGTACGTGGCTGGGGGGAAGAACAGACCTTCAATGAGATCAGTGAGGACGAGGAACAGGACATGAGTAGCTCGGCATACAACCTTGTGCAAATGAGGTCTTTCATGCTGTCATGCCTGTTGAGGGACCCTCGTATAAAAAGGCTGAATGAGAATGACCTGTACTGGGTGGCCACGCTACTAGACCCCCGGTATAAGCAGAAATTGGCTGAAATGTTACCGAATTACCAGAAGTCGGAAAGAATGCAGCTGTTTCAAAACAAGTTAAAAAGTATGCTTTACACAGCGTAAAAGGGTGATGTCACAGCACAACGGGAATCTAACAGGGGAAGAGGTGAAAGTAATCCTCCTCCTACCACGACCACGCCGGCAAGGATAGGATGCTTTACAGACGTGTTGTTGATGAAAGACATGCAGAGCTTTTTAAGTTCTACGCATCGCCACAGCCCTTTGGGGTCCACCCTCAGAGAACGACTTGATCGACAGGTAGCAGACTACCTCGCTTTAACTGCAGATATCGACACTCTGACGAGCGATGAACCCCTTGACTACTGGGTGTGCAGGCTTGACCTGTGGCCTGAGCTATCCCAATTTGCGATAAAACTTCTGGCCTGCCCCGCTTCAAGTGTCCTGTCAGAAAGGATCTTCAGTGCAGCAGGAGGTATTGTTACTGAGAAGAGAAGTCGCCTAGGTCAAAAAAGTCTAGATTACCTCACCTTTATTAAGATGAATGAGGCATGGATCCTGAAGGAACTGACAGTGGGGAATGCATTTGACTAAAAAAGTCCTGATGAGATGCCTTGGTCCCCACGCTGCTGTATTTAATCTCTGCATGCCGGATGACTTGCGTGACTTCTCCGCCACCAACTAGGGTTCAAGCTGCAATGTTTTAGTACACTTTCTGCCTAGAAAAGATCAATTTTTCTGCCCGCTGCTACAGCAGCGGCTGCAACAATACCAAATTTTTAAGGCATGTGTACATGCCTAATTTTTTGGCCTCTGGTGCTGCACTGTGGCTGCAAAAACAAAACAAAAAAGGCACATACATGTGTCAATTCCCCTTCGTGATCGTTATATAGTGATGAGCGGGAGGTGCCATATTCGATTTTGCAATATTTCGCAAATATTCGACTGAATATTCGTCATATATTCATCAAAATCGAATATTCTGCATTATTCTATATATTGCGAATGTTACGCGAATTTATATTCGCATCGAAAATAAACTTAGAGCTGAGTTCCTAATGGTTGCAACCTGTATTGCTAGAATTGACGAAGATAACAAATATCACGAATATATCACTATATTCTCAACCTTCGTTGTATTCTAGCAATACAACCATTAGGAACTCAGCTCTAAGTTTAATTCGCAATGCGAACATATACTCGCATTGCGAATTTAACTTAAAGCTGGGTTGCTAATGGTTGTATTGCTAGAAGATAACGAATATCATGAATATAGCACTATATTCTCAATCTTCGTTATATTCTAGCAACGACCATTAGGAACTCAGCTCAAAGTTTCATTCGCGAAGCGAACATATACTCGCATTGCAAATTGATCTTAGAGCTAAGTTCCTAATGGTTGTATTGCTAGAATATAACGAAGATGACGAATATCACAAATTCACAAATATAGCACTATATTCTCAATCTTCGTTATATTCTAGCCACAACCATTAGCAACTCAGCTCTAAGTTTCATTCATGAAGTGAACATATACTCGTATTGCGAATTGATATTAGAGCTAAGTTCCTAATGGTTGTATTGCTAGAATATAACGAAGATGAAGAATATCACGAATTCACGAATATAGCACTATATTCTCAATCTTCGTTATATTCTAGCAATACAACCATTAGGAACTCAGCTCTAAGTTGATTTCACAATGCGAGTATATGTTCGCATTGCGAATTCAACTTAAAGCTGGGTTCCTAATAGTTGTATTGCTAGAATATAACGAATATCACAATGCGAATAATTCAGGTTATATTAATCGCATTGCGATTACAAGTTAGTCAAATTTGTGAGATCATGATTCTCACATCCGACAGTATCTTAGCGTGGAGGATTCCCATTGGGATGGGGACGCTCCATGTACACGGGAAGTCGGCAGAAGCGGCAACGTGCATTAACTGGAGCGGCCAAGAAGCCAGGAATCCTCCGGACAGGTAAGAACAGCTTTTGGGAAGTGGGAAGACAACCAGAGAGCAACAATGATTGACAGCTAAAAAAACAAAAAAAAACACGAATATTCTAAATAGCGAATATATACCGCTATATTCCCGAATTATCGAAGTTGCGATATTCGCGATAAAAATTCGCTATTCGAATATTCGCGCTCAACACTAATCGTTACCTTATTGTGGTGAAGGGGCTTGCGTATCACAATGAAGCGATCACCTCTATGAGCGTGTTGGCAATGTTGGCACACCCCAGATGATAAGGTCGTTGCTTCATTGTGAACAGACCAAAAATGATCGGCTGGATCATTTTTCATAGAAAAAAACATTAATTTTCTTCGTGATTATCTAAGGTGATCATTAAAGCCTACTAGGCAAACAATGGGCCCACACTGCAGAATCATTGTTTTCTGGGTCACTTAACTGTCACTGAACTACATCAGCACGACCATAGGCTTTGAAAATCCGCCATCGCCTGCAATCTCCCAAACGTGCGCACGAGCACAGTCATCACTACACCAAGATTGACGCATAGGGGAATAAAATTTATTTCATGAGTGTGTCAACTATTGACAACTCTTTGCGGTTGTTTGTGGTGCGTTAAACGGGGAGTTTGGTCTGTCACTGTGAAGCGGGCGTAACCCTTACACTACCTGATCAATACAACATCATACCTGATCGTATACACACACTGGATGTTTTAAAGCACGTTATTCCAAACAATTTAGGAATGTTAGGTGATTTATGCCCTTTATGGATTAAAACCCGATTCTGCGTCAACTATGTAATTTTCCATGGAAGTTTTGCCATGGATCCCCCTCCGGCATGCTACAGTCCAGGTGTTAGTCCCCTTGAAACAACTTTTCCATCCCTATTGTGGCCAGAAAGAGTCCCTGTGGGTTTTAAAATTCGCCTGCCTATTGAAGTCTATGGAGGTTCGCCCGTTCGCGAACATTTGCGGAAGCTCACGTTCGCCTTTCGCGAACGGAAATTTCATGTCTACGACATCTTTACTACTAATCTGTTCTGGCATAGGAATTGCTGGTTCTGGCATATGTCAGATGTCACCTACACCCAATGGATCCCATTCACTATAATGGTATCTACATGCAAATATGCCAACGAAACCTCCAAATGACAATTAATCTGTCCCTCAGAGATTATTGGTAAATCAGCAACAAAAGTATAAAAGCATCAGGACAGCCTTTAATAGATGGCGACCTGTGCATAATTATTTTGTTTACTCCACCCCTGCACAATCCTCATAGAATAAAAAAATTTGCTATAAAATATACCTTTGCAAAACTACAACCAATTTTTTTTCAAATGAACCTGAAGTGATGCATGTTAGTCTGCTATGAAAACTTGCACTCACACTTGCGCACAATTTCTTTGGGGTGTGCTACATCCTCAGACTGAAGGACATTAGGCTTATGAATCCTGTCCATCTGTACTGTGGAACATTCAGGAGATAGTTGAATAAGCCTCCACAGAAACCACTGTTTAAAACGTAACCTTCAATAGCTATCATTAAAGCTCAAAACAATACATAGACCAAACAACAGGAAGTATGGGGGGATAATTTCATCAAAAAGGCGCAGAAGGCACTAGTAGGACAGAAGATAGAAAATGGCAACAATCGCCCGGCCCACAATGGGGCACTTACTGCTACCGTGTGCTCTGTTGATACAGAGAGGGTATCATTCAGTATGTATCATATTCAGCTTTAAATAAACTCCCAAATTACATCCTGCTCATTAGAGTGACATGTCCTCTGCTTGTTAGTCAAGGGGTGGAATGCATCGGCACTTCCGGGCATAACACTCATTTACGGGCGAGTTGCCCTTTTGTGATACTATTACTGTGTTGCATTTGGATTGATGAATAGCCCCTTTTTTAACCTTATTTTGTCTCTCCATTATTTTTAGTACTTTTGTCAATTTGATTAAATATCTTAGAGGTCAATCCTTGACCTGCCCCTTGACCAAACAATGGCTTCTGTGAAAGTTAAGGAATAGGACACTGTTGTCAGATATTGGAATCACAATATTTATATCTTCTGCTCTGTAATGTGATAGTTGAATAATGTTTATATAATAGTTCAACCTCTTCTTGGCCCACTGTCTCTTGAGCAAGGTTATTTCTCTGATGCCTATTTTCAGTGTCCTACAGGTGATTTAGATTACAGCAACTTTGCAAAGTGTTGGACTACCTTTTTCTTTCATGATTCATCCAGCCAGTTATAAAGACTTTTGTGGATTTTTTCTACATCCTCTTCTTGGTGGCCTAGATGGATGATACCCTCTTTCAAAGTTTCCAGTACCATTCAATATGTGGCTTGCAGCAAAGAAATATAGGGCATCATTTATTAAACAGAAATACGCCTAAATTAGGCATATTTCTGGTGCAGACCATGACGCAAAGCTCCTTTGTGACGCAATCTACGACTTCTCCCTGCTCACCCCAAGTCTGAAGAAGTGGGCATGACATGGGCAGGGAAGGGGATGGGTGGGGAAGCCTGTCGCATTTACCATTTTCTACACTTGCTTTAGGCGTCGAAAATGGTCTAAATGTAAGACAGCTGGGAAGCCGGCTCCTTTTCATAACTCCAATGGATCCACCGCCGGGTATAAGTCTTATTAAGACCGGCGTCTAAAACGCCAGTCTTAATAAATGTGCCTAATACTGCTCAAAGTCTTTTTTGGGTCAGGAGGGATCTGAAGTGTTTCCTGATTTCATAATCATCTGCAGCCTTACTGTCAGGGGATCTAGCAAATTCCTTTCTGGAGGAGACATTGTTATGCATGGGGTAGGAACAAATGCCAAGAGGAAAGGAGAGTCGACCATCTTGGCTCACTTTGTTGCAGGAGCCTGGGAATCAAAGAAACATTGGATACCAGTTGGATTTATTGGAACTATGTCCTATTCTTGAAGGAAGGGAGCTGGTTGAATCAGCGTTTTAGCCAAATTTTGGCCGGGAGAGCAGAGAGCTCATGGGTCTGCTGCTCCGTCATACATAGTTAAGCCTCACTTCCTGTTATTATGTGTCACTCATTTTTTTTACAATTACTGAAAAAAAAAATATATAAAATTATACTTCTGCTGTATGGGAATACCTAATACTTGATAAACTACTATGATGTTTCATAGCTCAGTGGTTAGTGTTCTTGCCTATGATGTGAAAGGTTGTGAGTTCCAATCCTGGTGTCAACCTTTCAGAAATAGAGGCTAAATTAGATTAAAATACCCCCTTCAAAGCACTGACTCCATATAGGGACACACCCATATATGGAGTCAGAGCTGGGACTCCTAAGCCAGAATTCCCTGTAAGATCAGGCTTCAGGCAAGTGCAGTGAATAAATTATCTTCTGGTGTCGCTCCATCAGCGGTGTCACCCAGTGCGGCCCGCACCGCCATTGGGCTCCAGCTAAAGATGGAAGATCAGCACGAGATTGACCTCTTGGTTCTCTGCAGGATTTCATCGAGACTGTTTCAAGATTATGTAGATAATGCTGCACATGGACTGACAGGGAGGCCAACTATATTTCTTCCATCATTATTTTCTGGTCCCTTATTAAATGGCTGTGTAACTACACATTGTGACACAGTTCTTTTTCAGCTGACGGTATAAGATTATGTAGGGGCACAAGCCCAACTTCTACAATCTCATCCACTTTGCTGGTACTGTAATATCCATCTAATGTGAACGCACTATCATACTTTTATTCTTTTTCAATACAAGCTGTAACTCAAAAGACTCAACAAAAATAACATGTACATGTGTGCTGGCTTAGTACATTTAAAGCAAATGTGTCATCAGGAAATGATGTATTGTTTAAATTATGTTTTTATATTAAACTAAAAAAAAAATTGGTGACATTTTTCAACATTTTCCTTGTTACTATTGTAAGAGGGTGCAAGGTTCCGTCGTCGGAAGGTACGTGTTACTGAGGTTCCTGGCCTCGGTGAGATAAGAGCCGTATTTTTTTTGTGTGAGCAGCAGCTAGTGCTGTTTGACACATTGATATTTAGTATGGCTACAAAGCCGATCCGGGCCGGCTCTTATTGGGAATAGTCAAGTGCTGGGGGGGAGACTATTCCCCACGGTCCAGGCCGGACTTTTTCCGGGCCTTTAAAAGGCAGCCACCTCAGCAGGTGGAGAGGTGATTATCCTGGAAGCTGCTGGTGTTACTGTGGAGCTCTCAGGGCTGAGAGCAAGAGTCTGCAATCAGGCGTGCAGTCTACCTAGAAGCCTCTGATGGAAACTTTGCGTGGCCGAGCTAACTGCCAGGTGTGAACTAACACCGACCACTCAGTTGACCTTGTTGTGGGACTGATGTTTTTTTGCCTTGTGTTTGGCCTCGTGTGAACAAGCACTAAGACTGTTTCTGTTTTGCCGAGTGTGAATAAAACACTTCTACTTTACCCAGAGAACTGTGTACCCTGCCTCTATACTGCGTCCTCAAGCCTGTCTATCAGAGAAAATCCCCACACTATCCATAGTTTAAAAAAAATTGCCCAATCATGCAGTCTTCACGCTAGCCAGTAGGACTAATAATAAGTCAAGAGTTGATGTTCAGAAATACGCTAGAGAGCATCCAATTGGGCCATACGTATTGTGACAGGGTGTCACAATGTTTGGCAGAGAAGGTGCTGGATGGTGTGTACATTGCACCAAGTATCCGGCACTTCATGTGTTAAAAGGCTCCAGGAAGGTTTGGTTTTCTTTGTTTCTAGAAGCTTCCTGGGAAAAAGAAAGCCAGTTTAGGGTCCTGGAGCCGGTCAGGGAAGAGTTGGGTGGGTTCCCTGACCACCCAGAGCCAGTCCGGGTTTTACCTGCCTGTGGGGACTGCTCACACAGAGGTATTAATCAGGTCAGCAGGCCTGACACAGGGGCTCTCTCTGGGTGTGTGTGCAGTCTGTTTGAGAAGCTGCAAGCCTAGGAGCTCTGAGAGTGGTCGCTTTTTGATCTAACTGCTGAACTGTAAGTTGCTCTGTTTTTCCCCTTGAAAATGCTCTTTGTGTTTTGTGTTATGAGTTTAGCTAGTGCTGCCGAGTGAGATAGGCAGGAGCCAGACGGCTATTGTTTGTTTTGGTTTTGTTTGTTATTTTGAGCAACTTACAAAATAAACTAGCAACAGTCTGACGTACAAGCTACAAAGGTGTCAGTATTCCTGTTTCTACACAAGACAATCCCCGCAAGAGGACGTAACAGTTCACAAATTGGTGGAGGACGCGGGCATACGGATCCCTGCCAGATACCATCCTCCTAGTCACTTTAATTGCATTGCATCTTTTCATCCAATACGATGGAAGATCTGGTATTGAGGTTGGCACAAGCCTGTGCAACCCAGCAAGATGCAAATGCAGTCCAGCGAGAGACTAATGCCAGATATGAAAAGGCTTTGGCTGCCCAGCAGGAGGCGCAGCAGGAAATTGTACGTCTGTTGAGTACTCAGGTGACAGCACTGGCTGAGGCCGCAGAAAGAGACAGGCAAATGCAAGCTGAAGCTGCTCGGAAAGACAGAGAAACTCTTGCAGAGGTTCTGCAGCAGCTGGCGAATACACGTCAGGATCGACCTAGCAATACTGGGTTGGTAAAAGCAAGCCATTTTCTTCAGAAAATGACCCCACACGATGACGTGGAAGCGTTTCTGAATACGTTTGAACGTACTGCAGACCGAGAGGCGTGGCCTAAGACTCAGTGGGCGGGGTTGGTTGCTCCGTTTCTAACGGGTGACTCTCAGAAAGCGTATTTTGATTTGTCTGCCGAGGATGCCCAGGACTATGAGAAGCTAAAGCTAGAAATTCTCCGCCGTTTGGGTGTCACTCCTGCTGTGCGGGCCCAACGAGTGCACCGCTGGAATTACCAACCTAATAATTCTCCCAGGTCACAGATGCATGACTTAATTTATCTGGTACGGAAATGGTTGCAGCCTGAGATACTCACGGCACCCCAGATTGTCGAAAGGGTCACAATGGATCGCTTCCTGACAGCGCTGCCGTATGAGTTAAGAAAATGGGTCAGTCACGCTGATCCAAAGTCCGTCAATGAGTTAGTTGAGATGGTTGAACGCTACCTGGCGGCAGAGGGTTTTTGGCAGGGGGTCTGACCCCGAGAACTTGCCTGTAAGCGGCGTCTGCCCGCAGTGGCGGGAAGAGGCGCAGCAACCTTAAATGCTGATGCTGGTTCGAAAACATGGATGAAGACCAACGTGGATACTAGGCTGCTGAAAGAGACCCTACCAGGGACCGGTGTCCAGTGCTGGAGGTGCAAAGCCCGGGGGCATGTGGCTGCCAAATGTCCTCTCGTCCCAGAACCTATGGAGTGTGGAGCAGCTCGGCGCCTATCCTTCTTCGCTCATCCGGCGTGTCTGACATCGGCGCTGGCTCACATGGCACGGGTCAAAGTAGGTGGAAGGAGTGTCCAGGCCTTGCTGGATTCTGGGAGCCTCGTTACGCTTGTACATTCAGACCTGGTAGCTCCAGACCAGCTGAAAAAACAGTGCATGGGTGTTTTGTGCATACATGGTGATGCAAAGAGTTATTGTACAGCCGTGGTCCCCATTGAGACTCAGTTTGGTGTGACGTCCCATGAGGTTGGAGTATCTAAATCCCTGATGCATAGTGTCATACTAGGACGGGACTTTCCTTTATTCTGGGACCTGTGGATGGTCGAGTTTCCACCTCGAATCTCCCTAAGTGTGGGGGATGAAAGTCCTGCTAGCCTGCCTGACATTGGGGATTCAGGTTCTGAAGTCTCAGCCGTTGGACTGGCCCCAGTGGAGCCTGACGAGTTCCCCTTCTCTGTGCTAGTTGGGGAGTCTGAGAGACCTCAAGAGACTGTGGAAGAGTTGCCTATGCCAGAAATAAACTGTTCTCAGGATAACTTTGGCACATCCCAATTGAGGGACCCAACGTTAGCTCATGCTTGGGAAAATGTTGCTGTGGTTAATGGGGTTGCCCACAATAAGGGCTTGGAGAATGTGTATCCTCACTTTGCTGTCAACCACGATCTTCTTTATCGTGTTGATAATATAAGGGGTGAAGTCGTAGAGCAACTAGTTGTTCCCAAATCGCACAGGAAAGTGGTACTTGACCTGGCTCATAAAAACCCCATGGGAGGACACCTGGCAGCTGAGAAAACTCAGCAACGGGTACTCCAAAGGTTTTTGGCCTGGGGTATTTGCAGAAGTCAAACGATTCTGTGCGTCTTGCCCAGAATGTCAGTTGACGTCCCCTGCACCTCATTACCGGGGACCCTTGGTACCGTTGCCCATCATTGAGGTACCTTTTCACCGGATTGCGATGGATTTGGTGGGGCCCCTGGTGAAGTCTGCAAAGGGACATCAATACATTCTTGTGGTTTTAGACTATGCCACCAGGTATCCAGAGGCGGTTCCTCTGCGGAACACGTCAGCGAAAACAATTGCCCGGGAACTGTTTCATATGTTTGCTAGAACAGGCATTCCCAAAGAGATCCTGACGGATCAAGGGACACCTTTTATGTCCAACGTAATGAAAGGTTTGTGTAAGCTGCTGGGTATAAAACAGTTAAGGACATCAGTCTATCACCCTCAAACTGATGGGTTGGTGGAGCGCTTCAACAAAACCCTCAAGAGAATGTTAAAAAGGGTGGTTGAGGCAGACGGGAGAGATTGGGATTGCCTGCTCCCCTACTTAATGTTTGCTGTTCGTGAGGTGCCTCAGTCATCTACTGGGTTTTCCCCGTTTGAGCTTTTGTATGGGCGACACCCCGGGGGCTTTTGGATATTGCGAAGGAGTCGTGGGAAGAGGAGCCCTCTCCCCACCGCTCCGTGGTGGAACATGTTCTACAGATGCAGGACCGTATCACAGCTGTAATGCCCATAGTACAAGAGCATATGAGACAGGCTCAAGAGGCCCAAAGTCGCATATACAATCGGGGAGCCAGACTCAGGGTTTTTCAGCCGGGTGACCGGGTCCTGGTTCTGGTTCCCACCGCAGAAAGTAAGTTCCTGGCCAAATGGCAAGGGCCCTATGAGGTTGTAGAGAAAATAGGGGATGTGAATTATAAAGTCCACCAACCCGACAAACGGAAAAAAATGCAAATCTATCATGTCAATTTAATAAAGGCCTGGAAGGAACCTTTAGTTTCTATGGCGGCTGAGCGTCTCAGTCCTGCACTTCAGGAGGAGTTACTGAGGTGAAGGTCTCGGAGACTCTGTCAAGGGCACAAGCCCAAGAGGTGAAGGAATTCCTCCTTAGGAATGCCGATGTGTTTTCAGAGTGGCCAGGTTGCACTCATGTAACTAAGCATGATATTGTTACAGATCCGCAAGCTCGGGTTCGCTTGAAGCCATATCGCATTCCTGAAGCCCGCAGACAGACCGTAGCAGGTGAGATCCAGAGAATGTTGGAGCTAGGTGTTATTGAACCGTCCCATAGTGATTGGAGTAGCCCGGTCGTGTTGGTACCAAAACCGGATGGGTCCTTACGGTTTTGCAATGACTTTCGCAAATTAAACGAGATCTCAAAGTTTGACGCTTATCCCATGCCACGGGTGGATGAGTTAATAGAAAGGTTAGGTCCAGCTAGGTACATCACCACCCTAGATCTAACCAGAGGTTATTGGCAGATTCCACTTACTTCAACGGCTAGAGAAAAGACAGCATTTTCTACTCCACAGGGCCTGTTCCAGTATGTGAGAATGCCATTTGGGCTTCATGGGGCCCCCGCCACCTTTCAAAGGTTGATGGATGAAGTCCTCAGGCCACACCGGCACTTCGGCTCGGCATACCTTGACGACGTGGTGATATTCAGCTCGGACTGGGAGAGTCATCTTCCCAAGGTCCAAGCGGTGGTAAACTCAATTCGACAGGCTGGTCTAACGGCCAATCCCAAGAAATGTGCCCTGGGCCTTGAAGAGGCACGTTACCTAGGGTACATTATTGGTAAAGGCCTCATCAAGCCTCAGGCTCAAAAGGTACAGGCAATTAAGGAGTGGCCTCAACCTTGTACAAAAAAACAGGTGAGGACGTTTCTGGGCATGGTAGGGTATTACCAGAGGTTTATTCCAGATTTTGCCACCATAGCTGCTCCACTTACGGACCTAATCAAAGGCAAAAGCTCAGGGGAATTTCTTGGAACAAAGATGCTGAGGTTGCGTTCTGTAAACTCAAGGAGGTGTTATGCAGTGGGCCAGTTTTGATTGCTCCTGATTTCAAAAAAAGTTTGTTGTTCAAACAGATGCTTCCAATGTGGGCCTAGGGGCCGTGTTGTCACAGTTGGTGCATGGAGAGGAACACCCAGTGATATATTTGAGTAGGAAGCTAACCCGGCTGAGAAAAACTATAGTATCGTGGAGCGCGAGTGTTTGGCCATCAAATGGGCTGTGGAGACTCTGCGATACTATCTGCTAGGCCGTCGATTTCAGTTGGTGACAGATCACTCCCCTCTTACCTGGATGTCACGGGCCAAAGGTCATAATGCAAGGGTGACTCGCTGGTTCCTGTCACTACAGGATTATAATTTCTCAGTGGAGCACAGGGCAGGAAAGCTGCAGGCCAATGCTGACGCTCTCTCCCGAACTCATTGTATGTTTATGGAAAGTGTCCGTACCCACGGGTTCGAACAGAGAGAGGGGTATGTGACAGGGTGTCACAATGTTTGGCAGAGAAGGTGCTGGATGGTGTGTACATTGCACCAAGTATCCGGCACTTCATGTGTTAAAAGGCTCCAGGAAGGTTTGGTTTTCTTTGTTTCTAGAAGCTTCCTGGGAAAAAGAAAGCCAGTTTAGGGTCCTGGAGCCGGTCAGGGAAGAGTTGGGTGGGTTCCCTGACCACCCAGAGCCAGTCCGGGTTTTACCTGCCTGTGGGGACTGCTCACACAGAGGTATTAATCAGGTCAGCAGGCCTGACACAGGGGCTCTCGCTGGGTGTGTGTGCAGTCTGTTTGAGAAGCTGCAAGCCTAGGAGCTCTGAGAGTGGGCGCTTTTTGATCTAACTGCTAAACTGTAAGTTGCTCTGTTTTTCCCCCTTGAAAATGCTCTTTGTGTTTTGTGTTAGGAGTTTAGCTAGTGCTGCCGAGTGAGATAGGCAGGAGCCAGACGGCTATTGTTTGTTTTGGTTTTGTTTGTTATTTTGAGCAACTTACAAAATAAACTAGCAACAGTCTGACGTACAAGCTACAAAGGTGTCAGTATTCCTGCTTCTACACAAGACAATCCCCGCAAGAGGAAGTAACAGTTCACAGTATGTACAATAGACTGGAGCTCACTTGAACTGTGTACAGGAGTGGTGATGGCTAACCTCCGGTACTCCAGCTGTGGTGAAACTACGACTTCCAGCATACTCCATTTCTGTGGAGTTCTGAGAACAGCCAAGCAAGTGTGCATTGTGGGAGTTGTAGTTTTACCACAGCTGGAGTGCTGGATAGACCATTTATCTATTGTAAATGGTAGTTCCTGTGTATATCTATAGACATTTTAATCCTTTCTGTGAGGATGGTGAGATGATTACTGAAAATTGATATGTGCAGAACTAGAAGTCTCAAAATATTATTAGGCTTAATGGCCTAATAATGCAAATAGTGTTTTTTTTAAGAAAGAGAATTTGTCACCAGTAACCTCCCCATCAAACTATTTGCATGGACATATAGCTGTGGTTTGCCTAATTAAAATAGTTTCTCTTTTGTTGATCTTAGGCTCCTTTACTCAGTTATGATACATTTTCTTAATATGAAAATTAGGCATTTAGTGCAACGAGGGTTTCAATATTGTACATTTTGTACCCAAGCTCACTTCTTTTTGTGGTCATGTCCTCCCTCGCTGCTTTGCCACTGTCTGGCCCTGTCAGTCAAAGCATGGCTTTGGTCAGCTTGCATGTTTTCTCAACAGGATAAGAGAAAAAAGCTATTGCATGAAAGCCCTGATGGCGGCTTATCTTAACAGTAGACCAATGAATAGGACATGTTGAAATCCAACATGTCGGATCCATTTTTCCCCCAACATCTGCCATGGAGGGAAAGTTGGACACACCCATACAATTTAGATGGTTCATCTAATGTGTATGGCCGCCTTATGAAATACACAAAAAGAGGCATACTGTACTAGATATAATCTCAGAAAGAAAAAAAGATCTGTTTATTATGGGCAGACAGCTGGGATAATGTGTGTAAACTAATGCAAATGCAGGCGGTGGTTTTGTCCATAGCAAATAATCAGATTTTTCTTTCATTTCCTGAACAGCAATAGAATAATGACAGATTATGAGTGATAGCTACTGGAGATTGCATATTTATTTTTTTGTTCTAATTCAAATGTTCTGATGTTCCTGAAAATCAGTATACAAATCTTGAAAAAGAACCCCCATGCCTGACTGTCCCCTGCATAAAAACATCCATTAAGTCTTAGGCTACGTTCACACGACGACATTTGTCGCGCGACAATAAGTCGCACTATTGTCGCGCGACAATTTTTATAATGGTAGTCTATGGTGTCGCATTGCGACATGCAACATGCTGCGACTGCGACGCGACAGTCGCAAAAAATCCATTCAAGATGGGTTTTTCTGTGACTGTCGCGTCGCAGTCGCAGCATGTCGCAATGCGACACCATAGACTCCCATTATAAAAATTGTCGCGTGACAAATGTTGCAGTGAAGTTGTGCCCTAATTGTCGCGCGTGTGAACGTAGCCTTAACTGCTATATATTTTTTTATTTCAGAAAATTTGAGGGTACAGCTATCTCAAAAGTAACGAGTACTGCCAAACTGCCATGTAAATAGCAACTTCAAGTTGGCACCATTGTGCAAAACTTCCTGAAACTTTGTGTCAGAAAATATTTAGGTGAAAATTAAAGGGACAATTACATATATATTTTTTTTTATTCATTTTTTTTTTTTTTGCATATTAACAGTTTGTATGTTACCATGTAAAAGTTTTTTTTTTTGTTTTTTTTAAATGGGTGTATGGTTTTCTGGTAGAGATGAGCAAATTTCCAAAATTTTGTTTCGGTCCATATCAGCCAATAGATTCGATTTGGGTACAAAACGATTCTACTCAAATACAAAGTGTTTTAAATGCCTGGAAAATCAATCTCTCTTTCTCTCTCTCTCTGGAAAAATACTACCCAAATGAAGCTGAAGAACTTCTAAATCAAAAAACCTTTAAAAAATTGGGTCGAATTCCAATTCTAACAAATTGATTTGTTCATTTTCTGGATATAATTTTTATTTAAGTTATGTATTCTACTTCCTTTACTGGTTCTATAACTTCCTCTTTGTTTGGACTTTGAAGATGGCCTCACTTAACTTTTTCAGTCAGACCATTACTGCAGACAGAGAAAGCCCTCCTGTAGTGCAGTGTTTTTCAACCTTTTTTGTGCCAAGGCACACTTTTTTTATGACAAAAATCACGAGGCACACCACCATTAGAAAATGTTAAAAAAAATTAAACTCTGTAGCCTATAAGCCATATATTGACTATATAAAGTAATTCTCGTCAAAGTGTCTTAAATAGGAATGAAATAAACACAAAGAAATTATTTCTTTGATCTTCGCTGATACAGTGCAGCAGGTGCATCCTGAGCTGAGGGCTTTTTTCCCCCCAGCTCATCTATCATTGTCAAGTTCCCAGCCCCCCCTCCCCTCTCCTCATCTCTCCTCATCTTTCCTCATATCTCAGGACCGGGTGGTGCTGTGCTTGGCTTGAAGTTAAATTGGCGTGCCTGTGAATGAACTTACTTACCTGCTCCTATGGCTCCTGTCCTGGCTCTGGATGATAGAAACATAGAATGTGTCAGCAGATAAGAACCATTTGGCCCATCTAGTCTGCCCAATATGCTGAATACTATGAATAGCCCCAGGCCCTATGATGAGTCCCGTCCTGCTTCCCTCTCAGTCTCTTCTCCGGCTCTGCTCCACCTCCGAGTGCTGCTGTGCAAGTCGCGCGGGGCGCATGTTCCCAAATCCCGCGAGACCTGCCGCGACCTCGAGAATGGTGTTGAGCTCAAATTATTCGCGAATATTCGTGGTAAAAAAAATCACATGCAATTTTTTTACCACGAATATTCGCGAATAATTCGAGCTCACGGACACGGCACACCGGACAATATCTCAGGGCACACTAGTGTGCCGCGGCACATGGTTGAAAAACACTGCTGTAGTGTGTCAATTAGACAAAGGAACTTTGCGTCACAGTCAATTAGAGCATTACACATTACAGTAATTAATATAATGCTACTCTGTAGAAACTGTTATACAATGTCTACATCTACTATTAATATGAGGGTTACCCCCAACATCTATTTAGGAGGCTTAATTGGTTGTGTTGAATGCTAAAGGTCAGTATTTTGTATTAAATTTTCAATGCGATAGTACTGTAAAAATGAAAGGCAAGAATAAAAAATAAAAATGACCTTTTAAGAATATATATTTACAAGTGTGAGTACATCCTTACAGTACTGAGGAAATGAAGCTACACGGTACAGCTCATTGAGGTGGTGTTTGTGAAGAACAGACCTCTGGAGCTGCTGCCATGTTTGGTGAATTGCCACCTTCTGACTAATAGACTAAAAGATTCATACCAAGTGCTCTAGTGATGACCAAGCAACTTCATGGAGAATATACCACTGACCATCAGGTTGCAGACATTGGTTGTACCATGACAGTTCCATAGCAATAAAGGAACACCGATGACTGTATCACTAGGTACTTTGGAAGGAATTTATCATTTGCCCTCGGCCTCATGTATTTGCGACTTTTTGAATGCCACTTAGACACAATTATGTTGCCCTCGCCACTTTCCGAAAAAGGTATTCTAAAGATGTTCCAAATGTATCACAGGTATTCGTGGCAGATGATAAATTTGAAGCATTGCTAGACATGTTTATCGTACTTTGTACAAACTATTGCTTGGCTTGCTTCTGCAACTCATTTTCCTGCAAATAGTCTGCTATAATGTTGGTGCGAAGTAGGGCATCTTAAGCCATGCTCCCTTAACCATTAAGCAACAGCTTATTCCTGCTAATCTAAGCCCCCTTAAGTGAGCTAGGTGCATTTTTTCTAATATTAGATGCTCCAAATTGCATTAAACTTTGTCATACTTTTATAACAAGGTGTGAGCACAATAATAATAGTAAAACGGCAGCTTAGTTTTGGGGTATCCCCAACACTACGCTAGGTCCTCTGGACACTGCCAAGTTTTCGCCGCATGTTTCTGCCCTCTCGAGGATGGGAAGGTGTGGAGCAGGAGAAGGTTTGGTGCTGAGGAAAGACCTGAGCTTCTGTAGTTATCCCTCTTGATCTCAGATGGATGGTTACCTGATCAAAGGCTGGTGATCCAGAGTCTGTGTAGAGTATACCCATCATGGTATATTTTTCTGGTCACTCAAGAGTCTCTTCTTCTAATCACTGATACGTAACTGCAGACAATTATAGGCTCAATTTTCATCTGTCATAGACTTGCATTAGAACTTCAATAATAGTCAATTGGAATGACAAAGTGTTCGGACATAATAACATAGCTAAACCAGACATCCAAAAAGTCAGTCTGTCTGGTTTTGGTGGTAAACAAGTCAGATTTTTTTTCTTTCAAAACAGTCTTCTTTAAACCTTATGATAACTGTGTAAAATTATTAGCAGCGTGCAAATACAGTGCAACAGGATATATATCATAACAAACATAAAATACAGTAACCCGCTTCAAAGTACCCCAACTCCAGGGCACTACCGAAAATAAATGTGGCTCACAGGGTATCTGTCTGAAATGCATAGGGCAGAAGACAAATGTAGTAGTGGAAGGTTGGCAAGTAACTCGTGGATGACAAGGATTGTAGGAAAAATTCACCGTGCACTACAAATGTTGGGTCATTCAAGTCCTCAAGTCTTCAAGTCCTCTATTTGAATGGAGCAGTAGTGTTCAGGTTGGTCCACCACTCCAGTCATTTCTATGGGACTAACGTAGATAGCACTCTGTAATTGCCATATAGGTGAATGAAGCACTGAACCAAGATGCGCAGCACTGCTCCATTCAAATGGGGGACCCTGTTTTAAGGATCTCTGGAGTTCCACCACTCAGAACCCCTACACTCATACTGTAATGTTATGACCCGTCTTGTGTTTACCAAAAAAAGCTTATCGTACTGCACTAACTAGAGTGACAATAGACCAATTACTACTGCATAAACTATTAAGCCCAAACCTAGTGAGTAATTTAAGTTTCCTAAAGACCACCAGTATGTATAGAACTCTTGTACCTTATAGGAATTCCTAAACCTATGACAGTAAACTTCATATAGTATATAATAATGAGCTTTCCTCTGTCTACTCATATTTTGCCATACATTTTCTTCAGAAAGTAATTCCTGCCTTTTTGGCCAAGCTTGACAATCGGAAGGTTTAGATGTCCTTATATATCAATACAACACAAAAATAAAACTGGAGGCTGTGGGTGCTTCATTTGTTGGCTCACAAAACTGTGGGTGCTAATCAAACATTACTTTCCACCCATACACTAAGCATTTTTATTTCCTAATTTCTGAAACAAATATTACAAGTGCATTCCAGGCATGTAGCTGAAATCACAATGGCAGACTACACATTTATATGTAATTAAGCCTAAAGCTACATTTATTCATAAACAGAAATATGGCAAATATTGCTGACAGATTCCTGTTTAGTTTTCATCTGTGTAAATTTGCTGAAGAATAAAAAGCTATTTTAAAATTCAATGCTACATTTCCAAAATATATACTTGGGGGCATTACGATTTAAAATGTTTATGAACTGTAATTTACATGTCAAAAATGTGGTTTATAATCCACAAATACAAAATTAGTGTTTCTAATATGAAAACCCTGAAAAAGGGATTTTGTGTAATTATTATATATATATATAGTATATAAACTAATACATTGCACATTTTTTTATTTTATTTAATTATACTTCTACTGTATGGGAATACCTATTACATGATAAACTACTATGAGGTTTTTCCAGCACTGTTTAGCATTGTGCTTCATAGCTCAGTGGGTAGGGCTCTTTCTGATGTAAAAGGTTGTGCGTTCGAGTCCTGGTGGAAACCTTTTAGAAATAGAGGCTAAATTATGCATTCATGTATATCAGAAGTATGATAATATATATTTATACTTCTGATTTATATATATTACTATATATATATAATTATATATATATTACTATATATATAAATATATACTATTACTGAGGTTTTTAGCCATAATATTAGTACAGCAGGTTAATATGAAGCTCTGATGGGGGGGTGTGTGGAGGACACTGATGTGGGGATGTGTGGAGGACACTGATGGGGGATGTGTGGAGGACACTGATGGGGGGATGTGTGCAGGACACTGATGGAGGGGATGTGTGGTGGACACTGATGGGGGGATGTTTGCAGGACACTGATGGGGGTATGTGTTGAGGAAACTGATGGTGGGATGTGTGGAGGACACTGATGGGGGGATGTGTGGAGGACACTGATGGCGGGATGTGTGCAGGACACTGATGGGGATGATGTGCAGGACACTGATGGGGGATGTGTGCAGGACACTGATGGGGGATGTGTGCAGGACACTGATGGGGGATGTGTGCAGGACACTGATGGGGGGATGTGTGCAGAACACTGATGGGGAATGTGTGCAGGACACTTTTGGGGGTTGTGTGCAGGACACTGATGGGGGGATGTGTGCAGGACACTGATGGGGGGATGTGTGGAGGACACTGATGGGGGGATGGGTGCAGGACACTTATGGAGGTATGTGTGGAGGACACTGATGGGGGTATGTATTGAGGACACTGATGGGGGGGGATGTGTGGAGGACACTGATGGGGGTATGTGTGGATGACACTTAGGGGATATGTGTGGATGACACTTAGGGGGGATGTGTGGATGACACTTAGGTGGGATCTAGGGAGGGGTGTGGGGATGTTGGGATGAGAGGTCCTGGAGGGGTGTTTGGGTGAAAGCTCTGGAAGGGGTCTGTTGGGGGTGCTATAATTTGAACCCAAGTGATAACATGGATGGGGGTTTGGATAGTAAACAGACAGCTGACGTGGGGGGGGGGGGCTAAGCAGACAGATCGCCGACGGGGGGGTGTTATGCTTGGGGGGGTGACACAATTTTCTACCGCACCGGGTGACACCAGCCCTAGAAAGCTACTGGTGTAGCCTAGCTGCTGTAGGAGGCAGGGCTTAGCAATCCTTGTGTCCTACTGCAGACAGAGCAGAGGGAGGCGGCTCCTGCTCCAGCCAGTTGTTTACAGTCCGTCACAGGACAATGAAGAAGGAGGGACGATATTGCTGATCTCTTGGGATACAAAGAGAAGATTTCTTTATATACTTAGCTATATTAATTGCAATACGAGACAAAATAGGATCAAAGGAAAGTGTGCGATTTAGGGAAGAAATTGGATGTTTGTTATTTTTTGCACATTTTCTGTGTTTAGTGTTCCTTTAAAAGGACTTTGACACAAACAACCATCATAACCTATACACAAGATAGGTGATACATTTTAGATTGCTAGGAACCCAGTAGTCATTAGTATTGGTAATCTGAGTCTCCTGTTGCTGTTCAGGAGGAGATGTAGCTGTCAAGCCTACATTCTGTTACTATATACAACTCTAAGGAAGATATGGAGTCAGCCATGTCAGCCTATCTCCCATTCCATAGTTGTATGAAGGCGCAAAGTGTAATCTCGACCAGCACCCTATATAGCTCCTCCTGAGGAGGAAAGGGGAACTCGGATCCCCCACCCTAGTGACCTTTGGATTCCTAGTTACATTTAACTCACGAGTGGAAATTGTTGAAATGTCCGCTGTATATTTTCTATAAATGTCAAAGCAAATTTGGTGAGTTATACACTGGATATACATGATCCCTTTAAATGAAAAAATCTTTCTCTATTAAGTAATTGCTTTGTTTGTTCATAGGAACTGCTGAGTGTTGTTGAGACTGATAACATTGGTGTCTATCTCATCATGCTTTATAAATAGATCCTGATGAAGCTGTAGATACACATTAGTATTCATATTCTCTGTTTCTAGCAGCGGCTTTGTTTCCTGAATCTGGTGTCCCAGCTGTTGCAGGCCAAGTTTCATAGTGTCAACAAAAACATATATTTTGTTCTGTGGTGAAATTCAATTGCCAAAATAGCAATACCATAAATCTGGTGTCACAGCTGTGGATGGCAAAGTATAATAGTGTCTGCCAAAACATATATTTTGTTCTGGGGTGAAATTCAATTGCCAAAATAGCAATACCATAAATCAGTGGTTTCAGCTGTGGCTGGCCAAGATTCATAGTGTCCGCAAAAACATATATTTTGTTGTGGGGTGAAATTCAATTGCCAAAATAGCAATACCCTGAATCTGGTTTCCCAACTGTTGCAGGCCAAGTTTAATAGTGTCCGCAAAAACATATATTTTGTTCTGGGGTGAAATTCAATTGCCAAAATAGCAATACCATAAATCAGTGGTTTCAGCTGTGGCTGGCCAAGTTTCATAGTGTCCTGCAAATTATATATTTTGTTCCGGGGTGAAATTCAATTGCCAAAATAGCAATACCATAAATCAGTGGTTTCAGCTGTGGCTGGCCAAGTTTCATAGTGTCCGCACAAACATATATTTTGTTCTAGGGTGAAATTCAATTGCCAAAATAGCAATACCATAAATCTGGTGTCACAGCTGTGGATGGCAAAGTATAATTGTGTCTGCCAAAACATATATTTTGTTCTGGGGTGAAATTCAATTGCCAAAAAAGCAATACCATAAATCAGTGGTTTCAGCTGTGGCTGGCCAAGATTCATAGTGTCCGCAAAAACATATATTTTGTTCTGGGGTGAAATTCAATTGCCAAAATAGCAATACCCTGAATCTGGTGTTCGAGCTGTTGCAGGCCAATTGTAAATCAGTCCATAAATTGACACCTTTCATCCAGGGCCTAAATACTAGCCCTAAAAGAGATATTCCCCTAAATCAGTGGTTACTGCTGTGCCTGGATTAGTGTATTACACTACATAAATAAATAGGCAGATAGTGTTAGGCGCCTGTAAAAAAAGGCCTAAATTTGAAATCAATACATTGGGCCAAATATTTTTTTTCTTATTGTGGTGCTTGGTGAACGGTAACAATGAGGAAAACATCTAGTAAGGGATGCAGTCGTGGTGGTGTTAGTGTACCCTCTTGTGCTGGGAGAGGACGTGGCCATTCTGCCACAGCCACACGTCCTAGTGAACCAACTACCTCAGGTTCCAGTACCCGCCAGAATTTACAGTGATATTTAGTGGGGCCCAATGACGTTCTAAGGATGGTAAGGCCTGAGCAGGTACAGGCGCTAGTCAATTGGGTGGCCGACTGTGGATCCAGCATGTTCCCAACATTATCTCCCACCCAGTCTTCTGCAGAAAGCGCACAGGTGGCACCTGAAAACCAAGCCCATCAGTCTGTCACATCACCCCCATGCAGATCAGGGAAACTGTCTGAGCCTCAAGTTATGCAGCAGTCTCTTATGCTGTTTGAAGACTCTGCTGGCAGGGTTTCCCAAGGGAATACACCTAGCCCTTCCCCAGTGGTGGAAGACATAGAATGCACTGATGCACAACCACTGATGTTTTCTGATGATGAGGACATGGGAATACCACCTCATGGGAGTCCGCACGTCTCTGATGATTACGAAACACAGGTGCCAACTGCTGAGTCTTTCTGCAGTGTGCAGACCGAACAGGAGGTCAGGGAGGAAGATTGTGTGGAAGACGATGCAGGGGACGATGAGGTCCTAGACCCTACATGGAATGAAGGTCGTGCCACTGAATTTCATAGTTCAGAGGAAGAGGCAGTGGTGAGACCGAGCCAACAGCGTAGCAAAAGAGAGAGCAGGGGGCAAAAGCAGAACAGCCGCCTCCAAGAGAGTTCGCCTGCTACTGGCCACCGCCACCAGGGACCGAGCACCCCAAAGGCAGCTTCAAGGAGTTCCCTGGCATGGCACTTCTTTAAACAATGTGCTGACGACAAGACCCGAGTGGTTTTCACGCTGTGCCATCAGAGCCTGAAGCGAGGCATTAACGTTCTGAACCTTAGCATAACCTGCATGACCAGGCATCTACATGCAAAGCATGAACTGCAGTGGAGTGAACACCTTAAAAGCAAGGAACTCACTCTGGCTCCCCCTGCTCCCTCTTCTGCTGCTGCCTCGGCCTCTTCCTCCGCCTCGGGAGGAATGTTGGCACCTGCCTCCCACCAAACAGAGGATGTGCCACCGACAACACCACCTGCGTCACCAAGCATCTCCACCATGTCACACGGCAGCATTCAGCTCTCCATCTCACAAACCTTTGAGAGAAAGCGTAAATTCCCACCTAGCCACCCTCGAGCCGTGGGCCTGAATGCCAGCATTTCTAAACTACTGGCCTTTGAAATGCTGTCATTCAGGCTAGTGGACACAGACAGCTTCAAACAGCTGATGTCCATGGCTGTTCCACAGTATGTTGTTTCCAGCCGCCACTACTTCTCCAAGACAGCCGTGCCTTCCCTGCACAACCAAGTATCCGATAAAATCAAGTGTGCACTGCGCAACGCCATCTGTGGCAAGGTCCACCTAACCACAGATACGTGGACCAGTAAGCACGGCCAGGGACGCTATATCTCCCTAACTGCACACTGGGTAAATGTAGTGGCGGCTGGGCCGCAGGCGGAGAGTTCTTTGGCGCACGTCCTTCCGCCGCCAGTGATCGCAGGGCATCATTCTTTGCCTCCTGTAGCCTCCTCCTCCTTCTCTGAAGAGTTGAGTTGGCACCTGCAGCCCATGGGCATCTGTCTTTCACCTCAACCCCTTTTAGTTTGGCGCATGTCTTTCCGCCACCAAGAATTGCAGGACATTTCTCGTTGCCTTCTGTTGCCTCCTCCTCCTACTCCGCTTCCTCCTCTACTGCCTCCTCATCTGGTCAGCGTAACACCTGCACCACTAACTTCAGCACAGCCAGAGTGAAATGACAGCAGGCTGTTTTGAAACTCATCTGTTTGGGGGGAAAACCACACACCGAGCAGGAGCTGTGGATGGGCATGGCACAACAGACCGATGAGTGGTTGGTGCCACTGAGCCTCAAGCCGGCCTGGTGGTGTGCGATAACGGGCAAAATCTCGTAGCAGCTCTGGGCCTAGCTGGTTTGGCGTACATCACTCGCATGGCGCATGTGCTGAAATTGGTGGTGCAGAAGTTCATTCACAACTACCCTGACATGTCAGAGCTGCTGCATAAAGTGAGGGCCGTCTGTGAGCGCGCTTCCGGCGTTCACATCCTGCCGCTGCTCGCCTGTCTGCGCTACAGCGGAACTTAGTCCTTCCCGCTCACCGCCTCATATGTGACGTGCCCACCAGGTGGAACTCCACTTTGGACATGCTGGAGAGACTGTGCGAGCAGCAGCAGGCCATAGTGGAGTTTCAGCTGCAGCACGCATGCGTCAGTCGCACTGCGGAACAGCACCACCAATGATTGGGCCTCCATGCGAGACCTGTGTGCCCTGTTGCACTGTTTCGAGTACTCCACCAACATGGCCAGTGGCGATGACACCGTTATCAGCGTTACAATACCACTTCTATGTCTCCTTGAGAAAACGCTTAGGGCGATGATGGAAGAGGAGGTGGCCCAGGAGGAGGAGGAGGAGGAGGATGAGGGATCATTTTTAGCACTTTCAGGCCAGTCTGTTAGAAGTGGCTCAGAGGGAGGTTTTTTGCAACAGCAGAGGCCAGGTACAAATGTGGCCAGCAAGGGCCCACTACTGGAGGACGAAGAGGATAAGGAGGAGGTGGAGGAGGATGAGGATGAAGCAGGTTCATAGCGGGGTTGCACCCGACACAGCTCAGGCCCATCACTGGTGCGTGGCTGGGGGGATACGGAGGACGATGACGATACGCCTCCCACAGAGGACAGCTTGTCCTTACCTCTGGGGAGCCTGGCACACATGAGCGACTACATGCTGCAGTGCCTGCGCAACGACAGCAGAATTTCCCACATTTTAACATGTGCGGACTACTGGGTTGCCACCCAGCTGGATCCCCGGTACAAAGACAATGTGCCCACCTTATTTCCTGCACTGGAGCGTGATAGGAAGATGCACGAGTACAAGCGCACGCTGGTAGAGGCGCTCCTGAGAGCATTCCCAAATGTCACAAGAGAACAGGTGGAAGCCCAAGGCGAAGGCAGAGGAGGAGCAAGAGGTCGCCAACTCAGCTGTGTCAAGGCCAGCTCCTCTGAGGGCAGGGTTAGCATGGCAGAATGGTCGAAAAGTTTTGTCTCTACGCCACAGCTAACTGCACCACCACCTGATACGGAACGTGTTTGCAGGAGGCAGCATTTTACTAACATGGTTGAACAGTACGTCTGCACACCCCTCCACGTACTGACTGATGGTTCGGCCCCATTTAACTTCTGGGTCTCCAAATTGTCTACGTGGCCAGAGTTAGCATTTTATGCCTTGGAGGTGCTGGCTTGCCCGGCGGCCAGCGTTTTGTCTGAACGTGTATTCAGCATGGCAGGGGGCGTCATTACTGACAAACGCAGCCGCCTGTCCACAGCCAACGTGGACAAGCTGACGTTCATAAAAATGAACCAGGCATGGATCCCACAGGACCTTTGCCTCCCTTGTGCAGAATAGACATTTATAACTGCCTCCCACTCAACCATGTATTCTTGTACTCCGGGGCACTTCTTTATTGAATCCTCATTTTTTTAACTTTACCATGATCTTGCGGTGCAACCCAAAGTTGAATGAACCTCTCCTTTGTCTGGGTGGTGGGGCCGAAATAACTGAAAGTGGCCTTCTCCAGTGCTGGGTGATATGACGCATGATTCCTTGCTGTGGGACCTCTCTCCTCTGTCTGGGTGCTGGGCCGAAATAACTGAAAGTGGCCATCTCTAGTGGTGGGTGATATGACGCATGATTCCTTGCTGTGGGACCTCTCTCCTCTGTCTGGGTGGTGGGGCATAAATAACTGAAAGTGTCCTTCTCCAGTGGTGGGTGACATGACGCATGATTCCTTGCTGTGGGACCTCTCTCCTCTGTCTGGGTGCTGGGGCCGAAATAACTGAAAGTGGCCTTCTCCAGTGTTGGGTGATATGACGCATGATTCCTTGCAGTGGGACCTCTCTCCAATTGATATTGGTTAAATTTTATTTATTTTATTTTATTTTAATTGGCCTTCTCCAGTGGTGGGTGATATGACGCATGATTCCTTGCTGTGGGACCTCTCTCCTCTGTCTGGGTGCTGGGGCCGAAATAACTGAAAGTGGCCTTCTCCAGTGTTGGGTGATATGACGCATGATTCCTTGCAGTGGGACCTCTCTCCAATTGATATTGGTTAAATTTTATTTATTTTATTTTAATTGGCCTTCTCCAGTGGTGGGTGATATGACGCATGATTCCTTGCTGTGGGACCTCTATCCTCGGTCTGGGTGCTGGGCCGAAATAACTGAAAGTGGCCTTCTCCAGTGGTGGGTGAAATGACGCATGATTCCTTGCTGTGGGACCTCTCTCCTCTGTCTGGAGCTGGCCGTGACACAGCTGCGTTGGCGACCTCTTGCTCCTCCTCTGCCTTCGCCTTGGGCTTCCACCTGTTCCCCTGTGACATTTGGGAATGCTCTCAGGAGCGCCTCTACCAGCGTGCGCTTGTACTCGCACATCTTCCTATCACGCTCCAGTGCAGGAAGTAAGGTGGGCACATTGTCTTTGTACCAGGGATCCAGCTGGGTGGCAACCCAGTAGTCCGCACACGTTAAAATGTGGGCAACTCTGCTGTCGTTGCGCAGGCACTGCAGCATGTAGTCGCTCATGTGTGCCAGGCTCTCCAGAGGTAAGGACAAGCTGTCCTCTGTGGGAGGCGTATCATCATCGTCCTCCGTATCCCCCCAGCCACACACCAGTGATGGGCCTGAGCTGTGTCGGGTGCCACCCCGCTGTGAACCTGCTTCATCCTCATCCTCCTCCACCTCCTCCTCATCCTCCTCGTCCTCCATTAGTGGGCCTTGGCTGGCCACATTTGTACCTGGCCTCTGCTGTTGCAAAAAACTTCCCTCTGAGCCACTTCTAACAGACTGGCCTGAAAGTGCTAAAAATACCCTCCTCCTCCTCCTCCTCCTCCTGGCCAACCTCCTCTTCCATCACTGCCCTAAGCGTTTTCTCAAGGAGACATAGAAGTGGTATTGTAACGCTGATAACGGTGTCATCGCCACTGGCCATGTTGGTGGAGTACTCGAAACAGGGCACACAGGTCTCGCATGGAGGCCCAATCATTGGTGGTGAAGTGGTGCTGTTCCGCAGTGCGACTGACGCATGCGTGCTGCAGCTGAAACTCCACTATGGCCTGCTGCTGCTCGCACAGTCTCTCCAGCATGTGCAAGGTGGAGTTCCACCTGTTGGGCACGTCGCATATGAGGCGGTGAGCGGGAAGGCCGAAGTTCCGCTGTAGCGCAGACAGGCGAGCAGCGGCAGGATGTGAACGCCGGAAGCGCGCACAGACGGCCCTCACTTTATGCAGCAGCTCTGACATGTCAGGGTAGTTGTGAATGAACTTCTGCACCACCAAATTCAGCACATACGCCAGGCAAGGGATGTTCGTCAAACCGGCTAGTCCCAGAGCTGCGACGAGATTTCGCCCATTCTCGCACACCACCAGGCCGGGCTTGAGGCCCACTGGCAGAAACCACTCGTCGGTCTGTTGTTCAATACCACGCCACAGCTCCTGCACGGTGTGGGGCCTGTCCCCCAAACATATGAGTTTCAGAATGGCCTGCTGATGTTTACCCCGGGCTGTGCTGAAGTTGGTGGTGAAGGTGTGTGGCTGACTGGATGAGCTGGTGGAAGCAGAGGAGGAGGAAGCCAAGTAGGAGGAGGAGGCTACAGGAGGCAAAGAATGATGCCCTGCGATCCTTGGCGGCGGAAGGACGTGCGCCAAGAAACTCTCCGCTTGCGGCCCAGCCGCCACTACATTTACCCAGTGTGCAGTTAGGGAGATATAGCGTCCCTGGCCGTGCTTACTGGTCCACGTATCTGTGGTTAGGTGGACCTTGCCACAGATGGCGTTGCGCAGTGCACACTTGATTTTATCGGATACTTGGTTGTGCAGGGAAGGCACGGCTGTCTTGGAGAAGTAGTGGCGGCTGGAAACAACATACTGTGGAACAGCCATGGACATCAGCTGTTTGAAGCTGTCTGTGTCCACCAGCCTGAATGACAGCATTTCAAAGGCCAGTAGTTTAGAAATGCTGGCATTCAGGCCCACGGCTCGAGGGTGGCTAGGTGGGAATTTACGCTTTCTCTCCAAGGTTTGTGAGATGGAGAGCTGAACGCTGCCGTGTAACATGGTGGAGATGCTTGGTGACGCAGGTGGTGTTGTCGGTGGCACATCCTCTGTTTGGTGGGAGGCAGGTGCCAACATTCCTCCCGAGGCGGAGGAAGAGGCCGAGGCAGCAGCAGAAGAGGGAGCAGGGGGAGCCAGAGTGAGTTCCTTGCTTTTAAAGTGTTTACTCGACTGAAGTTCATGCTTTGCATGTAGATGCCTGGTCATGCAGGTTGTGCTAAGGTTTAGAACGTTAATGCCTCGCTTAAGGATCTGATGGCACAGCGTGAAAACCACTCGGGTCTTGTCGTCAGCACATTGTTTAAAGAAGTGCCATGCCAGGGAACTCCTTGAAGCTGCCTTTGGGGTGCTCGGTCCCTGGTGGCGGTGGCCAGTAGCAGGCGAACTCTCTTGGCGGCGGCTGGTCTGCTTTTGCCCCCTGCTCCCTCTTTTGCTACGCTGTTGGCTCGGTCTCACCACTGCCTCTTCCTCTGAACTATGAAAGTCAGTGGCACGACCTTCATTCCATGTGGGGTCTAGTACCTCATCGTCCCCTGCATCGTCTTCCACACAATCTTCCTCCCTGACCTCCTGTACGGTCTGCACACTGCAGAAAGACGCAGCAGTTGGCACCTGTGTTTCGTCATCATCAGAGACATGCGGACTCCGATGAAGTGGTATTCCCATGTCCTCATCATCAGGAAACATCAGTGGTTGTGCATCAGTGCATTCTATGTCTTCCACCACTGGGGAAGGGCTAGGTGGATTTCCTTGTGAAACCCTGCCAGCAGAGACTTCAAACAGCATAAGAGACTGCTGCATAACTTGAGGCTCTGACAGTTTCCCTGACATGCATGGGGGTGATGTGACAGACTGATGGGCTTGGTTTTCAGGCGCCACCTGTGCGCTTTCAGCAGAAGACTGGGTGGGAGATAATGTGAACATGCTGGATCCACTGTCGGCCACCCAATTGACTAGCGCCTGTACCTGCTTAGGCCTTACCATCCTTAGAACGGCATTGGGCCCCACCAAATATCACTGTAAATTCTGGCGGGTACTGGAACCTGAGGTAGTTGGTTCACTAGGACGTGTGGCTGTGGCAGAATGGCCACGTCCTCTCCCAGCACCAGAGGGTACACTAACACCACCACGACTGCGTCCGCGTCCCTAACTAGATGTTTTCCTCATTGTTACTGTTCACCAAGCACCACAATAAGGAAAAAAATATTTGGCCCAATGTATTGATTTCAAATTCAGGCCTTTTTTTACAGACACCTAACACTATTTGCCTATTTGTTTATGTAGCGTAATACACTAATCCAGGCACAGCAGTAACCACTGATTTAGGGGAATATCTCTTTTAGGGCTAGTATTTAGGCCCTGGATGAAAGGTATCCTTTTATGGACAGATTTACACTTGGCTTGCAAAAGCTGGGACAACAGATTCAGGGTATTGCTATTTTGGCAATTGAATGTCACCCCAGAACAAAATATATGTTTTTGCGGACACTATGAATCCTGGCCTGCAACAGCTGGGACACCAGATTCAGGGTATTGCTATTTTGGCAATTGAATGTCACCCCAGAACAAAAAATATGTTTTGACGAACACTATGAATCCTGGCCTGCAACAGCTGGGACACCAGATTCAGAGTATTGCTATTTTGGCAATTGAATGTCACCCCAGAACAAAATATATGTTTTTGCGGACACTATGAATCCTGGCCTGAAACAGCTGGGACACCAGAATCAGGGTATTGCTATTTTGGCAAAATTGAATTTCACCCCAGAACAAAATATATGTTTTTGCGGACACTATGAATCCTGGCCTGCAACTGCTGGGACACCAGATTCAGGGTATTGCTATGTTGGCAATTGAATGTCACCCCAGAACAAAATATATGTTTTGAGGGACACTATGAATCCTGGCCTGCAACAGCTGGGACACCAGATTCAGGGTATTGCTATTTTGGCAATTGAATGTCACCCCAGAACAAAATATATGTTTTAGCGGACACTATGAATCCTGGCCTGCAACAGCTGGGACACCAGATTCAGAGTATTGCAATTTTGGCAATTGAATGTCACCCCAGAACAAAATATATGTTTTTGCGGACACTATGAATCCTGGCCTGCAACAGCTGGGACACCAGAATCAGGGTATTGCTATTTTGGCAATTGAATGTCACCCCAGAACAAAATATATGTTTTTGCGGACACTATGAATCCTGGCCTGCAACAGCTGGGACACCAGATTCAGGGTATTGCTATGTTGGCAATTGAATGTCACCCCAGAACAAAATATATGTTTTAGCGGACACTATGAAATCTGGCCTGCAACTGCTGGGACACCAGAATCAGGGTATTGCTATTTTGCCAGATTAATTTCACCACAGAACAAAATATATGATTTGGCGGACACTATTCTTTTTGCCAGCCACAGCTGAAACCAATGATTTATGGTATTGCTATTTTAGGAATTGAATTTCACCCCAGAACAAAATATATGTTTTAGCGAACACTATGAAATCAGGCCTGCAACTGCTGGGACACCAGATTCAGGGTATTGCTATTTTGCCAGATTAATTTCACCCCTGAACAAAATATGTGTTTTAGCAGACACTATGAAATCTGGCCTGCAACTGCTGGGACACCAGATTCAGGGTATTGCTATTTTGCCAGATTAATTTCACCCCAGAACAAAATATATGTTTTAGCGGACACTATGAAATCTGGCCTGCAACTGCTGGGACACCAGAATCAGGGTATTGCTATTTTGCCAGATTAATTTCTCCCCAGAACAAAATATATGTTTTAGCGGACACTATGAAATCTGGCCTGCAACTGCTGGGACACCAGAATCAGGGTATTGCTATTTTGACAGATTAATTTCTCCCCAGAACAAAATATATGTTTTGGCGGACACTATTCTATTTTGCCAGCCACAGCTGAAACCACTGATTTATGGTATTGCTATTTTAGGAATTGAATTTCACCCCAGAACAACATATATGTTTTAGCAGACACTATGAAATCTGGCCTGCAACTGCTGGGACACTAGATTCAGGGTATTGCTATTTTGCCAGATTAATTTCACCCCAGAACAAAATATATGTTTTAGCGGACACTATGAAATCTGGCCTGCAACTGCTGGGACACCAGAATCAGGGTATTGCTATTTTGACAAATTAATTTTACCCCAGAAAAAATATATGTTTTGGCGGACACTATTCTATTTTGCCAGCCACAGCTGAAACCACTGATTTATGGTATTGCTATTTCAGGAATTGAATTTCACCCCAGAACAAAATATATGTTTTAGCGGACACTATGAAATCTGGCCTGCAACTGCTGGGACACCAGAATCAGGGTATTGCTATTTTGCCAGATTAATTTCGCCCCAGAACAAAATATATGTTTTGGCGGACACTATTCTATTTTGCCAGCCACAACTGAAACCACTGATTTATGGTATTGCTATTTTAGGAATTGAATTTCACCCCAGAACAACATATATGTTTTAGCAGACACTATGAAATCTGGCCTGAAACTGCTGGGACACCAGATTCAGGGTATTGCTATTTTGCCAGATTAATTTCACCCCAGAACAAAATATGTGTTCTGGCAGACACTGTGAAATCTGGCCTGCAACTGCTGGGACACCATATTCAGGGTATTGCTATTTTGCCAGATTAATTTCACCCCAGAACAAAATATATGTTTTAGTGGACACTATGAAATCTGGCCTGTAACTGCTGGGACACCAGAATCAGGGTATTGCTATTTTGCCAGATTAATTTCACCCCAGAACAAAATATAGGTTTTGGCGGACACTATTCTATTTTGCCAGCCACAGCTGAAACCACTGATTTATGGTATTGCTATTTTAGGAATTGAATTTCACCCCAGAACAAAATATATGTTTTAGCGGACACTATGAAATCTGGCCTGCAAGTACTGGGACACCAGATTCAGTGTATTGCTATTTTGCAAAATTAATTTCACCCCAGAACAAAATATGTTTTTTGGCAGACACTATGAAATCTGGCCTGCAACTGCTAGGACACCAGAATCAGGGTATTGCTATTTTGCCAGATTAATTTTACCCCAGAAAAAAATATATGTTTTGGCGGACACTATTCTATTTTGCCAGCCACAGCTGAAACCACTGATTTATGGTATTGCTATTTCAGGAATTGAATTTCACCCCAGAACAAAATATATGTTTTAGCGGACACTATGAAATCTGGCCTGCAACTGCTGGGACACCAGAATCAGGGTATTGCTATTTTGCCAGATTAATTTCGCCCCAGAACAAAATATATGTTTTTGCGGACACTATGAATCCTGGCCTGCAACAGCTGAGACACCAGAATCAGGGTATTGCTATTTTGGCAATTGAATGTCACCCCAGAACAAAATATATGTTTTTGCGGACACTATGAATCCTGGCCTGCAACAGCTGGGACACCAGATTCAGGGTATTGCTATGTTGGCAATTGAATGTCACCCCAGAACAAAATATATGTTTTAGCGGACACTATGAAATCTGGCCTGCAACTGCTGGGACACCAGAATCAGGGTATTGCTATTTTGCCAGATTAATTTCACCACAGAACAAAATATATGATTTGGCGGACACTATTCTTTTTTGCCAGCCACAGCTGAAACCAATGATTTATGGTATTGCTATTTTAGGAATTGAATTTCACCCCAGAACAAAATATATGTTTTAGCGAACACTATGAAATCAGGCCTGCAACTGCTGGGACACCAGATTCAGGGTATTGCTATTTTGCCAGATTAATTTCACCCCTGAACAAAATATATGTTTTAGCAGACACTATGAAATCTGGCCTGCAACTGCTGGGACACCAGATTCAGGGTATTGCTATTTTGCCAGATTAATTTCACCCCAGAACAAAATATATGTTTTAGCGGACACTATGAAATCTGGCCTGCAACTGCTGGTACACCAGAATCAGGGTATTGCTATTTTGCCAGATTAATTTCTCCCCAGAACAAAATATATGTTTTAGCGGACACTATGAAATCTGGCCTGCAACTGCTGGGACACCAGAATCAGGGTATTGCTATTTTGACAGATTAATTTCTCCCCAGAACAAAATATATGTTTTTGCGGACACTATTCTATTTTGCCAGCCACAGCTGAAACCACTGATTTATGGTATTGCTATTTTAGGAATTGAATTTCACCCCAGAACAACATATATGTTTTAGCAGACACTATGAAATCTGGCCTGCAACTGCTGGGACACTAGATTCAGGGTATTGCTATTTTGCCAGATTAATTTCACCCCAGAACAAAATATATGTTTTAGCGGACACTATGAAATCTGGCCTGCAACTGCTGGGACACCAGAATCAGGGTATTGCTATTTTGACAAATTAATTTTACCCCAGAAAAAATATATGTTTTGGCGGACACTATTCTATTTTGCCAGCCACAGCTGAAACCACTGATTTATGGTATTGCTATTTCAGGAATTGAATTTCACCCCAGAACAAAATATATGTTTTAGCGGACACTATGAAATCTGGCCTGCAACTGCTGGGACACCAGAATCAGGGTATTGCTATTTTGCCAGATTAATTTCGCCCCAGAACAAAATATATGTTTTGGCGGACACTATTCTATTTTGCCAGCCACAACTGAAACCACTGATTTATGGTATTGCTATTTTAGGAATTGAATTTCACCCCAGAACAACATATATGTTTTAGCAGACACTATGAAATCTGGCCTGAAACTGCTGGGACACCAGATTCAGGGTATTGCTATTTTGCCAGATTAATTTCACCCCAGAACAAAATATGTGTTTTGGCAGACACTATGAAATCTGGCCTGCAACTGCTGGGACACCAGATTCAGGGTATTGCTATTTTGCCAGATTAATTTCACCCCAGAACAAAATATATGTTTTAGCGGACACTATGAAATCTGGCCTGCAACTGCTGGGACACCAGAATCAGGGTATTGCTATTTTGCCAGATTAATTTCGCCCCAGAACAAAATATATGTTTTGGCGGACACTATTCTATTTTGCCAGCCACAACTGAAACCACTGATTTATGGTATTGCTATTTTAGGAATTGAATTTCACCCCAGAACAACATATATGTTTTAGCAGACACTATGAAATCTGGCCTGAAACTGCTGGGACACCAGATTCAGGGTATTGCTATTTTGCCAGATTAATTTCACCCCAGAACAAAATATGTGTTCTGGCAGACACTATGAAATCTGGCCTGCAACTGCTGGGACACCATATTCAGGGTATTGCTATTTTGCCAGATTAATTTCACCCCAGAACAAAATATATGTTTTAGCGGACACTATGAAATCTGGCCTGTAACTGCTGGGACACCAGAATCAGGGTATTGCTATTTTGCCAGATTAATTTCACCCCAGAACAAAATATATGTTTTAGCGGACACTATTCTATTTTGCCAGCCACAGCTGAAACCACTGATTTATGGTATTGCTATTTTAGGAATTGAATTTCACCCCAGAACAAAATATATGTTTTAGCGGACACTATGAAATCTGGCCTGCAACTGCTGGGACACCAGATTCAGGGTATTGCTATTTTGCAAAATTAATTTCACCCCAGAACAAAATATGTTTTTGGCAGACACTATGAAATCTGGCCTGCAACTGCTAGGACACCAGAATCAGGGTATTGCTATTTTGCCAGATTAATTTTACCCCAGAAAAAATATATGTTTTGGCGGACACTATTCTATTTTGCCAGCCACAGCTGAAACCACTGATTTATGGTATTGCTATTTCAGGAATTGAATTTCACCCCAGAACAAAATATATGTTTTAGCGGACACTATGAAATCTGGCCTGCAACTGCTGGGACACCAGAATCAGGGTATTGCTATTTTGCCAGATTAATTTCGCCCCAGAACAAAATATATGTTTTGGCGGACACTATTCTATTTTGCCAGCCACAACTGAAACCACTGATTTATGGTATTGCTATTTTAGGAATTGAATTTCACCCCAGAACAACATATATGTTTTAGCAGACACTATGAAATCTGGCCTGAAACTGCTGGGACACCAGATTCAGGGTATTGCTATTTTGCCAGATTAATTTCACCCCAGAACAAAATATGTGTTTTGGCAGACACTATGAAATCTGGCCTGCAACTGCTGGGACACCAGATTCAGGGTATTGCTATTTTGCCAGATTAATTTCACCCCAGAACAAAATATATGTTTTAGCGGACACTATGAAATCTGGCCTGCAACTGCTGGGACACCAGAATCAGGGTATTGCTATTTTGCCAGATTAATTTCGCCCCAGAACAAAATATATGTTTTGGCGGACACTATTCTATTTTGCCAGCCACAACTGAAACCACTGATTTATGGTATTGCTATTTTAGGAATCGAATTTCACCCCAGAACAACATATATGTTTTAGCAGACACTATGAAATCTGGCCTGAAACTGCTGGGACACCAGATTCAGGGTATTGCTATTTTGCCAGATTAATTTCACCCCAGAACAAAATATGTGTTCTGGCAGACACTATGAAATCTGGCCTGCAACTGCTGGGACACCAGATTCAGGGTATTGCTATTTTGCCAGATTAATTTCACCCCAGAACAAAATATATGTTTTAGCGGACACTATGAAATCTGGCCTGTAACTGCTGGGACACCAGAATCAGTGTATTGCTATTTTGCCAGATTAATTTCACCCCAGAACAAAATATATGTTTTGGCGGACACTATTCTATTTTGCCAGCCAAAGCTGAAACCACTGACTTATGGTATTGCTATTTTAGGAATTGAATTTCACCCCAGAACAAAATATATGTTTTAGCGGACACTATGAAATCTGGCCTGCAACTGCTGGGACACCAGATTCAGGGTATTGCTATTTTGCAAAATTAATTTCACCCCAGAACAAAATATGTTTTTTGGCAGACACTATGAAATCTGGCCTGCAACTGCTAGGACACCAGAATCAGGGTATTGCTATTTTGCCAGATTAATTTCACCCCAGAACAAAATATATGTTTTAGCGGACACTATGAAATCTGGCCTGCAACTGCTGGGACACCAGAATCAGGGTATTGCTATTTTGCCAGATTAATTTCACCCCAGAACAAAATATATGTTTTAGCAGACACTATGAAATCTGGCCTGCAACTGCTGGGACACCAGATTCAGGGTATTGCTATTTTGCCAGATTAATTTCACCCCAGAACAAAATATATGTTTTAGCGGACACTATGAAATCTGGCCTGCAACTGCTGAGACACCAGAATCTGGGTATTGCTATTTTGCCAGATTAATTTCTCCCCAGAACAAAATATATGTTTTTGCGTACACTATTCTATTTTGTCAGCCACAGCTGAAACCACTGATTTATGGTATTGCTATTTTTGGAATTGAATTTCACCCCAGAACAAAATATATGTTTTAGCAGACACTATGAAATCTGGCCTGCAACTGCTGGGACACTAGATTCAGGGTATTGCTATTTTGCCAGATTAATTTCACCCCAGAACAAAATATATGTTTTAGCGAACACTATGAAATCTGGCCTGCAACTGCTGGGACACCAGAATCAGGGTATTGCTATTTTGCCAGATTAATTTTACCCCAGAAAAAAATATATGTTTTGGCGGACACTATTCTATTTTGCCAGCCACAGCTGAAACCACTGATTTATGGTATTGCTATTTCAGGAATTGAATTTCACCCCAGAACAAAATATATGTTTTAGCGGACACTATGAAATCTGGCCTGCAACTGCTGGGACACCAGAATCAGGGTATTGCTATTTTGCCAGATTAATTTCGCCCCAGAACAAAATATATGTTTTGGCGGACACTATTCTATTTTGCCAGCCACAACTGAAACCACTGATTTATGGTATTGCTATTTTAGGAATTGAATTTCACCCCAGAACAACATATATGTTTTAGCAGACACTATGAAATCTGGCCTGAAACTGCTGGGACACCAGATTCAGGGTATTGCTATTTTGCCAGATTAATTTCACCCCAGAACAAAATATGTGTTTTGGCAGACACTATGAAATCTGGCCTGCAACTGCTGGGACACCAGATTCAGGGTATTGCTATTTTGCCAGATTAATTTCACCCCAGAACAAAATATATGTTTTAGCGGACACTATGAAATCTGGCCTGCAACTGCTGGGACACCAGAATCAGGGTATTGCTATTTTGCCAGATTAATTTCGCCCCAGAACAAAATATATGTTTTGGCGGACACTATTCTATTTTGCCAGCCACAACTGAAACCCCTGATTTATGGTATTGCTATTTTAGGAATTGAATTTCACCCCAGAACAACATATATGTTTTAGCAGACACTATGAAATCTGGCCTGAAACTGCTGGGACACCAGATTCAGGGTATTGCTATTTTGCCAGATTAATTTCACCCCAGAACAAAATATGTGTTCTGGCAGACACTATGAAATCTGGCCTGCAACTGCTGGGACACCATATTCAGGGTATTGCTATTTTGCCAGATTAATTTCACCCCAGAACAAAATATATGTTTTAGCGGACACTATGAAATCTGGCCTGTAACTGCTGGGACACCAGAATCAGGGTATTGCTATTTTGCCAGATTAATTTCACCCCAGAACAAAATATATGTTTTGGCGGACACTATTCTATTTTGCCAGCCACAGCTGAAACCACTGACTTATGGTATTGCTATTTTAGGAATTGAATTTCACACCAGAACAAAATATATGTTTTAGCGGACACTATGAAATCTGGCCTGCAACTGCTGGTACACCAGATTCAGGGTATTGCTATTTTGCAAAATTAATTTCACCCCAGAACAAAATATGTTTTTTAGCAGACACTATGAAATCTGGCCTGCAACTGCTAGGACACCAGAATCAGGGTATTGCTATTTTGCCAGATTAATTTTACCCCAGAAAAAAATATATGTTTTGGCAGACACTATTCTATTTTGCCAGCCACAGCTGAAACCACTGATTTATGGTATTGCTATTTCAGGAATTGAATTTCACCCCAGAACAAAATATATGTTTTAGCGGACACTATGAAATCTGGCCTGCAACTGCTGGGACACCAGAATCAGGGTATTGCTATTTTGCCAGATTAATTTCACCCCAGAACAAAATATATGTTTTGGCGGACACTATTCTATTGTGCCAGCCACAACTGAAACCACTGATTTATGGTATTGCTATTTTAGGAATTGAATTTCACCCCAGAACAACATATATGTTTTAGCAGACACTATGAAATCTGGCCTGAAACTGCTGGGACACCAGATTCAGGGTATTGCTATTTTGCCAGATTAATTTCACCCCAGAACAAAATATATGTTTTAGCAGACACTATGAAATCTGGCCTGCAACTGCTGGGACACCAGATTCAGGGTATTGCTATTTTGCCAGATTAATTTCACCCCAGAACAAAATATATGTTTTAGCGGACACTATGAAATCTGGCCTGTAACTGCTGGGACACCAGAATCAGGGTATTGCTATTTTGCCAGATTAATTTCACCCCAGAACAAAATATATGTTTTGGCGGACACTATTCTATTTTTGCCAGCCACAGCTGAAACCACTGATTTATGGTATTGCTATTTTAGGAATTGAATTTCACCCCAGAACAAAATATATGTTTTAGCGGACACTATGAAATCTGGCCTGCAACTGCTGGGACACCAGATTCAGGGTATTGCTATTTTGCAAAATTAATTTCACCCCAGAACAAAATATGTGTTTTGGCAGACACTATGAAATCTGGCCTGCAACTGCTAGGACACCAGAATCAGGGTATTGCTATTTTGCCAGATTAATTTCACCCCAGAACAAAATATATGTTTTAGCGGACACTATGAAATCTGGCCTGCAACTGCTGGGACACCAGAATCAGGGTATTGCTATTTTGCCAGATTAATTTCACCCCAGAACAAAATATATGTTTTAGTGGACACTATGAAATCTGGCCTGCAACTGCTGGGACACCAGAATCAGGGTATTGCTATTTTGCCAGATTAATTTCACCCCAGAACAAAAGATATGTTTTTGCGGACACTATTCTATTTTGTCAGCCACAGCTGAAACCACTGATTTATGTTATTGCTATTTTTGGAATTGAATTTCACCCCAGAACAAAATATATGTTTTAGCGGACACTATGAAATCTGGCCTGCAACTGCTAGGACACCAGAATCAGGGTATTGCTATTTTGCCAGATTAATTTCACCCCAGAACAAAATATGTGTTTTTTTGGCAGACACTATGAAATCTGGCCTGCAACTGCTGGGACACCAGATTCAGGGTATTGCTATTTTGCCAGATTAATTTCACCCCAGAACAAAATATATGTTTTAGCGGACACTATGAAATCTGGCCTGCAACTGCTGGGACACCAGAATCAGGGTATTGCTATTTTGCCAGATTAATTTCACCCCAGAACAAAATATATGTTTTTGCGGACACTATTCTATTTTGTCAGCCACAGCTGAAACCACTGATTTATGGTATTGCTATTTTTGGAATTGAATTTCACCCCAGAACAATATATATGTTTTAGCGGACACTATGAAATCTGGCCTGCAACTGCTGGGACACCAGATTCAGGGTATTGCTATTTTGCCAGATTAATTTCACCCCAGAACAAAATATGTGTTTTGGCAGACACTATGAAATCTGGCCTGCAACTGCTGGGACACCAGATTCAGGGTATTGCTATTTTGCCAGATTAATTTCACCCCAGAACAAAATATATGTTTTAGCGGACACTATGAAATCTGGCCTGCAACTGCTGGGACACCAGAATCAGGGTATTGCTATTTTGCCAGATTAATTTCGCCCCAGAACAAAATATATGTTTTGGCGGACACTATTCTATTTTGCCAGCCACAACTGAAACCACTGATTTATGGTATTGCTATTTTAGGAATTGAATTTCACCCCAGAACAACATATATGTTTTAGCAGACACTATGAAATCTGTCCTGAAACTGCTGGGACACCAGATTCAGGGTATTGCTATTTTGCCAGATTAATTTCACCCCAGAACAAAATATGTGTTCTGGCAGACACTATGAAATCTGGCCTGCAACTGCTGGGACACCAGATTCAGGGTATTGCTATTTTGCCAGATTAATTTCACCCCAGAACAAAATATATGTTTTAGCGGACACTATGAAATCTGGCCTGTAACTGCTGGGACACCAGAATCAGGGTATTGCTATTTTGCCAGATTAATTTCACCCCAGAACAAAATATATGTTTTGGCGGACACTATTCAATTTTGCCAGCCACAGCTGAAACCACTGATTTATGGTATTGCTATTTTAGGAATTGAATTTCACCCCAGAACAAAATATATGTTTTAGCGAACACTATGAAATCTGGCCTGCAACTGCTGGGACACCAGATTCAGGGTATTGCTATTTTGCAAAATTAATTTCACCCCAGAACAAAATATGTGTTTTGGCAGACACTATGAAATCTGGCCTGCAACTGCTGGGACACCAGAATCAGGGTATTGCTATTTTGCCAGATTAATTTCACCCCAGAACAAAATATATGTTTTAGCGGACACTATGAAATCTGGCCTGCAACTGCTGGGACACCAGAATCAGGGTATTGCTATTTTGCCAGATTAATTTCACCCCAGAACAAAATATATGTTTTAGCAGACACTATGAAATCTGGCCTGCAACTGCTGGGACACCAGATTCAGGGTATTGCTATTTTGCCAGATTAATTTCACCCCAGAACAAAATATATGTTTTAGCGGACACTATGAAATCTGGCCTGCAACTGCTGGGACACCAGAATCAGGGTATTGCTATTTTGCCAGATTAATTTCGCCCCAGAACAAAATATATGATTTGGCGGACACTATTCTATTTTGCCAGCCACAACTGAAACCACTGATTTATGGTATTGCTATTTTAGGAATTGAATTTCACCCCAGAACAACATCTATGTTTTAGCAGACACTATGAAATCTGGCCTGAAACTGCTGGGACACCAGATTCAGGGTATTGCTATTTTGCCAGATTAATTTCACCCCAGAACAAAATATGTGTTTTGGCAGACACTATGAAATCTGGCCTGCAACTGCTGGGACACCAGATTCAGGGTATTGCTATTTTGCCAGATTAATTTCACCCCAGAACAAAATATATGTTTTAGCGGACACTATGAAATCTGGCCTGCAACTGCTGGGACACCAGAATCAGGGTATTGCTATTTTGCCAGATTAATTTCGCCCCAGATCAAAATATATGTTTTGGCGGACACGATTCTATTTTGCCAGCCACAACTGAAACCACTGATTTATGGTATTGCTATTTTAGGAATTGAATTTCACCCCAGAACAACATATATGTTTTAGCGGACACTATGAAATCTGGCCTGAAACTGCTGGGACACCAGATTCAGGGTATTGCTATTTTGCCAGATTAATTTCACCCCAGAACAAAATATGTGTTCTGGCAGACACTATGAAATCTGGCCTGCAACTGCTGGGACACCAGATTCAGGGTATTGCTATTTTGCCAGATTAATTTCACCCCAGAACAAAATATATGTTTTAGCGGACACTATGAAATCTGGCCTGTAACTGCTGGGACACCAGAATCAGGGTATTGCTATTTTGCCAGATTAATTTCACCCCAGAACAAAATATATGTTTTGGCGGACACTATTCTATTTTGCCAGCCACAGCTGAAACCACTGATTTATGGTATTGCTATTTTAGGAATTGAATTTCACCCCAGAACAAAATATATGTTTTAGCGGACACTATGAAATCTGGCCTGCAACTGCTGGGACACCAGATTCAGGGTATTGCTATTTTGCAAAATTAATTTCACCCCAGAACAAAATATGTTTTTTGGCAGACACTATGAAATCTGGCCTGCAACTGCTAGGACACCAGAATCAGGGTATTGCTATTTTGCCAGATTAATTTCACCCCAGAACAAAATATATGTTTTAGCGGACACTATGAAATCTGGCCTGCAACTGCTGGGACACCAGAATCAGGGTATTGCTATTTTGCCAGATTAATTTCACCCCAGAACAAAATATATGTTTTAGCAGACACTATGAAATCTGGCCTGCAACTGCTGGGACACCAGATTCAGGGTATTGCTATTTTGCCAGATTAATTTCACCCCAGAACAAAATATATGTTTTAGCGGACACTATGAAATCTGGCCTGCAACTGCTGGGACACCAGAATCAGGGTATTGCTATTTTGCCAGATTAATTTCACCCCAGAACAAAATATATGTTTTTGCGGACACTATTCTATTTTGTCAGCCACAGCTGAAACCACTGATTTATGGTATTGCTATTTTTGGAATTGAATTTCACCCCAGAACAAAATATATGTTTTAGCGGACACTATGAAATCTGGCCTGCATCTGCTGGGACACCAGAATCAGGGTATTGCTATTTTGCCAGATTAATTTCGCCCCAGAACAAAATATATGTTTTGGCGGACACTATTCTATTTTGCCAGCCACAACTGAAACCACTGATTTATGGTATTGCTATTTTTGGAATTGAATTTCACCCCAGAACAAAATATATGTTTTAGCGGACACTATGAAATCTTGCCTGCAACTGCTGGGACACCAGATTCAGGGTATTGCTATTTTGCCAGATTAATTTTACCCCAGAACAAAATATATGTTTTAGCAGACACTATGAAATCTGGCCTGCAACTGCTGGGACACCAGATTCAGGGTATTGCTATTTTGCCAGATTAATTTCACCCCAGAACAAATTATATGTTTTAACAGACACTATGAAATCTGGCCTGCAACTGCTGGGACACCAGATTCAGGGTATTGCTATTTTGCAAAATTAATTTCACCCCAGAACAAAATATGTGTTTTGGCAGACACTATGAAAACTCGCCTGCAACTGCTGGGACACCAGAATCAGGGTATTGCTATTTTGCAAGATTAATTTCACCCCAGAACAAAATATATGTTTTTGCGGACACTATTCTATTTTGCCAGCCACAGCTGAAACCACTGATTTATGGTATTGCTATTTTGGCAATTGAATTTCACCCCAGAAAATAATCTATCCTTTGCCAGACAGCAGACAGTATTATACTTGGCTAGCCAAAGCTGGAACACCAGATTTAGTGGATTGGTATTTGGGCAATTGTATTTAACCCCTTAATAAAATATTGAAATTGCTATCCTGAGTTTCTATGGGTGACAATCAGCACAGCCAAGCCCCTGCTGTAGGATATAGCAAAAAAAAACTAGTATTGATTTATTGATGGACTTGGTGGCAGCTTCTTCTGGTGCACCACAATTCACAAAATGGCCGCCGATCAACCCAGAAAATAAGTGACAGAAAAACGCTCTGTGCAGCCTAAAAACCAGCGAGCAAGTAACTAGCAGAAGTTCAATGATTCTCAGCTGTAGATCGATCCGTTCATTAGGTGCTGTTGCTGACTTTAACCTGCCTGATCTCGCCCTGACAGAAACTGCGTCCTCTCCCTACACTAATCAGAGCAGTGTGACATGCGGCGCTACGTGACTCCAGCTTAATTAGAGGCTGGGTCACATGCTGCACTTGGCCAATCACAGCCATGCCATTAGTAGGCATGGCTGTGATGGGCTCTTAGGGCAAGAAGTAAAACGCTAGCTGATTGGCTGCTGTGCAGCCCTTCAGAAAGCGGGAAGAAATCGACGAACAACGGACCCGAACCCGAACTTTTTTGAAAATGTTGGACATTTTCAAAAAAGTTCGGGTTCGGGTCCGTTGTTCGTCGATGCTCGAACTGTTCGCTCAACACTAGTGGTGAGTGGACCTATGCATTTTTTTATCAAAATGTATACTAATGCCTCATGTACGCTATGTAGATTAGGGCTTGGTATACTATTAGTTACACTGAGAAGTGATATGAATTGTGCTTAGAAGCAATAATAGATTAATGCATAGCATGGGGATGTGCAATCCACGCTTTTTCTATTTTTTTGAGCCTTTTCTTTACTAAATAAAAGCACCCACACAACTCAGTTAAGAGAAAAATAAAAAACATATGGTACTTCAGTGGTCTGTAGAACCCGCCCTTGATAAATTAATTGAGGGGTGTCGTTTCCAAAATAGGCTCACTTATAGGGGGTTTTCACTGTACAGGTACCTCTGGGTCTCTGCAAATATGATGTAACGCCCCAAAACTATTCCAACAAAATCCAGGTGCCAAAAGCTAAATTGCACTCCTCCCTTTCTGAGTCCTGTTGTTTGCGCATGCAGCAGATTGCGTCCACAGTTATGGCATTTCTGTACCCAGTAGAACTTGCCTATCAATTGAAGTAGTGTGGTATGAGTATCAGATGGTACCAGATGGGCACAACATATTGGTCACTGAAATGCCATATCTGTGGAAAACTTGCAATTTTCCCTTTGCAAAATTTGCCTTCATTTTCATTTAATTCTGGTGGAACCACTAAAGAGTTAACAAAGTTTATAAAAATCAGTTTTGAATAAATTGAGGAGTGTCATTTCTAAAATGGGGTCATTTATGGATGATTTTTGTTATCTAACTGAATTGATCCTGACTCAATTTTGGAAATGTTGAAAATTTGAAAGATTGCTTCTAAAATTCTAAGCATTCTGACTTCCTAAAAACATAAAATGATATCTACAAAATAATGCCAACATAAAGTAGACATATGGTGAATGTTAACTAATAACTATTTTATAAGGGGTCACTATCTTAAATGCAGAGAAATTCAAATATAGAAAATCAAAATATAGAAAATAGTGAATGTTTTCATGTTTACCATTTTCTTGAAGTATGCGTCACAAAAAAAAATAGAATACCTTGGATAAGTTAAAGCATTCCAAAATTATAACTACATAAAGTGACATGCCAGATTTGTAAAAATAGGCTTTGTGAGGAATGGGTTAAAGGTAGTGTTGAGCGAGCATGCTCGTCTGTACTGGGATCTCCTCCCCGCACGTTTGTTGGCTGATACGAAGCCAATAAATGTGCGGTGAAGTACTGCCACTCACTGTAATGACTTAGCCATGTTGGTTACTGGCATTACAGTGATGCACTTAATGAACATCAAGTGCCAGCCACCTCCAAAACGACATTGGGATCATATCAATGGAATCCTCAGATTTTTTTATTTTTTGTTCAGCTATTTTTGTTTCATCATTTTATATCATTTTATATATGTGCAATTTTACTATTGTTATAATTTTTATACTGACCCTTTTGAATGTATATCGACGAGTTAATGGGTTGGATATTCCTTTAAGAAGACAATAGAGAAATAAGGAAGACACACCCAACATTCTAATTAGGGCAGATTTGAAAAGCTCCAATGAGTAACTGTGACCAATTAGGAACAAGTGTATATAAAAAAGCTCTCATTATTCCCTCACTACTGTTACCACTAAGGAAGGGACAGTCTTACGTCCCGAAACGCGTCTGGGTATATACAGTAGTGAGTGCTGAAGTTGAAGGTCCGAAACCGCACACGAACCGCATACTGAGAAAAGCGCTGTTTTATCTGTGCTAGCAGCTCCATTGAAGTAAAGCTGAACCAATCAGCACTTGAAGCACGCGTCACGTGGGACGCCACGGTGTATGACGCGGAGGACCACATGGGACGCCGTGAAAGGTCCTGGAAGAGCGAACACACTAGCGCACGAGCAGCCAGCGGTGTCTCAAGGAGCGGTAAAGTACCGTATTTTCAAACATTGAATTTGATTGTATAACTTACGCAACTCATTGGAACTATTACCTTCACACCAAGTGTAACCCTACAGTTCAAATATCTCCAGCGGGATCTGGAGTAGAGGACGGAGTATCTGTCATCATTAATAGCACCTATCAAGTGGACTGACAATACATCAGGGGTGCATGTGGACTTATTTATACGGTCCAGTTACATCTATCGTATTATAATACGTTTTATTCTGTGTAAAACCTTTGTCTATTGCATGCAGTTTTTTGCCCTTTTGTTTGTGATTTTATAATATGCAGCACATCAATTAAATACCATTTTCTGAGCATTTGGCCTAGGTATTTGAGTGTCCCTCTATCTATATATCTATGTTCACTGGGACTTACGGGTAATCCTTGAGGAGTGCACCTTTTCTGTGCTTGCCGGATAGGTGTGCCACCACCTTTCTTCTTCTATTACTTGCACTACATCTCCTGTATAACGTTTGCGCATCATAAATATCAGTGACATTAAGTTAAATTTTTTCACCGCTGGTGACAGCGACATTACCTGCACGACATCTCCTGTATAACATTTGCACATCATAAATAGTGTTGGGTACAAATATTCAAATTGCGAATATTTATCGCAAATATCGGCACTTCGAGAATTCGCAAATATTTAGAATATAGGGCTATATACATTATTTATAATTTCGAATATTATACATTTTTTTCATCAGTAACCTCCCTCTTGCTTGTGGGGTAAATGAGAAGGCTGCAATGTCTTTGTATGAGCTTAGCAACATCCCAAGCAACCAATAGGAAATTTGCCTACTGCGTACTCTATAAGGAACCTCCCCAGCAGCCATTTTCTGTAGTGTAATGGAGTTCTGAGCGAGACAGCAGTGTGATTGCTGTGCTCTGTGCTTTGCTGTATATACATTAGACAGTTAACGTAGATATATAATCCATATAGCTAGGGGGAGATAGTCAGTGTAGGTTACATTGATTTATAGTTTAGCTGTAGGTTCGAGTGCAGGGTGTTAGGTAGGGTGATAGGTTCAGCCATACATACATTACACATCCTAAATATTGGTTACATTCAGTGTAATTTATTTGCGCATACACTTACAAAACCTGCGCAACTGTACGTGTGACATACTTGCAAGCATATATACCATTTAATATGATGAAGGCGAGCCGTAAGGGATGGAGAAGCGGCTGTGCTGCTCATAGTGCACGCAGAGGCCGTGGTCCTGGGCACGGTGAAACTGTGCCTGCTGCCAGAGCACAAGAAACACACTCATCCACGATACCTAGCTTCATGTCCCAGTTTGCAGGGCGGTGCAGGACACCACTCTCGAAGTCAGACCAATGCGACCAGGTGGTCAGTTAGATAGCAGCAGATAATGCTTCCAGTCGGTTAAGCACCAGCCTGTCTTCCACAAAGTCCAGTCTCTGTAGCCAAGAATCTGGTCAACAGAATCCTCACCCTGATCCTCCTTCCTCCCACCATGGAAAGTCTTGGCAAACAATTGATCCCATACTCAGATATTCCGAGGAACTCTTTTCATTGCCATTCCTTGATTTGACCCTCTCATCAAGCTCGCTTGAAGAGGGCATGAGAAGATCTTGTGCACTGATTCCCAAACTCTTGAGCATCCAGTCAGAAAAAGATGACGGTGGGGGACGGCAATTAGTGTTTCACGAGGTGGATGATGATGATGAGACACAGTTGCCAATAAGTCAACCGCAATTAGTGTCTCAAGAGGTTCATGATGAGGATGAGACACTGTTGTAAATAACTGAGGTTGTTGTTAAGTCAGGAGGATGACCAGAGTGAGGAAGTGGAAGAGGAGGTGGTGGACGACAAAATGACTGACCCAACTTGGGAAGGTGGTAAGCCGAGTGAGGACAGCAGTACAGAGGGGGAGGATCTGCAGCACCGCAACAGGCTGGAAGAGGCAGTGTTTTGGCAAAAGGGAGAAGGCGGGCCACACCAAACAGGCTCGCAACTGTTTCCTGGAGCACCCATAGCGGCAATCTTCCTTGCCAAGGGATAGGTGTTCCACAGTCTGGCGCTTTTTTGAGGAAAGTGCAGATGATAAAAGAATTGTCATTTGCAAACTGTGCCACACCAAAATGAGCAGGGGCGTGAACACTAGCAACCTTATCACCACCAGCATGATCCGCCACATGGCATCAAAGCACCCTAATAGGTGGGCCGAACACCTGGGTCCATAATCCATGTCTGCGGGTCACACCACTGCCTCCTCTTCCCCTGTGATACGTGCTGGCCAATCCCCTGTCCAAGACGCAGGCCAGGATGCCTCCTGCAATGCACCTTGACCTTCGCAAGCTCCATCATCTAGCACATGCACCTCTGTGTCCCAGCGCGGCGTACAGATGTCCATACCCCAGGCCTTTGAACGAAAGTCCAAATACCCAGCCACCCAACCACAGGCCATAGCACTAAATGCGCACCTTTCCAAATTGCTGGCCCTGGAAATGTTGCCAATTAGGCTTGTGCACACAGAAGCTTTTTGCAGCCTGATGGCGGTGGTCGTCCCTCGTTACTCAGTCCCCAGCAGCCACCATTTTTCCCGGTGTGCCATCCCCACCTTACAGCAGCATGTGTCTCGTGACATCACCAGTGCCCTGACCAATGCACTTACTGGGAAGGTCCACTTAACGACTGACACATAAACAAGTGCTTGTGGCCAGGGATGCTACATTTCTCTGATGGCACACTGGGTCAACGTTGTGGAGCGAGTCATACGCTTGGATGGCACAGGTGCTACCAATGCCATGGATTGCGTGCCCTCCTTCCATCAGGATTTCCACCACAACCTACATTAGTGGTTACAACCCTCCCTTCTCCTCCTTCTACTCCACCTCCTCGCCCACTTTTACTTCTAAACTCTCATCTTGCAGCACCAGTCAGCCATCAGTAAGTAGCTGGAAGCAGTGTAGCACTGCAGTGGGGAAGCGGCAACAAGCCGTGCTGAAACTTATTTGCTTAGGTGACAAACAGCACACCGCCGCAGAGCTGTGGCAGGGTATAAGGGACCAGACTGAGCTGTGGCTCTCACCACTCAACATACAGTACAACCAGGCATGGTTGTGTCTGATAATGGCCGTAACATGGTGGCGGCTTTGGAGCTCAGCAAGCTCACACACATACCATGCCTAGCCCAAGTATACAACTTAGTGGTTCAGTGGTTTCTCAAAACCTGCCTAAATTTGCCTGAGCTACTGCTGAAGGTGTGCCATGTGCGTGCCCATTTCCTAAAGTCATCTACAGCTGCCAGTGGTCTAGCAATGCTGCAGCAGCCCTTGCAATTGCCATCTTACTCCACGTTCCACATGTTGGCCAGGCTTTGTGAGCAGCAGAGGACAGTTGTGGAATACCAGCTGCAACATAGTCATCACCTTTCCAGTCAGCTTCCACTCTTCAGAAGCGACGAGTGGGCATGGAAGTCTGATCTGTGTGAGGTTTTACTCAACTTTGAAGAATCAATTCAACACAGATGGTGAACGCTGACGCCGCTATTATCAGCGTAACCATCCCACTTCTGTTTCTACTGAAATGCTCACTGCTCACAATGAAGGGGGACGCTTTGCATATGGAATAGGTGGAAATTGAGGAAGACAGTACCCAGGGTAATAGCCAGACCACCCTCAGTTCGTCCTCTCAGCGCAAATTGAATGATGATGATGAGGAGGAGGAGGAGTAGGAGACGGTTGCCTCCACTACAGAGGGTAGCACCCATAACAGGTTTATTCCTTCTGTTCAGTGTAGATGGGCAGAAGAGGAGGAAGAGGATGAGGAGATTGAGAGTCATCCTCCTGATGAGGACAGCGAAGTCTTGTCTGCTGGGACTCTAGCACACATGGCTGACTTTATGTTATGCTGCCTTTCCCATGACCCTTGCATTGTACGCACTTTGGCCAACACCGATTACTGGTTGTGCACCCTTCTCAACCTCCGCTACAAAGAGAACTTCTCATCTCTTATTCCTGTGGTGGAGAGGACGAGCAAAATGGTACAATACCAGAAGGTCCTGACAACGCTGGCGGCAGAGTACGTAGTTCCTTGGGCATCCAAGGAGGGGAGAGGAGGGGAACACATAGCAGTTCCAACAGAGGCAGGGCAACATTCTCCAAGGTCTGGGACAGTTTAATGACACCCTAACCCTGATGCGCAGCCTAGTGTCACAAGGAGGGAAAAATTTGGAAGATGGTGAATGGGTACGTAGCAGACCGTGTCAGCATCCTAATGATCCCTCTGTGCCTTACAACTATTCAGTGTCCAAGTTGGACACGTGGCATGAACTGGCACTCTATGCATTGGAGGTGCTGGCCTGTCCTGCCACCAGCGTGTCAGAGCGTGTATTTAGTGCTGCTGGGGTCATAAAAACTGATAAGCGCATCCGCCTGTCAAATTAAAATGCTGAACAGAATGGGGGAGAAAAGAACAGAGATTGTCAATCACAATAACACCTACCAGGTAACCAAATCCAGCGGGATAAAGGATAAAAGGGAACTAATGGGCCCCAGAGGATGGACGGTCTAGGATAAAAGCAAAAAGGGAACAGGTGGTATTGTAGAGGGGGGCAGGCTGCCAGTAAATTGGTTATAAGCATAAAGTTACTGTCATAAGGTTACTGTCACAACTGTCAAAAAGATTTATAAAAGGAGAAAAAGAGTATAACCATCACCACCAAGAAGGTGTTCGGCGCCACACCACAATGCTAATACTTGAAGGAGTAAATGTGTATATAAGAAGAAAGGTTCACAATCAATGGTAAATGTCTAGCATTGATGTTGATGCTATTAAAAACTTATTAAAACAATGGTAAGTATCTGAACTTGATAATGACACTGTGAAAAGACTCCTTGTCAGTCGATGAGGTCACCAACCGGTAAATAAATATTAAATAAGTGCCTGGAGCGGCGGGACTTACTTCACCAAAGGGGGATTCCAAGAGATAAAGCTCAAGACTTGGCGGGAGTGGGGTCACTTCCGGTAGTGGGGTCACTTCCTCACTTCCGCCAAGAGGCCTCCAATCCACACTAATAAGGTTCACTTGTTTTTACTTGTTTTGTGTACCTGCAAGCCACATCTGTCTTCTGAATTTTATTGAGTGACAAGAATTGTGTTTTTATGGAGCCGTTTTATGTCACTAATTGTCCGCCACTTCTGGTGCGCTCCACCATGGAACGCAAACTGGAAGTGACGTCATGAATGTTTGTTTTTGGCACCGCTTTTTCAGTTTTAAATACTGTGCATTACACCATTCATCTCATGCTCCTGATGAAGGGGATATGTAACCCTGAAACACGTTGAGCCTACTGTATCCTGCCTGTCTTTTTGAATAAAGGAAGTTTCATGAAGATCCATGTGTGGACCTGCTGATTCACCCAGTGATCCTACGAGCGACCCAGACGAGGGAGGAAAATCCCTTGAGTTTCTTGAGCTTTATCTCTTGGGATTCCTCCATGGTGAAGTAAGTCACGCCGCTCCAGGCACTTATTAAATATTTATTTACCGGTCGGTGACCTCATCGACTGACAAGGAGTCTTTTCACAGTGTCAGTATCAAGTTCAGATACTTACCATTGTTTTAATAAGTTTTTAATAGCATCAACATCAATGCTAGACATTTACCACTGATTGTGAACCTTTCTTCTTATATACACATCTACTCCTTCAAGTATTAGCACTGTGGTGTGGCGCCGAACACCATCTTGGTGGTGATGGTTATACTTTTTTTCTCCTTCTATGAATAACTTAAAATGCTGACAGTTTGACTCTTATAAAAATGAACAAGGCTTGGATTGCTCCTGACTTTTCTACTCCACCAGAGGAAAGTGGCTGAACATAAAGACACGTTAAATATGGCTTTTATGGTGTATTAAATGCACTGTATTCCCATGCACCCCTTCCACCACAAAAAAAGGGTATATGGTTCAATCTTCCTTTTATTGTCCTCCTCAATCATATTGACATGTTTATTAGGCTGCCCTCACTCCTAATGTTTTACAGGGTAACCACCAGGCCCTCGCCCATAATGTTCTAGATGGTCAGCTCTGCAGCAGGCCCTCGCCCATAATGTTTTTAATGGTCATATCGGCAGCAGGCCCTCGCCCATAATGTTTTAGATGGTCAGCTCAGCCGCAGGCCCTCGCCCATAATGTTTCAGATGGTCAGATCGGCAGCAGGCCCTCGCCCATAATGTTTTTAATGGTCAGCTCGGAAGCAGGCCCTCACTTCTAATGTTTTAGATGGTCAGCTCAGCAGCAGGCCCTCGCCCATAATGTTTTAGATGGTCAGCTCAGCCGCAGGCCCTCGCCCATAATGTTTTAGATGGTCAGATCGGCAGCAGGCCCTAGCCCATAATGTTTTTAATGGTCAGCTCGGAAGCAGGCCCTCGCCCCTAATGTTTTAGATGGTCAGCATAGCAGCAGGCCCTTGCCCCCCTAATGTTTTAGATGGTCAGCTCAGCAGCAGGCCCTCGCCCATAATGTTTTAGATGGTCAGATCGGCAGCAGGCCCTCGCCCATAATGTTTTTGATGGTCAGCTCAGCAGCAGGCCCTCGCCCCTAATGTTTTAGATGGTCAGCTCGGCAGCAGGCCCTCACCCATAATAGTTTAGATGGTCAGCTCAGCAGCAAGCCCTCATCCCTAATGTTTTAGATGGTCAGCTCTGCAGCAGGCCCTCGCCCAAAATGTTTTAGATGGTCAGCCCAGCAGCAGACCCTCGTCCATAATGTTTTAGATGGTCAGCTCAGCAGCAGGCCCTCTCCCCTAATGTTTTAGATGGTCAGCTCAGCAGCAGGCCCTCGCCCATAATGTTTTTAATGGTCAGCTCAGCAGCAGGCCCTCGCTCATAATGTTTTAGATGGTCAGCTCGGCAGCAGACCCTCGCCCATAATGTTTTAGATTGTCACCAGTAGGCCCTTGCTTCTAATGTTTTTGAGCGTCACCAGCAGGCCATCAATCATCACTTTTCAAGGGTGTGTATGATGCCCTCCGTTATGTGTAATAAAGAGTGTAATGGAGTGCTGGTTCCTTGTAATTTTTTTGAGCCCTTTCACTTAGTGCATAGGCTTTATGAGTGTAGGAATTCCACTACCTTAACAATTGTACCACAATGTGAATGAGGCCCTCCTTTATGTAATATACAGGTTGTATCGGAGTGCCTCTCCCTTGTAATTTTTGGTGCCATTTGCACTTTATATACAAGTAAATATACAGGAAAGAATGTTTCCTAACAATTTTTCCTCTAATATCGATTTTATCTTCGGTTTTGTGCTTATTATTGTCAGTCTGTAAAAGTGGCGTACTACTCGGACAACATCATTCCCAGCAGCAACATGGGAGTCCAAGATGCATCTAGACATCCTCCCCATGCTTTTCCCGAACCATTTCAGTGGTGTTTTTGACCTTTTCCTGTGAACCAGAGCAGGGGGTGCCTGGTTTAATGCTCGGGTTCTTCCATTGACTTCCAATGTGCTCGAGTCCTCTGTAGAGCACCCGAGCATCCCGAGGTGTTCTACTCAACCACCAGAGTACTCGAGCACTTTGGTGCTTGATCAACACTAGTTAAAGGGCATCTGTCAACGGATTTGTATCTATGAAACTGCCTGACTTGTTATATGTGCACTTGACAGCTGAAGGCATCTGTGTTGGTCTCATGTTCATATGTGCCTGCACTGCTGAGATTAGTATTAAGGCCGGTTTATTGGCCTGTATTTGTGGGAGGGGCGATGATAACTATATCTGGCCGGGCGTCCCCTCCCACAGTGAACGTCGTCTCCAGCGTATGGTGTGGGAGCTCTACATACCGTCCTCAGGGAGCAACAAGGGTGCAGCACTACACGGCAGTTCCAGGCCCCGACTTTCTACGGTCCAGATCAGTAGCTGCCTCATGCAACAGCATCGTTGCTTTAAGCCCGGCCGGCGGTGTGTCGGCTCCCCGGGTAAGGGGGAGCAGCACCGCACCGGAGCGGTCTGCCAGGGAGACATGCTATTCTCCCCACGCGGCATGACACGTAGGGTGCAGGGCACAGCGTGTGCCCGAATGATAAAGTATTGCACAGGCCGCTGTGCTGTTAGACAGGCAGGGGGGGGAAGGGGCGGACAAATTAGGCTTCAGCATGTTGTTTCTATCCAGGGGGCGCACAGGTGAATTCATTCAGCAAGGGGGAGTAGTAAGGTTCAGGAAGGGTGTGTGTTTAAAAAAAAAAAAAAAGGGGTGATATAAAATAAATGAAATGTCTGGAAAAAAACTAAAAAACATTTATTATGGGGTAGGGACATTGAGTCTAGTGTTCTAGACAGGGTATGTTAGGCTTCTTAATATGGCTTTAGTGTAAGATTACACTATGTGGAAAGCACGTCACAGGAGTGACGTGGGGTCACTCGGCCATGTATTCAGCTCTGCTCTGCAGCTGGCTGTCATGTGTTTTCCAAAATATAGTTCCTCACGCAGAGCTACTAGTGAGGTGGGGTGTATAGAGTGCACGGTGTCTGTTTTAGTCAGTCTCTCTTCCCGCACTATTCAGGCAAGCGCTCACCTCTGCCCCTCGCTCTGATCTGCTGGCTGGGTTCCACAGACACCCATAGTTGTGGCTCTGGTGCCCTCTATGTGGCCACAGCTTGGAGCGCGGGGCAGAGTGTGAGTTCAGGCTCCAGTGTTAGTTTAAAAAACAAACATATATATGTGTGTTTAGTTTATATGTGAATATATATATATATATATATATATATATATCCATATATATATATGTATAGGGGCACTGTTAGGATGTTGGTCTGCACCGCGGATTTGGCGCCAGATTCCGAATAGGGTTACGCTTGACGCACGTTTTTACGTATTCGACTCGTTATTTCATCAGTTCACCATGATACCACGCTAGTGGCATTGGTAAAGATTAAAGGGTTTCTTGCGTTTATCTCTCCAGGATCAAGTGTTTATATATGCCTTGATGTTCAGGCGATTTCTGACTTTCAATGTGGGACCACTTTCACAGGCATTGGTATGGTATTTCTCTTTTATTCCAGAGGTATACAGTAATTCTCCTAGTTTCCTGAGGTCACGTCGGACTCGGGTTTTGCTGCCCTTTTTTGGCCCCCACTGGCTAGCTGATGGGTGGCAGAGTGAGGTTGGTTAATCCCAGGTTTCACAGATTTCAGCCTTGTGCATGCAGGGGGTCGGGAATGGGCTGGTTACATGGTGTATGTTTATGTCAATATCGCGGTCATGAATATTTGATTAACGGCTTGGTCCAACTGATATCTTTTGTTAGGTGTCAGGTGCTTCGCTCGTTACTACACCAAATTCATTACACACGTTTGTGTACTCGAATTCAAAATATAGCAGCCGATGCCCTGTCCCGAGCTAATTCTCTTTCACAAGTTTCCCGAAGCAGACGTCTACGGTGCCACAATGCCTCGGTACGCTTCACTACTTCCGATCCAATTACCCTGGCTGCAGCTCGCTCGTTGGTAGCGAAATCGCAATTGGAGGTTGTAATAAAGCTCTTTGATCAAGTTTGTTGTCCTTTTTGGCCTCCTTCAAGCGTCCCTTCAGCTTCGTGGTTCCGGCATAATTCTAACCGCTTTTAGGTATCCAGTAGGTAGGGGTCATTCCTTTATGTTTAGCCCCAACCACAAGTGTTAAGGGCGGTTTATTGGCCTGTATTTGTGGGAGGGGCGATAATGACTATATCTGGCCGGGCGTCCCCTCCCACAGACGTCGTCTCCAGCGTACCCACCCTACCCACCCTTACTTTCACTATCTCACACCAGGGGATGCCCCCCTTCAGGTGTCCCTTCAGCGTCGCGGTTCCGGCATAATTCTAACCGCTTTTAGGTATCCAGTAGGTAGGGGTCATTCCTTTATGTTTAGCCCCGACCACAAATAAAGTTTTGTTGTATGCAAGTAGGTACAAATCTCCTAAAAGATGCCCTTTAAATGTTCTGTAAAAGTTTTTTAAAGCTGAATTGTCTCATTGGCATAAGAAAAACTAATACATGAGAAATGACAAAACATTTTGCAGAAATAATCTGGTTACTTCTGTAAAAACAGTATACTGTTGATTTCCGCAGTGGTATGTTAGCAGTCTTTCAAGACTCCTAGGTAAAATGTAAAAGCTTGGAGGGACTAATCACGGAGAAAAACAGAATTGTACTCTAATAATTACAATGTCAATGCTGTTTTTATTTTATGTTTTTCTGTAATCCAAAAACGTTCATTGGCACAATAGGAAAATCACTTTAGTATTGCACAATACAGTTCTCTCAGCCACTCTTTTCAGTATATCTGAATATTTTAAGAGCATTTCATAGGCTTTGCTCTTCTGATACATTCTCTATGGGAAGTAATATACATGCAAATAGTAGTGCCATTAGACTTTTTATTTAATTTACTGGAAACTTCTGACTTTAGCATACTAATCATTCAAGGCTATTTGTTTTCCTGCTTCAATACTTTTTTCATTGCGCTAATGTTGCAAAACAAAACTTAAAGTGCGATTTATGTTTTTATTAGTAGTCACAATAATATCATAGTTGGAGAAACAAACTGAGGAATAGTAAAGTACCTTTTATAGAAGCCTAAAAAACACCATCAATTTGTAACAATTGCAGCAATCTGACTGGACTGCCCAAAAAACCCCTGAAGATCCAGTTTCCTGGCGAAACATGTTGGGGGGCAGTTGCAGTTTTTAGCCATTGTTGATCACCGAAATGCAGCTCAGTAGTTAGGTAGTTCTCTAGCAGGACACTTATCCTAATACAGCAACATTGGTTGTAGCCAGTTAGCCTTCACAGCCAGTCAGTCCAGTCAGATTGCTACCCCAGCACGGGAGTGCGCGTGGTGTGTGTGTTGTGTGAGTGTGTCTTGACAGCTTTTGACATAGTGTCAGACAAGAGTGCTGTGCAGTGAGATAGTCTGTAAACAGCGTAGTTAATCCTTTAGAACCGTCAACAATCAACACTTAGTATCAAACCATAGGTGGTTCCTTCACACACCACATTTATGTGCTAGTGGGGCGCTGGCATCTGGAGTTGATGCCTCACTATCATTTGCGGTAGCCTTCCATATTGGGTCAATGACGCTGGCTGCCAGTTACATAGTGGTCGTTATATTGGCTTTCAACCCATGCTGGTACCCTTTGGCAGCATAGGATAAGAAATAGTGCACATCTCTGTTTCCTTGCAAACAAATAATATCAGAGCTCTTAGAGTGACAACAAAGTATTTTAACTGTTTGTATGGCTCACAGCCATTTTATTTCTATTTACAATTAAAAGTGAAGTTTTAATATTTACTTTATACCTCGCTCAAGATAGGGTTAGGCCTTTCTTTGGCATTGGTGCATGTGTATTTCATATTAATTCATATATAGACGGGACAGCAGCAAACAGGGCCAAACTGGGAATAAGTTGCAGCTCCAATACACAAATGACACCAGCTCACATATATTATTGAACACAAACACCACCCCCCACCCCAAATATCACGGAGAACAGAAATAGTGTTGCACAAATTTTAAAATAAAAGTGAAACATAGAATCTGATAACAAGGTCAGGGACTGGCGTACACTCTCTTTTTTCAGTCAGAAAAAAAGTGTACACTATCAATATATACGCACCACAAATACTGCCACCTCTTCTGACTTGTCTGTTTTAGTAATAGTAAAATTTTTATCCCTCACGAAATAACAAGTCTCTGCATTATGCAATTTCTCTGTTACTCCTCCTGGAAAAATATAACTAAGGATTGTAGACTTTTAGTCATGCAACTAATTGATTTTTAATGATAGTCTATACCAGTGATGGTTAACCTTTTAGAGACTGAGTGCCCAAACTGCAAACCAAATCCACATTTTTATCGTAAAGTTCCAACACGGCAATTTATTTATTATTTGCTGCACCCTGATTGGTGTTCGTATTTGGCGAATCTGCTTTACATGCAGAACGCCCGATGCTGAGTGAAAAAAGAGCGCAGGCGCAGAAGGTTCCTGTGCCTGCGAGCAAGCGATGCACAAGTCCGGCCCTCTAACTGCTCTGTAACGTCACAACTTGTATCCACTGCCTTAGAGAGAGGCATGCCGGGATAGCTAGTCGTGACGTCAGCTAAAGAAAGACTTCCTGGATGAGGAAAGTCACGTGACCGCTCTCTGAATCGGCGGACAGAGATGATATCGGAACAAGAAGTAGATTAGTAAGTTGAAGGGCATGGCAGGAGAGAGTTAATGAATAAGAAATTTATTAAAGTTTAGAAACCCTTTAAGGTTGCTGGAGGTTCCTGGGCGAAAAATCCTGCACGGGCCCCCCATAATTTTAACTGAATCCGTGATTGTCAATGACCGAACATTTTTGTTGATATAAAACTTTTGGCTAATAAACAATCCATTTGAAAATTTCACTCGCAAGATTTTTAGGGTGCTGCTTTGTGAATTCATACCCTTAGACATTAGCTTTGCTTTTCAGCGAAGCAGCAGCCTGAAAATGTATCAAGGTGGAATATGGAAATAATGGAAGGGAAACACTACCCAGTCTGCCAGGCTAAACAGGCATAAAGAGAAGTGACCAGAAGGTCAGCATGAAAAACTGGGTACAAGCAGGGTAGCTGGGGACTAAGTATTCAAAGGTAGCTTTGTTTCCCCACATGTATTTTTAATAAGTAGGTTGTAAACACTTCGGTTATAATTAATTTTAGCTGCTACCTCCGCAAAATCACTGCAAAATGGTGCATTTTGCCATAATTTTGTGGTTTGTTTTTGCAGAACACCCCAGTGCAACCACTTCTTGTCCCACTAGTTTATTTTCTTGTTCAGCACCAGGATCACAAGTTCACCCCGCTAACAAACGAGGGGCCAAATTATCTTCACGTTTCATTCAGAAAGCAGATGTCAAGAGTTGGAGGTCCCGCGAAAGACCTCCGCGTCGTATCACAATAAACATGGGACCAGGATACAGACAAAACTGAATTTATTGTACAAACACAAGCAAAGGCAGAAGCACAGGGAAAACATAACCTCTATGCACCGTCCGCACAGTGGGAGAAACCCCCACTGCGCCGCTGTCTAGCAATACTCCAGAGGGGCGTGTCTAGGCAAACCCAGGTGTTCACTAGAGCCCCTGATGGTGGGGATAGACTTTGCTGCAGGGGGTTGCCAGGGTCCACTCTGGAACGTGAACTAGACAGTGACAACAAGAGCGAACGGACACAGGTACCGGAGGTACCGACGGTGCATAGTAATAAGACATAAAAGCAAACATAGGCAAATACATACTAGCAGGAGTTCCAGCAAGAACATAGGAGTGGCAAAGGGCAGAGAAGATCTTGCTCCACCAGTGACATACTGCGTGGCCTTGCCATTGCACTCTGCAGCACAAGCTAGCGAACATGGAGCAAACACACAAACGAGACTATGGTCACCAGCACCATGAGAGATGCTGCACGGGCAAAGCCCGCTGCACCAGCAGCAGGGAGGCTGCTCAGAGGGGATGACCCAGGACACGTACAAGACATAGCTCATAGCTACCAGCACCATGAGAGGTGCTGCACGGGCGGTGTCCACTGCACCAGCAGCAAGGAAGCTGCTCCGAGGGCATAGCTAGGAATAGCATGTTCCCCCTGCGAGGAACGACAGACCCCCTCCTGGGGGAGACAGGAAACACATCAAGGCAAGACATAAAAGGCAAACTAATAACCTAGACACAGGGTACGAACAACATCAAGCAATGGACGACATGCAAAGGAACACGGGCAAGGACAACAGCAGGAGACGAAGCAATAGACAACAAGCAGCTCTGCCGGCCATGAGTGCCAAAGATTAAAGCCTCAGAAGCCGGGATTATAGTTCCCTGGCATAATTTAAAAGTCAGACTACAGAGAGAAGGTGCAGCAGACAGAAGAAGCAAAGTCATACAGTCAGCCTGTCAGTGCAGCAAAGCCAGAGAGAAACAGATATCGCAGAGATGAGTTTGCCTGCCAGTTTTAATGCTAAAGCCTGCTGGGACCAAAATAAAGCTTGAAGATCGTTTCTGATGAACGTTTATTCAAGTAAAGCTGCTGTTCAACTACATACAAGGTCTGGGCTCAATCTTTCTTCCAATCCCTCAATTATTCTCCCTATTTATTGCTTCGGAGCCAAAGTCTGGGGTCCAGCTGTATCAAGGTGGGAGCACTATGACACACATAGAGAGACATTTTAGGCTGCACTATCCCACTCAGCATTCCTATACCTGGGTCGCATTACTGAGAGGGCCCTAGGGGGAGGCGCCGGTTGCACTTGCTTCCCCGCTGGTACAGACCAAGATGTGAGTGAGACGCTATGCTCATGTCAGTGTCACAACAGGAGTGGACTCATTATTATTAAAAACCAGGGTGGGCATGGAAAAATAGCCAGTCAATGCACAAATTTTCATTCATTTAGTCCCTTGCCACTCCCTTACATGTAAACCACATCAACACAAAAAGGGAAAAAAATGTTCAATAAAGAAACACCTTATGACATGGTCAGAGGCAGACAACACTTATTCTATTTGTGATAGATGAACACTACCACAATACAAGCATCAATATAACAAATAAAACCACCATACAGTGGTCAGATACCAGGTGTACACAATGTACAGAGTACTTTTCTGGTGCCTGACTTGAAAACTTAGTTTACCTAAACTTCCACTGACACGTTATTGAAACCTATTGTAAACATACAGTATACTGTAATGTGAACGCACACATAGCATATGTGCAGTTTATGGGGAGGGAAGCGATTTAAAGTGTACCTAAACCTTTTTCTAATACACATTTTTCTCTGATTATAAGATACACTTTTTCCCCCCCAAAGGGGGGGGGGGGTGTAGGGTGATGGCAGTGTGTTTTATGGTTCGAATGCCAATGAGTGCTTCCATTATGGAGAAGGTGCAGGGTGTGGTGAGTGAAGCATTGTGCTGGTTGTACTCAGCCTCCCTGGTCTTCTTCTGGGCCCCACTCTGCAATGTATCCTGACTGCGTAAAGCTTCAGGACATAGTTCACGTAGGCGTGCTCTATAAACTGACGCTGTACGAAGTCCTGTCACAGTGAAGAGCGGGCTGGAAGAAAACCAGGGAGTGCCGGATCTGCAGAGTGGCAGCACCATCCGGAGCAAGCAAAATAAGTTTTTTTTTGTTTGATAAAAAGTCTGATGGGGGTCTGATTTGAGGCTCATGGGGTTCCGATCTGAGACTGATGGGAGTCTGATCTGAGAATGATGGAGATCTGCTCTGAGGCTGATAGAGGCTTAAGGGGTCTAATCTGAGGCCGATCGAGATTGGGGGTCTGATGATGGTCTGATCTAAGGCTGATGGAGGCTGAAGGGGTCTAATCTGAGGCTGATCGAGATTAGGGGTCTGATAATGGTCTGATCTGAGGTCTGATGGAGCTTGGGGGTCTGATCTGAGGTCTGATGACAAATATTTTTTTTTCTTATTTTACTCCTCTAAATCCTAGGTATGTATTATACTCTGGTACGTCTTATAGTCCGAAAAATACTGTACTTTTTTCAGACCCGAAACAAATTTCAAGAAATTTCCTCATCTCTTGGAGAATCTCATTTTTCCCCAAGTATTAAATGTAAAAATAATAATAATAATAATAATAATTATAATATATCTACCACTCCTCTCCTATATGTATCATCACAAAGCAGGTTGGAATATTTTCTAGTGGCTATAGACTTACACCTATAGTTCCTCATGATGATGGGTGAGGCTGCCTGAAAAGCATTATGGAGAAGCCCAGCGGGCCTTTGCCTGAGGTCATGTGATCCTTCTACACTGTATTTTGATCTGTAAAGTGGCTGCTGCCATTTTTAGCAATTTGTGCAGGACAAATCCCAATGGTTTTAGATTTGTTGAAAATCCACAAATTTATAATGGGAAATTTGTACTGAATCCTATTCCTGCTAGATCGATTTGCTCATTGCTAGTCCTTATCTGTTTTGAAGGACCATCATTTCCAATATATGAAGAAATCATGTACAGACTACCAATTAGCAAACAGACCTTATTCCGAGGTCCCTGGTTATTTTACAACATGTATTTCTACAATTTCAGTAAACTAGCACATGTATGGAGCATCTTCTCATCAGTGTAAAAAGAACTATCAAATGGAAAGAGTATAATGTGCATTTTGAATAACGTGTTCTAACTTAAGTATAAAAATTATTATGTGCTGTCATTTTTTCTTCCCTTTTAGAAATAATTGTGTAATTTTGCTGCTATATGAGCCGGTCATTAACCTACAGTTAGAACTTTAACCAGTTCAAGGCCAGGCCATTTATCCCCTTTCCTGACCAGGCACATTTTCTTTCCTACATGCATCTTTGGAAGCCACGGCTTTTTCCTTTTTGGTTATCTAAATAATTATTTGGCCATACATGGGACTATATATTTTGCTGTTTTTATTTAATTATTTTAGTTTCTATTTTTGGAATCCAGGAAAATGTAATAAAAAAGGGAAAATAGTGTTTTTTACAGTTATTTTTTTACATTTTGGTTTGTTAATAGCAAAACATGCAAGTAAATTATTTAAAAAAAAATCACGTCCCATTTCCATAACGGTAATTTTGATATATATGGGATGTATGGGTTATGGTCGCTAGAGGAGGGGCCAGAAGCTTCGGTGTGGCATGTGGTGGTGTTTTTTTGTTTTTTTTTGGTAATTTATTTTTTATTAAGTCTTTATTTTTTATTTATTTATTTTTTATTTTACCCTCTGTGCATAAGTAATAAGTAATACAAGATCTTTGGGCTACATTTAACATTTCATTTTTTATTTTTTATTTTTAATGATTTCTCTAGTAAATTGAGCTGACAAATAAGCCCCAGTTACAGGGGTACTACAGCCCCCAGAGAGGTTGTACAGGGCTGTACAGCCTCACTGCATAGCTGATCTGGGTATTTCCGGCAATCATATGACCACTGCCACTGGGACTGGAGCTGGAAGAAGCATTGCTGCTTTGGATCTCTAAACATAGCACTTATGAGCGCTGTATACAGAGTGAACCCAGTGTCCCTGCCTTCTCTATAGGGAGTCCTGCTGTCACTAACAGTGAGCGTCTCATTCCCGCTGCTGCATGATAAGAGCACAGCTGCAATCCCTGCAAGGACATTTTAAAATGCCTTTGCAGAGATGAAGGATGATCACCCACGCGTGTATAGTCAAAGGGCAGTCAGCAACTGGTTAATTTATCTGAACTTCAGTGACTGACAACTATCTCTGTATACACACATACACAGAGAATACTATCAATTACTGATAACACCTCCTCTTTGTATGCACACTTACACAGACAATGCTATCAATTACTGATAACACCTACCCTGTGTACAACTATCAGTGAATGACAGCTATCTCTGCATACACACTTACACAGAGAATTAGAGATGAGCGAATCGAGCAAGTGGAATTCGATCCGAATTTCAGGAAAAATTTGATTCGCACCGAATCCGAATTTTCATATGCTTCGTGGTAACGAATCACATTTTTTCCCTAAAATGGCTGCTGCACGTGGACAGGGACATGGAGCAATGAACTCTGGGAAAGCGGGATCACCCATAATGCCATGCATGCAGCCAATCAGCAGCCAGCCCTGTGATGTCACAGCCCAATAAATACCCTCAGCCATCTTTGATTCTGCCATTTTCCAGTGTACTTAGTGCAGGGAGAGACGTCAGCAGGCTCTAGGGACAGTGCTAGAAAAAACTTCCTTGTGCTAAAAAAAAATATTTACAAGTGCAAGGAAAGATTACTCAAGGTGTAGGGAAAGGATAGGGAGTGAATCATTCCGCAGCATTTATGTTGAACAGGGTTCAGTAGGGGAGGTTACAGCCTGGGTAATAGGAACAATCCTATTACACCTTGCTGCACTGACTGGGCACCCAAATTGCCATTATACAGCTCTATAATTCCAGCAAACCTTTCTTGTTATTGGGGTGCAAGTGCTTGATACAGCCATTAATAGGTAGAGATGTCGCGAACATCGAACGCGAACCTCCGCAAATGTTCGTGAACGGGCGAACCGCCATAGACTTCAATAGGCAGGCGAATTCTAAAACCCACAGGGACTCTTTCTGGCCACAAAAGTGATGGAAAAGTTGTTTCAAGGGGACTAACACCTGGACTGTGGCATGCTGGAGGGGGATCCATGGCAAAACTCGGGTTTTAATCCATAAAGGGCATAAATCACCTAACATTCCTAAATTGTTTGGAATAACGTGCTTTAAAACATCCAGTGTGTGTATACGATCAGGTATGATGTTGTATCGATCAGGTAGTGTAAGGGTTACGCCCGCTTCACAGTGACAGACCAAACTCTGACAGACCAAACTCCCCGTTTAACGCACCGCAAACAACCGCAAACAGACCATTTGCACAACCGCAAACTCCCGATTTGCACAAGGTTGGATGCTAAGCTAGCCATGTCCCGTTCCTTGTCCTCACTGACGTCATTGAAGATCTCTTCCTCCACCCAGCCACGTACAACAACAAGGGTCCCCGAAAGGTGATAACAAGCCCCCTGGGACGCCTGGTGTGGTTGGTCTTCCACCTCCTCAAAGCCACCTTCCTCATCTGACTCCTCTTCTTCAGACTCTTCTCTCTGTGTTGCCACAGGTCCAGCAATCGACAACGACAAGGCTGCTTCTGGTGGTTATGGTGACCACAACTCTTCCTCTTCATGCTCATCTACGGCCTGATCCAACACTCTTCGCAGGGCACTCTCCAGAAAAAACGCATATGGGATGAGGTCGATGATGTTGCCTTGGGTTTGACTGATCAGGTTTGTCACCTCCGCAAAACGACGCATGAGCCTACAGCCATTTTGCATGAGCGTTCAGTAACGCGGACAAAAAATACCCAGCTCAGCAGAGGCTGTCCTCTTTTTTTAAATTAAAAAAATCTGTTCTTACCAATTTAATCTCTGTTTTGTCTCCTATCAGGGGCCGGTGTAGGGAATAGATTTTAGGAACTGGGAGATGGAAAAAGATGGTTGGTCGGTCCTGTTCCTTCCAATCTGGGGCACTGCACGTGCGCCGTGCAATGTACTGTGCCACCCTATATGAGTGGTGTGTTAAGTAGTACTATTCCTATCAGTTTAATCCCTGTTACGTCCCTTATCAGGGGACCTGTATGAAATAGATTTTAGGAACCGGGAGATGGAAAAAGATGGTTGGTCGGTCCTCTTCCTTCCAATCTGGGGCACTGCGTGTGCGCCGTGCAATGTACTGTGCCACCCTATATGAGTGGTGTGTTAAGTAGTACTATTCCTATCAGTTTAATTCCTGTTACGTCCCCTCTTAGGGGACGTGTATCGAATAGATTTTAGGAACCGGGAGATGGAAAAAGATGATTGGTCGGTCCTCTTACTTCCAATTTGGGGCACTGCACGTGCGCCGCACAATGTACTATGCCACCAATACAAATAGTGTGAACTACTATTCTTACCATTTTAATCTTTGTTAAGTCCCCTATCAGGGGACGTGTATTGAATTGAATCCTTGGATGGGGAGATAGAGAAAAAAGCTTGCTTTGTCTGCTTCCTTCGAATTTGGGGCACTTGCAATGGAATTTGCCACCAATGCAACTAGTGTTAACGAAGTACTATTTCTATCAGTTTAATCTCTGTTTTGTCCCTTATCAGGGCCAGGGCCGGTGTAGTGAATAGATTTTTAGAACCGGGAGATGGAAAAAGACCCATGCTCGGTCCGCTTCGTTTGAATTTTAGGTCACTGCGAGTGCGCCGTGCAATGTACTGTGACACCCTATATGAGTGGTGGGCAGTGGGCACAGTACAGTCTGTGGGCCTGACACACACTGGCAGGCAACTGCAATTATATTAAAGGGTGAAAATTGAATGACTTTTTTATCTGCAAGGTACTGTGCCACCCTATATGAGTGGTGTGCACACAGTACAGTCTGTGGGCCTGCGGCCTTTCACACACAGGCAGGCAACTGAAATATATATATAGAAAAAATAAATAAAAGCACACTGATGTACCAGCCCTAAAAAGTGCTTTTTGGGGTGCTGTCAGGACGCTGTCCTTACAGCAGATGGCCCCTTTCACACGAGCGAGTTTTCCGCGCGAGTGCAATCCGTGACGTGTACGCATCACTTGTGCGTTGCGTGAAAATCGCAGCATGTTCTATATTCTGCGTTTTTCACACAGCCCTAGCCCCATAGGAGTGAATGGGGCTGCGTGAAAAACGCATTGCATGCGCAAGCAAGTGCGGGTGCTTTGCGTTTTCCACTGATGGTTGCTAAGAGATGTTGTTTGTAAACCTTCAGTTTTTTATCACGCGCATGAAAAATGCATCAAAACGCATTGCACCCATGCAGAAAAAACTGAACAACTGAACGCAATCGCAGGCAAAACTGAATGGCTTTGCCTGTGAAATCGCAAAGTTTTCACTGAACGCATCCGCAACGCATCCGGACCTAATCCGGACACACTCGTGTGAAAGAGGCCGATGAGTCTTTGAGCCCTGTAGTGGACACAGAACACTGGCCTAGCTAACGCTTTCCCTATTAATTCAGCAGCTGCAGCACTCTCCCTGCTCTAACTAACACTGCAGCTTCAGAATGAATCTAAGATGGATGCTGTCCTTGCTTTTTGATAGTAGGTGGGAGGGTCTGGGAGGGAGGGTATGCTCATTGGCTGGAATGTGTCTGCTGACTGTGAGGTACATGGTCAAAGTTTGCTCAATGATGACGTATAGCGGGCGAACCAACCATCGCATATGCTCTCCCGTCGCTGCGAACGCGAACATGCAATGTTCGCCGGGAACTGTTCGCCAGCGAATAGTTCGGGACATCTCTATTAATAGGGTTCATTACTAGGAAATATTTCTATGTCTTATTTGCCCTTGTGTGGTGCAGTTATATGTTCTAAAGCCTCTTGTTGCTGGTATAAGTGGAAAAAGAAAAATATATTTGTCGTTCAGCGGTGCAGTTATATGTTCTAAAGGCCTTTTGTGGTGTGTATAAGTGGCAAAATAAAAATATATTTGCAATACAGAGGTGCAGTTATATATTCTAAAGCCTTTTGTGCCGTGTATTAGTGGCAAAAGAAAAATATATTTGCCATTCAACGGTGCAGAATCAAAAATCAAAGATCAAAGGGGCCAAAACAGTGGTAGAGGCTCCACAAATTGCTCAAGAAGTCAAAGAAAATACCTAAAAATTGGAGCAATGAAATAGAATAAAACTTCAATTTTATTAAGTCCAGCTAAAAAAACATGCATCAAGGCCCCAACTACAAACCTGGACACACCTAATGTGTGACACCGGTCCTATATTAACAGGCCAAAATAACACCTAGTATTGCCATACTTGGCCTAGTACACCCTAGTAATGCTACCACTGGGTCCAAAAAGCCCCGCAAGGGGTGGTCCAATGCCGGAACCTCACCCTGCACAACCTTGCCCTAGTTAAAAAGTTTCTTGGGGGGTCCAGAGTGGTAGCAAAACCTAAGGGATCTGTGTAACACACTAGGTATGGTGATCTACAGAAAACACACGGACTACCCCAGTCCAGGGTGGCTATGTGAAACAATGAGTTAGATATGTCTTAGGTGCATATAAACATATATATAGGCGTCCCGTTCAGCGGTGCAGTTATATGTTCTAAAGCCTTTTGTGGTGTGTATACGTGGAAAAAGAAAAATATATTTGCTGTCCAGCGGTGCAGATAAATGTTCTAAAGCCTTTTGTGGCATGTATTAGTGGCAAAAGAAAAATAAATTTGCCATTTAGCGGTGCAGTTATATGTTATAAAGCCCTTTTTGTCGTGTAATAGTGCCAACAGAAAAATATATTTGCCATTCAGCGGTGCAGTTATATGTTCTAAATAGTGCTGAGCTAACCCGAACTGTAAAGTTCCAGTCTGTTCCAAACTTTGCGAGTTCAAGAAAGGTTCGGGTTGAGTTCGGTGTTCGGGCATTTAATAAAGTTTGTTGAAATGCTGCAGGGCAGACAATCAATATGCTTTTAAGATGTGGGCACTTAGAAGCCATCACAGCCATGCCTACTAATGGCATGGCTGTGATTGGCCCATTCATCATGTGACCCAGCCTCAATAAAAGCTGGATCATGTGTAGCACCGCCCATCAGTTCTGAGTATTGCAGGGTCAGAAAGTTGGCAGCTGAAGTGTGGGAAAGTGTTAGGAATCTCATCTGGCTATTTATACTGTGGTGACCAATAGTGATTTTTTTGTGGGTGCAATGTACCATCTTTGTACCCCTGACACAAAAATGTAATAGTTCATCTGTCTGTTAGTTCGGTGGGTGGTATATACCCATTGTTTGTGTGAGGTACACCTGCACTGCATACGTGACAGGGAAGTAAATCTAGTTAACACTACCCGACCGCCTAACGCAGGGATGCGTCCTGCAGGCGGCCGGGTTATTCCTCATTGACGCATCTATGCGTCATCTCGCGAGACGCGAGATTTCCTGTGAACGCGCGCGTTCACAGCGGCGTGCAGCAGTGAAGTTATACTACAGCCTGCCAGCGATGATTGAAAAAGATTGAACTTTTTGTCATTATAAGTCTTATATTCCAATAACTTGTGCTAAAAAAAAAATCTTCAATGAACTCGCCATGCCCCTCACGGAATACTTTGGGGTGTCTTCTTTCCAAAATGGGGTCACATGTGGGGTATTTATACTGCCCTGGCATTTTAGGGGCCCTAAAGCGTGAGAAGAAGTCTGGAATCCAAATGCCTAAAATTGCCCTCCTAAAAGGTACTCATTGGAATTTGGGCCCCTTTGCGCACCTAGGCTGTAAAAAAGTGTCACACATGTGGTGTCGCCGTACACAGGAGAAGTAGGGCAATGTGTTTTGTGGTGTATTTTTACATATACCCATGCTGGGTGAGAGAAATATCTCAGTAAATTTACAACTTTGTATAAAAAATGGAAAAAGTTGTCATTTACAGCGATATTTCTCACACACAGTATGGGAATATGTAAAAATACACCCCAAAACACAATGCCCTACTTCTCCTGAGTACGGCGATACCACATGAGTGACACTTTTTTGCAGCCAAGATGCGCAAAGAGCGTGTCCGGATTAGGTCCGGATGCGTTCAGTGAAAACTGTGCGATTTCACAGGCAAAGCCATTCAGTTTTGCCTGCGATTGCGTTCAGTTGTTCATTTTTTTTCCGCGCGGGTGCAATGCGTTTTGATGCGTTTTTCACGCGCGTGATAAATAACTGAAGGTTTACAAACAACATCTCCTAGCAACCATCAGTGAAAAACGCATCGCACCCGCACTTGCTTGCGGTTGCAATGCGTTTTTAACGCAGCCCCATTCACTTCTATGGGGCCAGGGCTGTGTGAAAAATGCAGAATATAGAACATGCTGTGATTTTAACGCAACACACAAGTGATGCGTGAAAAAAAACGCTCATGTACACAGCCCCATTGAAATGAATGGGTCAGGATTCAGTGCGGGTGCAATGCGTTCACATCACGCATTGCACCCGCGCGGAAAACTCGCCCGTGTGAATGCAGCCTTAGGATTTCACAGGGCATTTTTACGCATTTGGATTCCAAACTACTTCTCATGCTTTAGGGGCCCCTAAAATGCCAGGGCAGAATAAATACCCCACAAGTGACCCCATTTTAGAAAGAAGACACCCCAAGGTATTCCGTGAGGGGCATGGCGAGTTCATAGAAGACTTTTTTTTTTTTTGCACAAGCTAGTGGAAATTGTTTTTTTTTCTTCTTTTCTTACAAAGTCTCATATTCCACTAACTTGTGACAAAAATTTTTTTTTACATGAACTCACCATACCCCTCACGGAATACCTTGGGGTGTCTTCTTTCTAAAATGGGACCCCATTTCGGATAGTAGACACCCCAAGGTATTCACTGAGGGGCATAGTGAGTCCATGGGAGATTTAACTTTTTTTGCCAGAAGTTAGCAGAAATGGAAACTTTATTATTATTTTTTTTTCCTCAGAAAGTGTCATTTTCCGCTAACTTGTGAAAAAAAATTAAATCATACATGAACTCACCATGTCCCTACGCGAATACTTTGGGGTGTCTTCTTTCTAAAATGGTGTCATTTGGGGGGTATGTTTACTATCCTGGCATTCTAGCACCTCAAGAAACATGACAGGTGCTCAGAAAGTCATAGCTGCTTCAAAATGCTGAAATTTACTTTTTTGTACCATAGTTTGTAAACGCTATAACTTTTGTGCAAACCAATAAATATACATTTATTGGATTTCTTTTTATCAAAGACATGTAGCACAATAAATTCTGACACAAACTTGTATAGAAATGTAATTATATTTTAACAATTTTACCAGAAAAAGTCAAAAATACACTTTTTTTGAGAAAATTGCGGTCTTTTTTGATTAATATCAGAAAACCTAAAAATCTCAGCAGCAATCAAATACCACCAAAAGAAAGCTGTATTTGTGAGAAGAAAATGAGGTAAAATTAATTTGGATTTTAAGTTGTATGACCAAACATAAACCGTGAAAGTAGTGTAGTGCATAATTGTAAAAAGTGGTCTGGTCATTAAGGGGGTTTAAGCTAGGGGCGCTGACGTGGTTAAGCTATCTGTTAGTTCGGTGGGTGACCTCATAGAATGAGGAGAGTATCAAAAAAGGGATGTGGCCCTGGTTGTGGTGCTGCTGGTGTTGGTGGAGCTCCTGTTGCAGGAAGAGGACCTGGACTTGGTCGATCTGTGCCAGCTACACGCCCAAATGAAAAACCTTCCTCAGGTGCATGTAGGCGACAGAACGTTCAGCGTTATTTTGTAGGCCTGAATACCGGTGTACGAATGGTGAGGCAGTAGTTGATTCAGCAGCTGACAGTGCCTCCAGTTCCTTCACTTTGTCTCCCACCCAGGCCCCTGCTAAAAGCGCAGAGTTGGCACCTGCAGCCCATGGGCATCTGTCTTTCACCTCAACCCCTTTTAGTTTGGCGCATGTCTTTCCGCCACCAAGAATTGCAGGACATTTCTCGTTGCCTTCTGTTGCCTCCCCCTCCTACTCCGCTTCCTCTTCTACCGCCTCCTCATCTGGTCAGCGTAACACCTGCACCACTAACTTCAGCACAGCCAGAGTGAAATGACAGCAGGCTGTTTTGAAACTCATCTGTTTGGGGGAAAAACCACACACCGAGCAGGAGCTGTGGATGGGCATGGCACAACAGACCGATGAGTGGTTGGTGCCACTGAGCCGCAAGCCGGCCTGGTGGTGTGCGATAACGGGCAAAATCTCGTAGCAGCTCTGGGCCTAGCTGGTTTGACACACATCCCTTGCCCGGCACATGTGCTGAATTTGGTGGTGCAGAGGTTCCTGAAAAATTACCCCAATATGTCAGAGCTGCTGCAGAAAGTGCGGGCCGTCTGTGAGCGTGTTCTGCATCCTCACCCTGCTGCTGCCCACCTGTCTGCGCTGCAACATGACTTCAGCCTTCCCACTCACTGCCTCATATGCGACTTACGCACAAGATGGAAGTCCACCTTGCACATGCTGGAGAGACTGTGAGAGCAGCAGCAGGTGATAGTGGAGTTTAAGCTGCAGCACGCACAGATGAGTCACTCTGTGGAACAGCATCACTTCACCACCAACGAGTGGGCCTCCATGCGGGACGTGTGTGCCGTGTTGCACTATTTCGAATACTCCACCAACACGGCCAGTGCCGATGATGCCATCCTCAGCATTACTATCCCACTTCTATGTCTCCTTGAAAAAACGCTTCAGGCGATGATGGAAGAGGATGTGGAACAGGAGGAAGAGGAGGAGGAAGAGGGGTAATTTCCATGGTTATCAGGCCAGTCATTCACAAGTGGCTCGGAGGGTGGGTTCCTGTACCAACAGAGGTCAGGTACACAGCTGTCCAGCCAGGACACAGTTCTGAGGAATGAGAAGGATGAGGAGGAGGAGGAACCATGTTCACAGCAGGATGGCACCCAAAGCAGCTCATGGCCATCACTGGAGCGTGGCTGGGGGGATACAAAGGACACAGACGATACACCTCCCACAGAGGACAGCTTGTCGTTGCCTCTGGGCAGCCTGGCACACATGAGTGACTACATGCTGGAGTGCCTGCGAAACGACCGGTGAGTTGCCCACATTCTAACCAACGCTGATTACTGGGTGGCCACTCTGCTGGATCCCCGCTACAAGGACAATATGCTGTCCTTAATTCTGTCACTGGAGCGTGATCGAAAGATGTGCAAGTACAAGCGCACGCTGGTAGACGCGCTGCTGATGGCATTCGAACCTGACAGCGGGAGCTCAGTGGAAGCACAAGGCGAAGACAGAGGAGGAGGAAGAAGTCACCAATGCAGCTGGGGCACCGCCAGCACCTCAGAAGGGAGGTGCTGAAATGGCTGAAATGTGGAAAAGCTTTGTCAGCACGCTTTAACAACCAGCACCACCAGCTGATACAGAACGTCTTAGCAGGAAACAGCATTTCAGCAATATGGTGGAACAGTACGTGTGCACACGCCTACATGTACTGACTGATAGGTCTGCCCCATTCAACTTCTGGGTCTCCAAATTGGCCACATGGCCTGATCTTGCCCTTTAGGCCCCTTTCACACGGGCGAGTTTTCCGCGCGGGTGCAATGCGTGATGTGAACGCATTGCACCCGCACTGAATCCGGACCCATTCACTTCTATGGGGCTGTGCACATGACAGTTGATTTTCACGCATCACTTTTGCGATGCGTGAAAATCGCAGCATGCTCTATCTTCTGCGTTTTTAACGGAACGCAGGCCCCATAGAAGTGAATGGGGCTGCGGGAAAATTGCAAGCATCCGCAAGCAAGTGCGGATGCTTTGCAATGTTCCCGCATGGTTGCTATGCAACCATCGGGATGTGTAGCCAGTTCTGTATTATTTCACATTATAACATAGTTATAATGTAAAATAATACCCTTGGCCAATACCCTTGGCCATGATGTCACATGGCCCAATCACATGCTCCATCACTATGGTGATGGAGCATGTGATTGGGCCATGTGATGCTGTGACATCATCACAGGTCCTTTTCCTACTAGCAAGCTAACGGAGAGGATGCCGGGCTTCGCGATCAAATGGACCAGGCAAGTTATTATTAGTTTATTATTTTTAACCCATTCTGCACTGGTTGAAACATTAGGAAGATGGCCAAGGGTATTATTTTACATTATAACTATGTTATAATGTGAAATAATACCAGCGGGACAACTTCTGACCCAAACATGCACTTCTGTGAAGAAGTGCAGGTTCGGGTCTGGGTACCAAAAGTGCCGATTTTTCTCCCGCGCGTGCAAAACGCATGACAGCGCTTTGCACTCGCAGGGAAAAATTGCGGCGATTCCCGCAACGCACCCGCACTGTTTGATGGAGTGCACCCGCAACGGCCGTGTGAAAGAGGCCTTACTCCTTGGAGGTGCTGGCCTGCCCTGCGAACAGTGTATTGTCCAAAGAGTGTTTAGCATGGCAGAGGGGGTGATCAAAGACAAGCGCACCTGCCTTTCCACAGCCAACGTGGACAAGCTAACGTTCATTAAAATGAACCAGGCATGGATCCCACAGGACTTGTCCTTACCTTGTGCTGCATAGACAAGTATATCGGCCACACCCAGCTATTGTTAGACTCCAGCGCACTTCTTTTAGCATTCTCTTTTCTAGTTCCCAATGTTTTGGGGTCTTCTCAAATTTATAAAGAAAAAAAAAAAGGGAAAAAAAATAAAAAAACAACAAAAACAGTGTTGGCTACTGCCTCCTCCTCAACCCCCTACTCCACTTTGACCTCCGCCTCAAAGTTCAAGATTATTATTTTACATTTCTTTCATATTCTATGTTATTTTACATAATTGCGCTATCCACATTTGTTTGCATGGCAATTGTCCTGCTCTTACCCCCATTTTGCTTCCTTTTGCAGCGCTCTAGCCCCCCTATGACTATTTTACAGCCATTTTGGTGCATCAAAGTTCGGGTCCCTATTGACTTCAATGGGGTTTGGGTTCGAGTTTGGGTTAAGTCCGGATCCCTAACCCGAACTTTGACCCGAAGTTCGCCAAACCCGGCGAACCCGAACATCCACAGGTCCGCTCAACCATAGTTCTAAAGCCTTTTGTAGCGTGTATAAGTGGAAAAAGAAAACTATATTTGCCGTTAAGTGGTGCAGCTATATGTTCTAAAGCCTTTTGTGGCGTGTATTAGTGGCAAAAGATAAATATATTTGCCACTTTTATATATTTGAAAAAAAAAAAAAAAAAAAATATATATATATATATATATATATATATGTCACCTTGCCACTCTGTGGTCTTCTGATGCTTCTGCCACCTCGTCACTATGTCACCTTGCCCATCTGTGGCCTTCTGATGCTGCTGCCACCTCGTCACTATGTCACCTTGCCCCTCTGTGGCCTTCTGATGCTGCTGCCACCTCCACACTATGTCACCTTGCCACTCTGTGGTCTCATTCTGCTGCCACTTCCACACTTTGTCACCTTGCCACTCTGTGGCCTCCTGATGTTGCTGCCACCTCCACACAATATAATCTTGCCACCTCTGTGGCCTCCTGATGCTGCTGCCACTTATACACTTTCTTTGTGCCACTCCGTGGCCTCCTCCTGATGCTGCCGCCAGCTCCAGACTTTGTCATTGGGCCACTCTGTGGTATCCTCATGCTTCTTCCACCTCACAACTATGTCATAGGGCCACTCTGTGGACTTCTCATGCTGTTACCACCTCCCCCTTCGTGACTGGGCCACTATTTTGCCTTTGGGCCTGGCTGACATCATCATTTATTTGACCCTTCTTCTGATGTGTCAAAAGAAAGGAATAATGAGACGCACAACGGATCCTGTCTGTGTAGCAGCTGTATGGCCGGTATGGTCCCATCAGAATTGGCTTGTGATTTGGTAGTCAAAAGCAGGAGTGGGTACAAAACACAGAAGACATGCAAATATTCAAATTACGTTTCATCTCTGTTTTGCATCCACTCCTGTTTTTTTTGCCATTAGCAATACTGATGGATTACTGACCAAATGCTGACCGAGTGACGGCGGATGCTCAACAGACGGGATCCGTTTTTTCGGGGTTATTGCTCTGATATATCAGAGGAAGGGCAAAATAATGAGTGACGTCAACACAAACTTACTGCTGACACCCACTCCACTCTGGCGGGGGCCCTACTTGTATAAGCGTTTAATAGAACAGGTTCTGTAGATATCTATGTGGAATAATATCTGTAAAGGAGGAATAGGTGAGGAGGGCACTATCGTCAGCTGATTACAGTATCTATGTGGAATCAGCTGACGTCGGTGTAAAAGGAGTGCTTTTTCTTCTTGTCGCTAACATCGACCTGTAAGGCTGAGTTCATACTTGAGTTATTTGGTCAGTTTTGGCTCCGTGAATGCCCAAATAAGTAATGTGTACAGTGATTCTAAGAGCAACGCCATTCATCTGCATGTCATGCTGATTCACAGTATTATTTCACTACCACAGCAGACTCCCTATGGGTGTTACTGCTAGGCACAGTGTTCTACACCACTATAAAGGCTCTCTGCAGCCAGGAAATAGTGGTTTTTAACTCGATTCATAGCGAACAAATTTGGATCGAACTTAATATTTTCAGAAGATTCGGCGAACCGGCAGAATCGAATTTTTGAAACAGAGAATGCTATCAATCACTGATAACACCTACCCTGTGTACAGCTACCAGTGACTGACAGCTATCTATGTATACACACTTACACAGAGAATTCTATCAATCACTGATAACACCTACCCTGTGTTCATCTATTAGTGACTGACAGCTATCTCTTTATACACACTTACATAGAGAATGCTATCAATCATTGATAACACCTCCCCTGTGTACAACTATCAGTGACTGACAGCTATCTATGCATACACACTTACACAGAGAATGCCATCAATCACTGATAACACCTACCCTGTTTACAACTATCAGTGACTGACAGCTATTTATGTATACACACTTACACAGAGAATGCTATCCATTACTGATAACACCTCCCCTGTGTACAACTATCAATGACTGACAGCTATCTCTGTGTACACACTTACATAGAGAATGCTATTAATTATTGACAACACCTCTCCTGTGTACAACTATCAGTGACTGACAGTGATCTATGTATGAATGCTATCAATCACTGACAACACCTACCCTGTGTACAGCTATCAGTGACTGACAGCTATCTATGTATACACACTTACACTGCGAATGCTATCAATCACTGACAACACCTACCATGTGTACAGCTATCAGTGACTGACAGCTATCTATGTATACACACTTACACAGCGAATGCTATCAATCACTGACAACACCTACCGTGTGTACAACTCTCAGTGACTGACAGCTATCTCTGTATACACAATGTGAGGCAGTGACAGGCCTCCGTGATAGAGTTGTGGAAGGAGGTTGATATTTCAGTTCACACCCCTATTCCGCCACAGGTGAGGCCAGCTGGCTGTAATCAATGAGGGATAAACCAACCCTCAGTGTAGGAGTCCAGGGGAGAGAAAGTGACCCTAGAGAGGGGGAAGCCTGCAGATCCTCTCAAAAGACAGGATCCTTTTTTTTCGGGTTGTTCTTTTGACAGATCAGAAGAAGGGCAAAATAAACAGTGACGTCAACAGAAAATTACTGGTGACACCCTCTCCACTCTGTCAGGGGGATACTACTTGTAACAGCCTGTAACAGACTAGGTTCTGTAGAAATCTATGTGGAATCAGCTGACGACAGTGTAAAAGGAGTGCGTTCTTTCACTTTACAATAGAATCTTGGAGCACTGCATGGTTCTTTATACCTGGCGCTAACATTGACATGTAAGGCTGAATTTACACTTGAGTTATTTGGTCAGTTTTGGCACCATAACTGACCAAATAAGTGAAGTGTGACGCCTGTCATCTGCGTGTCATACTGACTCACAGTATTGTTTCACTACCACAGCAGACTCCCTATGTGTGTTACTGCAAGGCACACTGTTCTACATCACTATACAGTCTCTCATCAACCAGGAAATAGATCTTTTTTAACACAATTTGTCACAAATAAATTCCGATCGAATTAAATCTTTTTGGAAAATTCGGTGAATCGTCCAAATCAAATTTTTGAGAAATTCGCTTTTCTCCACACCCCAGTCTTGCAAGAGCTAAGCCAAATGCTGTCTCCAGTCATCTAAGGTGAGCAATCATGAAAACTTGTCATGCAGATTAAGTAACACTCAGACATTCTTGTCTGATGTACGTCTGCAACTACTGGGAAATATAATGAGGTTATATTATCTCTAATGGTGAAAGCAATGTAGAAAGATAACAAAACTACCAAGTAACAGAACACTGTAGTTTAAGTGGGAAATGGGGATTTGATTTCATTATTGATTTGCAGGTGACCTGACTCTGAACCCTGGATTTGGGAAATGTCACAATGTTCCATACTGACCCCCTTGACATCCATGACATATTGTAGTGCCACCTTTCTAATACTTGTCAAACCAATCGATAGTTTAATAAAAACAAGACTTTATTTGCTTTGGAACACTTTGTAAAATTTAGTACCAGCCTGATTCAAACAGGCAATCTTTTTTATACTTTAATTTGTAGGCCGATGCATAATAACACTGTTATAAAACTCAGCTTGCTGTTTTGCAGGCTAAAATATTTTTGCAATGCAAATTAGAGTGCTTCATCTTTTGGATCGGTAAGCGAAATTCCCGCGTATATCATTGTAACCCTTGACAGAATAATGAAGTAGCAGAGTAAAGGCAGTAAATTGCATCTTGTCTTTGTGAACACAAGAGCTCTCCAATTAACTTGTAATTATGGAGTGAATATTAAAGGTTTCAAAAGTCATGTTATGGTTCTCAGATAGAGAAATACATTTCTTCCGAATCTAGGCATCAGAGAATACAGAGAGAGATTACAACTCACAATCTTCAGCTTATCCAGAAGCCACTTTTTCCTGACATAAAATTGGTTCTTTAGTAAATTTAGGTGTCTAAATGTTCTTGCAATTATTCAGGATTTCCTAATTCACAGCAAAGCTAATCTGTTACAAGGGGGCTTAGAATTGCCAGTTAAGGAGACAGAAATCAGAAAATATTCTTGGAATAAAATAATTTTTGACAGTGTCTGAATGGGTTGGTTTGCGCCCCAGAGTTAATCAGTATGAGGGTCCAGAACTCTTATGTCCATGTTTTATTACACAAAAATCACCAATAAGTCCCAGACAAGTCCTTTAATATGAGAACTGTCATGTCTACCACCCTACCCATGCTCTATGCTTTGCAAATGATTTAAGACTAACATCCACCATAATCAGAACCTCTTACTCCTGTCTCCATGAATTCTCTCGAGCTGCACCAGTTCTCTAAACATGCCTACCTGAGCAATTCATTAAAGGGTCGTGCAGTTTAGTCTATTCCCTGATCGATGGTGTGAAACTGCATGCACCTGCCCTTCATTCAGCTCAGAGATTGTCAGAGTAGCGTCAGCTTGTGGAGAGGGATAACCAAGTTGGCACAACCTTTTAATCTCAAAATTCACATTCAGGAACTCAATAAACACACATTCTTAGAGTAGTCTATCACATCTGTTCAGACCTTGTCACACATAGGTAGTCTAGTGGAGGCCTAAGTGAGGTACCGCAGGGCTGCCCGACGAGGCATCGCTGTATTGATGGCCAGCGCCGCTTCACAGATGCTACCGTGCCGCCAGTCTGCCTCACGCGCGCATCCTGGAGCTGTGAGCGCTGAGGCGCACGATGCGCATGTGGAGTGCGGCGCTCGCGCTTCAACAGCGATCGAGAAGTCTGCGGGCTGCATGCGCTGTGCGCACGCGCTGCACCTCTTGGATCGGCTCCTTGATATGTGTGATTGACAGCTTAGCTAGACCGTGTTCGTTTGACAAGCATAGCACTACCATTTGTTTAGATGCAGCCTGTAAGCATGCTGATGAGACGGGTCACATGGTCTAGTCAGTGCACATGTTCCCATTGCATTGTTGGTCCTGCAGCAGTGAGCTCGGATGCGGGCTGTAGCCATGAATACCTGTTAAGACCTGTTCATACACCATAGGTAGTCTAGTGTAGGACCCCATGTCATGCTGAGATACCGTGTAGTGCTGCTAAGGCTCGATAGTTCTGACTGGAAATGCCCTACCCTGAGCTTTTCACACCAGAGTAGAGGTATTAGCCAGTGTTTCAATGCTTATCCATGTTGCATCTCTGATCTGTGAGTGATGTGGTTATATATGGTCATGCACACATGTTTCATTCATCTCTAGTCTCTGATGTGATGCTGTGGTTCAGCCAGCATCGCTGCCATTGTATGCAGCTTTGCTGGGGATAGCTGTCAATAGCTGAGACACATGTGGACGAACTGTCTCCAGTTAGCAAAACTCACAGTTTTAGGTCTGGAGAGTCTCACATTTAGACCACACTATTTTTGGAGTCAGTCTATCACATCCCTCAATCTAACTCTTTTATTCTCTCACTACCAACAATCTCATCTTTCAGAGCCTGATCCATCATTCAAGACTATCCATCACAGTGCACTGCACTCCAAAGCACTACAGATATCAGATAGTGACTGGCTCATGCAGCTTTATATGCACTTCTCTATCTTTGTACAAAACAAGCACTTCTTACCTTTTGTGTCACCCTGAAACCCCTGATCTCCTCTTGATTGTAAATGTAATCCCTTGCTCTTGTTTTAATTGTTGACTTGTGTGTTGCTATGTAATGTCTAATTTTTTTTGTACTGTACATGAATCCTCAGTTGGAAAAGCGCTGCATAATATGTTGGCGCTATATTGTTGATGCAATGAATAATTTTTATTTATATCCTATTATTATTGTTGGAAAAAGTCAAAACAAACTGTTTATTTTGCTGTAGGACATTCATTTGTTGAGCCTACCCTTAATGTTAGTACCTTAACGCAAGAGAAACTCAAGGCCTGTCACGTTTGATAAAATAGGCAATTCAAATCCACTCACCGCCACCCAAGCAGAAAGTGGGTTCACGATGATCAACCAACTATCACGCAGTAATAAAACCATGATTCAAAAGCGTGAACCATGATTCAAAATTGATCCAACAATGGTAACATAGTAACATAGTATATAAGACCGAAAAAAGACATTTGTCCATCCAGTTCGGCCTGTTTCCTACAAGTTGATCCAGAGGAAGGCAAAAAAACCCTGTGAGGCAGAAGCCAATTTTCCCCACTTAAGGGGAAAAAAATTCCTTCCCGACTCCAATCAGGCAATCAGAATAACTCCCTGGATCAACGACCCCTCTCTAGTAGCTGTAGCCTGTAATATTATTACACTCCAGAAATACATCCAGTCCCCTCTTTAATTTTTTTATTGTACTCACCATCACCACCTCCTCAGGCAGAGAGTTCCATAGTTTCACTGCTCTTACAGTGAAGAATTATTTTCTATGTTTGTGTACAAACCTTCTTTCCTCCAGACGCAGAGTATGTCCCCTCGTCACAGTCACAGTCCTGAGGATAAATAGATGATGGAACAGATCTGACCCCTGATATATTTATACATAGTTATTAGATCTCCCCTCAGTCGTCTTTTTTCTAAAGTGAATAACCCTAATTTTGATAACCTTTCAGGGTACTGTAGATCCCTCATTCCAGTTATTACTTTAGTTGCCCTCCTCTGAACCCTCTCCAGCTCTGCTATGTCTGCCTTGTTCACAGGAGCCCAGAACTGTACACAGAAAAAACAATGCCAGAAGATGCCAGGAGCTGATAGGATAAGAAATGACAAGCTGAGAGTCTTGTCTACAAATGCTCGCAGTCTAGGGAATAAGATCAACGAACTTGAGTCTGTAATGGCATCTGAGAATATAGATTTAGTGGCTGTTACTGAGACATGGTTCAATGAGAGTAATGACTGGGACATAACAATACCTGGGTTCTCTCTATATAGGAAAGACAGAGAAGGCAAGAAAGAGGGTGGAGTGGCCCTATATGTGAAAAATAGCATAAAATCTAATCTAATAGAAGCCAGCGAAACCAATTTAGAGTCAGTTTGGGTTACGTTGCAGCTTGGTAATCATAAGGTAACTCGTGTAGGTGTCATATACAGACCACCAAGCCAAGTCAAAGAATTGGATGATCTACTAGTTGAGGAAATGGCTAAAATGACATTGAAAGGGGAAGTTGTCATTATGGGAGACTTTAATCTTCCTGATATAAACTGGAAAACCAAAATAGCTAGTTCTGCCAGGAGTACAGACATTCTAAATTCCCTACTGGGATTATGTCTACAGCAAGTAGTTGAGGAGCCAACCCGGAAGGAGGCCATTTTAGATTTGGTGTTCACAAATGGCAATTTGGTATCTGATATTACTGTAGGGGAAAAGCTTAGGATCCAGTGATCACCAGTCAGTGAGGTTTACTATAAGTACAGTGACTGAGTCACTCCACACAAAAACAAAAGTTTTAGATTTTCGGAAAACAGACTTTTCTAAAATGAGATCAGTGGTATACGAGTCCCTATCAGACTGGAACAATTTCAATGGAGTCCAAGAGAAATGGGACTACTTAAAATTGGCACTACTGAAGGCAACAGAAAAGTGCATTAGGCTTGTCAGTAAAGGCAAAAAGGAAGAGACCACTGTGGTACTCAGCAGAAGTGGCCAAAATCATTAAAAACAAAAAGATGGCATTTAGCAAGTATAAAAACACCCAAAACGAGGATGACCGGGAAATCTATAAGATGAGGCAGAGAGAGGCCAAGCAAGTTATAAGAGCTTCTAAAGCTCAGGCAGAAGAGAAATTAGCTCAGTCAGTGAAAAAAGGTGATAAGACATTCTTCAGATACATAAATGAAAAAGGAAATTAAAAAAGGAATTACCAAATTAAAAACAAAAGAAGGAAGGTATATGGAAGAGGATAAAGAACTAGCTGACTACCTCAATGAATACTTCTGTTCAGTTTTTACAAAGGAAAATGAAGGAGAAGGACCTCAGTTAGGGAGGAAGACTAATGAATCCTTTGATGCATGTGTCTTTACAGAGGAAGAGGTTCTAAGTCAGCTGTCCAAAATTAATACAAATAAATCACAGGGGCCTGATGGGATACACCCAAAGCTATTAAAAGAGCTTAGAGGTGTACTAGCAAATCCATTAACAGATTTATTTAGCCAATCACTGGTAACAGGTGTCGTCCCAGAAGTCCCTCTGTAGCAGAAAACTGTCCTCTTCAGTGTTAATTACTTTACACAGTTTAGTGTCATCTGCAAAAATAGATATTTTACTGTGCAGGCCTTCTACAAGATCATTAATAAATATATTGAAGAGAATAGGGCCCAATACTGACCCCTGAGGTACCCCACTAGTTACAGTGACCCAATCTGAGTATCTACCGTTAATAACCACCCTCTGTTTTCTGTCACTCAGCCAGTTACTTACCCACATACAGACATTTTCTCCCAGTCCGAGCATCCTCATTTTATATACTAACCTTTTATGAGTACGGTGTCAAATGCTTTGGAGAAGTCCAGATATCACGACATCCATTGATTCGCCGCTGTCAAGTCTAGAACTTACCTCCTCATAGAAGCTGATTAAATTTGTTTGGCATGACCGATCCCTCATGAAGCCATGCTGATATGGCGTTATTTGCTTATTTTCATTGAGATACTCCAAAATAGCATCTCTTAGAAACCCTTCAAACAGTTTACCAACAATAGATGTTAAACTTACCGGCCTATAATTTCCAGGCTCTGTTTTGGACCCTTTTTGAATATTGGCACCACATTTGCTATGCGCCAATCCTGTGGAACATTCCCTGTTATTATAGAGTCCGTAAATATCAGAAATAATGGTCTGGCTATGACATCACTTAATTCCCTTAGGATACGGGGTGTATGCCATCGGTCCTGGCGATTTGTCTATTTTAATCTTTTTAAGTCGCTGTTGTACTTCTTCCTGGGTCAGACAGGGCACTTTTAATGGGGATTTACTTTTACATTCTGCATTTCATCTGACAGTTTATTTTCCTCAGTGAATATAGTGGAGAAAAAAATATTTAATAGTTTTGCTTTATCCTCGTCGCTCTCTGCAACACCCCCTCATTGCTATGTAGAGGGCCGACTCCTTCAGATTTATATTTTTACTATTTATATAATTGAAGAACATTTTAGGGTTAGTTTTACTCTCTTTGGCAATTAATCTCTCGGTCTCTAGTTTGGCAAATTTTATTAGTTTTTACATATTCTATTTTTTTCCTTATAGTTTATCAGTGCTTCCTGACTCCCCTCCTGTTTTAGTGATTTATATGCTTTCTTTTTGTCATTTATTGCCTTCTTTACGGTTCCATTTATCCACATTGGTTTCTTATTGTTCCTTAGCCTTTTATTCCTATAAGGTATGTACCTCTCACAATTAGATGTTACAATGCTTTTAAAAATCTCCCATTTTATGGTTGTATTTTTATTTTTGAGGACTTTGTCCCAGTTAGTTAGGCCTATGGCCTCGCTTAGTTGGCTAAATTTTGCTTTTTTGAAGTTTGGTATTTTGTTCCTCCTTTAGAAACTCTCGTTTGAAGGATAATTGGAAGGTTATTACTTTATGGTCACTATTTCCCAGGTGTCCCCCAACCTGCACATCTGTTGTTCTATCAGGTCTATTGGTTAATACTAAGTCCAGTAGGAGCCAACCCGAAGGAGGCCATTTTAGATTTGGTGTTCACAAATGGCAATTTGGTATCTGATATTACTGTAGGGGAAAAGCTTAGGATCCAGTGATCACCAGTCAGTGAGGTTTACTATAAGTACAGTGACTGAGTCACTCCACACAAAAACAAAAGTTTTAGATTTTCGGAAAACAGACTTTTCTAAAATGAGATCAGTGGTATACGAGTCCCTATCAGACTGGAACAATTTCAATGGAGTCCAAGAGAAATGGGACTACTTAAAATTGGCACTACTGAAGGCAACAGAAAAGTGCATTAGGCTTGTCAGTAAAGGCAAAAAGGAAGAGACCACTGTGGTACTCAGCAGAAGTGGCCAAAATCATTAAAAACAAAAAGATGGCATTTAGCAAGTATAAAAACACCCAAAACGAGGATGACCGGGAAATCTATAAGATGAGGCAGAGAGAGGCCAAGCAAGTTATAAGAGCTTCTAAAGCTCAGGCAGAAGAGAAATTAGCTCAGTCAGTGAAAAAAGGTGATAAGACATTCTTCAGATACATAAATGAAAAAAGGAAATTAAAAAAGGAATTACCAAATTAAAAACAAAAGAAGGAAGGTATATGGAAGAGGATAAAGAACTAGCTGACTACCTCAATGAATACTTCTGTTCAGTTTTTACAAAGGAAAATGAAGGAGAAGGACCTCAGTTAGGGAGGAAGACTAATGAATCCTTTGATGCATGTGTCTTTACAGAGGAAGAGGTTCTAAGTCAGCTGTCCAAAATTAATACAAATAAATCACAGGGGCCTGATGGGATACACCCAAAGCTATTAAAAGAGCTTAGAGGTGTACTAGCAAATCCATTAACAGATTTATTTAGCCAATCACTGGTAACAGGTGTCGTCCCAGAAGATTGGAAATTAGCAAACGTTGTGCCAATTCACAAGAAAGGTAGTAGAGAGGAATCAGGCAACTATAGGCCAGTAAGCCTGACATCAATAGTGGGGAAATTAATGGAAACCATACTCAAGGAGAGGTTTGTGGAACATCTAAAAACCCATGGGTTGATTGATAAAAAACAGCATGGGTTTACTTCAGGGAGATCATGTCAAACTAATCTTATTGACTTTTTTGATTGGGTGACTAAAATAATAGATGGCGGAGGTGCAGTAGACATCGCTTATCTAGACTTTAGTAAGGCATTTGATACTGTCCCACATAGAAGGCTTATCAATAAACTGCAGTCTTTGAGCTTGAGCTCACATATTGTTGAATGGATTAGGCAGTGGCTGAAGGACAGAAAACAGAGGGTTGTAGTCAATGGAGTATATTCAGACCATGGTATTGTTACCAGTGGGGTACCTCAGGGATCTCATCTGGGACCCATATTGTTTAATATCTTTATCAGCGAAATTGCAGAAGGCCTCAATGGTAAGGTGTGTCTTTTTGCTGATGACACAAAGATTTGTAACAGGGTTGATGTTCCTGGAGGGATTCACCAAATGGAAAAGGATTTAGGAAAACTAGAGGAATGGTCAAAAATCTGGCAACTAAAATTTAATGTCGATAAGTGCAAGATAATGCACCTGGGGCGTAAAAACCCAAGAGCAGAATATAAAAACAGTGATACAGTACTAACCTCAGTATCTGAGGAAAGGGATTTAGGGGTCATTATATCAGACGACCTAAAGGTGGGCAGGCAATGTCATAGAGCAGCAGGTAATTCCAGCAGAATGCTTGGGTGTATAGGGAGAGGCATTAACAGTAGAAAGAGGGAGGTGCTCGTGCCGCTTTACAGAGCACTAGTGAGACCTCATTTGGAGTATTGTGTGCAGTACTGGAGACCATATCTGCAGAAGGATATTGAAACTTTGGAGAGAGTTCAGAGAAGAGCTACTAAACTAGTACATGGATTGCAGGACAAAACTTACCAGGAAAGGTTAAAGGACCTTAACATGTATAGCTTGGAAGTAAGAAGAGACAGAGGGGATATGATAGAAACTTTTAAATACATAAAGGGAATCATCACGGTAAAAGAGGAGAGAATATTTAAAAGAAGACAAACTGCTACAAGAGGACATAGTTTTAAATTAGAGGGGCAAAGGTTTTAAAGTAATATCAGGAAGAATTACTTTACTGAGAGAGTAGTGGACGCATGGAATAGCCTTCCTGCAGAAGTGGTAGTTGCAAATACAGTGAAGGAGTTTAAGCATGCATGGGATAGGCATAAGGCCATCCTTCATATAAGATAATGCCTGGGGCTATCCATAGTATTCAGCATATTGGGCAGACTAGATGGGCCAAATGGTTCTTATCTGCCGACACATTCTATGTTTACTCCATGTGTGGTCTGACTAGTGATTTCTAAAGTGGTAGGACTATGTTCTCTTCACAGGCATCTATGCCCCTTTTGATGCAACCCATTATCTTATTGGCCTTGCCAGTAGCTGCCTGACACTGGTTTTTGCAGCTTAATTTGCTGTTTATTAAAATTCCTAGATCCTTTTCCATGTCAGTGTTACCGAGTGTTTTACCATTTAATATGTATGGGTGACTTGCATTATTCCTTCCCATGTGCATAACTTTACATTTGTCAGTGTTAAACCTCATTGACATTTCTCTGCCCAAGCCTCCAATCTATCCAGATCCCTCTGTAGCAGAAAACTGTCCTCTTCAGTGTTAATTACTTTACACAGTTTAGTGTCATCTGCAAAAATGGATATTTTACTGTGCAGGCCTTCTACAAGATCATTAATAAATATATTGAAGAGAATAGGGCCCAATACTGATCCCTGAGGTACCCCACTAGTGACAGTGACCCAATCTGAGTATCTACCGTTAATAACCACCCTCTGTTTTCTGTCACTCAGCCAGTTACTTACCCACTTACAGACATTTTCCCCCAGTCCGAGCATCCTCATTTTATATACTAACCTTTTATGAGGTACAGTGTCAAATGCTTTGGAGAAGTCCAGATATATGACATACATTGATTCGCCGCTGTCAAGTCTAGAACTTACCTCCTCATAGAAGCTGATTAAATTCGTTTGGCATGACCGATCCCTCATGAAGCCATGCTGATGTGGCGTTATTTGCTTATTTTCATTGAGATACTCCAAAATAGCATCTCTTAGAAACCCTTCAAACAGTTTACCAACAATAGATGTTAAACTTAACGGCCTATAATTTCCAGTCTCTGTTTTTGGACCCTTTTTGAATATTGGCATCACATTTGCTATGCGCCAATCCTGTGGAACACTCCCTGTCAGTATAGAGTCCGTAAATATCAGAAATAAAGGTCTGGCTATGACATTACTTAATTCCCTTAGGATACGGGGGTGTATGCCATCCGGTCCTGGCGATTTGTCTATTTTAATCTTTTTAAGTCGCTGTTGTACATCTTCCTGGGTCAGACAGGGCACTTTTAATGGGGAATTTACTTTTACATTCTGCATTTCATCTGACAGTTTATTGCTTTATCCTCGTCGCTCTCTGCAACACCCCCCTCATTGCTATGTAGAGGGCTGACTCCTTCAGATTTATATTTTTTACTATTTATATAATTGAAGAACATTTTAGGGTTAGTTTTACTCTCTTTGGCAATTAATCTCTCGGTCTCTAGTTTGGCAAATTTTATTAGTTTTTTACATATTCTATTTTTTTCCTTATAGTTCATCAGTGCTTCCTGGCTCCCCTCCTGTTTTAGTGATTTATATGCTTTCTTTTTGTCATTTATTGCTTTTTTTACGGTTCCATTTATCCACATTGGTTTCTTATTGTTCCTTAGCCTTTTATTCCTATAAGGTATGTACTTCTCACAATTAGATGTTACAATGCTTTTAAAAATCTCCCATTTTATGGTTGTATTTTTATTTTTGAGGACTTTGTCCCAGTTAGTTAGGCCTATGGCCTCGCTTAGTTGGCTAAATTTAGCTTTTTTGAAGTTTGGTATTTTTGTTCCTCCCTTTAGAAACTCTTGTTTGAAGGATAATTGGAAGGTTATTATTTTATGGTCACTATTTCCCAGTTGTCCCCCAACCTGCACATCTGTTGTTCTATCAGGTCTATTGGTTTATACTAAGTCCAGTATGGAACCTGGAGTAACCTGCTCAAGTTTTTCATGCTTCTTAAGCCAAGGGTCTTGCAAGGAAACTATGGGTCATTCTCCATCTGCCGCCTATTCCAAAACTTTCTGTTTCACATCAATAAATGAGGTAATATAAGACAAGGTTAAAGAGGACCTTTCATCTGGAAAAAAATTCTGAACTAAGTATCATGATATGTAGAGCGGCACCCAGGGATCTCCCTGCACTTACTATTATCCCTGGCGCCCGGGATAATAGTAAGTGCAGGGAGATCCTCCGATATCTTTGGGGACTTGGTTATACTAGGCGGAGACTGCCCTTGCTCTCCTGGGCGTCACCTTCTCCCAGGCTGTAGCTCTAGCCAATCGCAGCGCAGAGCTCATAGGTTTTTTTCTCCCAGGCTGTGAGCTCTGCACTGCGATTAGACAGAGCTACAGCCTGGGAGATGGAGACACCCAGGAGAACAAGGGCAGTCTGCTCCTAGTATAACCAAGTCACCAAAGATACTGGAGGACATAGCCGGAGAACGGTGCGGCGCCCAGGGATAATAGTAAGTGCAGGGAGATCCCTGGGCGCCGCTCTACATATCATGATACTTAGTTCAGAATTTTTTTCCAGATGAAAGGTCCTCTTTAACCACCTGCGTCCGGGGGGCGGTCCTCTCTCTCTCTAGGTCGACACATCGGCGCGTCATCTCGTGAGATGCGAGATTTCGCGCTGATGCCGCCGCGCATGCGCACTGCGCAGCGGTCAAAAGTTCGAGAAAGAGTTGGTCATCAGCCTGCCAGCCAATGATCATCTGTGGCAGGCTGATGACTTTTAAAAAAAACGAATCACAATTTGATTGGTGTCGGGAAGGAATTTTTTTCCCCTTAAGTGGGGAAAATTGGCTTCTGCCTCACAGGGGTTTTTTGCCTTCCTCTGGATCAACTTGTAGGAAACCGGCCGAACTGGATGGACAAATGTATTTTTCGGCCTTATATACTATGTTACTATGTTACTTTGTTACAAGCAATCTAACACATTATATTTATAAATATAATGTGTTAAATGGCTTCTGTGCTCTCTGCTGGGTCCTTTTCGTCGGTTGGACCCAGGAGAGAGCACATGTGACTGTAAGTACACTAAGCACTACATACCAGATCACCCCCCATCACCCCAATTAACCCTTTGATCACCCCTTTCAATCACCTTTCAATCACTAGTGAAAGGGAAAAAAGTGATCAGTGTAAACTGTCACTTTTTTTTTTCACTAGTATTGACTGTTAGGTTTAGTTTAGTTTAGGTCCCTTTGGTAGGTAGTTAGCTTCCGTTAGCGCCCAGCCCACCGCACCGCAGTCAATGATTCGCTGATTAGTGTAGCGCTAATCAGCATTTGTACTTTTATAGTATCTGTAAGTGATCAGAAGTGATCACAGTCAGATCTATAATAGTATTAGTGTCACCTTAGTTCGCCCCCCACCCAAAACGCAGTGTTTGCCCGATCAGGCCTGATCGGTCGCCCACACATGCGTTCACCCACGCCCACCCCGCCGCAGTGACAAATTTTTTATTTTTTTTTATCACTGCACAATCACTTCACAAGCGCTGCGGCGATAAAAAAATCAGTTTTGATCTTTTTTCTCAATCGCAGCGGCTTCCTGTACTTCGCTCGCCTCCCATTTGTAAGACAGGCTTGCTCTTTTTCTTGGGTAGTCTCAGGGAATACCCCCTAAATTTAGTTGTCCAAATGTCAAATAAGGGGTATTCCTCTGAAGAGGCCTACAGGATTCTGACCCAGTCGGATGAGGAATGGGAACCCTTATCTGACGAATCTAGCGGGTCAAAATATGAACCTGTAGAAAGCAGTGGCAGTCTGACCCAAAGCTCGGACGAGGAGGTTGAGGTCCCTGATAGCACCAGGCATACCCGGCCCCGTGTCGCTAGACCACAGGTTGCGCAGGATCCGTTTCAAGGGCAGCAGAGTGGGGCTGGCACTGCCGGATTACATGGTGAGGCATACACCAGCAGCGCAGCCCATCCTGGACCTACTACCAGCACTGCCGTAGAACATGGTGAAGTGGCGAGCACCAGAAGGGCAGTTGAAGCTGGTACGGTGACACGTGCAATAGTTCCCCCGTCGCAGCCACCGCGCAGACAGGCCCGTAGAGCCCCTAGAATCCCATAGGTGCTGGCAAACCCTGATTGGCAGCCCCCAACTTCAGCCACACCATTAGTTCCCCCTTTCACCGCCCAGTCAGGAGTTCGGGTGGAGACAGCTCAGATTGGATCGGCACTGGGGTTTTTTGAGCTGTTCTTCACTGCGGAGCTCTTTCACCTAGTCGTGGCAGAAACAAATCGGTATGCCACTCAATTTATAAACGCCAACCCGGTGGAAACCAGTCCAAGTTTCCGAATTTAAAACTTTTCTGGGCCTTCTCCTCAACATGGGCCTAACAAAAAAGCATGATTTGCTGTCATATTGGTCCACGAACCCAATTCATCACATGCCCATGTACTCTGCTGCCATGTCCAGGACACGATTTGAGACCATCCTGCGTTTCCTGCACTTTAGCGACAACACCTCCTCCCGTCCCAGAGGCCACCCAGCTTTTGACCGGCTCCACAAAATTCGGCCCCTCATAGACCACTTCAACCAGAAATTTGCAGATTTGTATACCCCCGCACAAAACATCTGCGTAGACGAGTCCCTGATACATTTTACCGGGCGCCTTGGCTTCAAACAGTACATCCCAAGCAAGCGCGCCCGGTATGGGGTCAAATTGTATAAGCTCTGTGAAAGGACCACAGGCAATACACACAAATTTCGGATCTATGAGGGAAAAGATCAGACCCTGGAGCCGGTCGGTTGCGCTGACTACCTGGGGAGCAGTGGGAAGATAGTCTGGGACTTGGTGTCACCCTTATTCGGCAAGGGGTACCATCTTTATGTGGACAATTTTTACACAAGTGTGCCCCTCTTCAGGCATTTGTTCCTAGAACAGATTGGCTGCTGTGGCACCACGCGACCGCTTCCCCCAACGGCTCATTACCACCCGTCTTGCAAGGGGGGAGAGGGCTGCCTTGTGCAACGAAGAACTGCTCGCGGTGAAATGGAGAGACAAGAGTGACGTTTACATGCTCTCCTCCATTCACGCAGACACAACAATCCAAATTGAACGGGCAACCAGTGTCATTGAAAAGCCCCTCTCGGTCCACGACTATAATTTGCTCATGGGAGGGGTGGACTTCAATGACCAGATGTTGGCCCCATATTTGCTTTCCCGCAGGACCAGACGCTGGTATAAGAAGGTGTCTGTATATCTAATTCAATTGGCTATATATAATAGTTTTGTTCTCTACAGTAAGCCTGGGAGAACAGGATACTTCCTCAAATTTCAGGAGGAGATCATCGAGAATCTCCTGTATCCAGGAGGTTCCGTGGCCCTAAACCCCTGTGTAGTGAGCCGTCTACACGAGCGACACTTTCCCAGTGTCGTTGCTGGTACCTCAAACCAACCGCCACCCCGAAAAAGATGTCGTGTCTGTAGCAGGAGTGGAATAAGGCGTGACACCCGTTATTTCTGTCCTGACTGTCCTGACCACCCTGCCCTATGCCTAGGGGAGTGTTTTCCGGAAGTACCACACTCAGGTACACTTAGGGACATAGGGATTGCAGGACACAGGTAGTTTTTACACTCAGGATCTAGGGTCTCTCAGGATACTAGCCCTAACACATAGGGGTGCTGGTGTGCTACAGCAGAAATGTGAAACGGTAGAAACGTCTCCTTTCACTTGGGGTAAAGTGCATAATGTACTTCGCACCATCTCTGTGTGATTTACACTTTACACATTGTCCCATGGGAAAGGAGAGGTTTCTGCTAGGAAAATAAAGAGTGGAATGGTAAAAAATCCTTTATTTTCCAGGTAAACCAACGGACCAACCGACGAAAAAACGCTGCAGCTCTGATGTGCATTCTGAGAGAAGCATTGCGCTGCTGTCAGAAGACAAGTGAAGTCGGTGTATACGGCGCTGCAAGACGAGATTTCTCCTCTACAGTACAGGTACGTTTGCCCAGGCATATGAGCTGAGGAGAGGTGTTGGAGTTCATATGCTTTGGCAAACACTTTGTATCAAAAATCTGGCAAAGATGTCTTCCTCCACAACGATCGATTGATCAATGTGAATGGAGAAATCACGTTTGCCAGGACATAGGAGCTGAAGTGGGTATGGATGTTTGGGTGGAGCCCCTATGTCCTGGCAATCGCCAGGCCCCTCTTTTTTTTCTTGCATATTCTTTGGCAGAGATTTTTTCATCCACATCGATCAATGCGAATGAAGAAATCTGTGGCGTTCATTTTTTCTTTCAGCCCAGAGGCTGAAAGGAAAAAAAATCTCATTACCTGTATGCTCAATATAAGGACAATAGCAGAAACTCCTAATGCTGGCCATACATGTAATGATTGCGGAGACCCTCAAATGCCAGAGCAGTACAAAAACCTCACATGTGACCCCATTTTGGAAAGAAGACACCCCAAGGTATTCGCTGAGGGCATATTGAGTCCATGAAAGATTGAACTTTTTGTCACAAGTTAGCGGAAAGGGAGAATTTGTGAGAAAAAACAAAAAAATCAAATTCCGATAATTTGTGCCAAAAAAAAAAAATCTTCTATGAACTCGCCATGCCCCTCACAGAATACCTTGGGGTGTCTTCTTTCTAAAATGGGGTCACATTTGGGGTATTTTTACTATCCTGGCATTTTAGGGGCCCTAAAGCGAAGAAAAATGCGCAAAAATGCCATCCTAAAAGGTACTCATTGGAATTAGGGCCCCTTTGCGCATCTGTGCTGCAAAAAAGTGTCACACATGTGGTATCACCGTACTCAGGAGAAGTAGGGCAATGTGTTTTGGGGTGTATCTTTACATATACCCATGCTGGGTGTGAAAAATATCTCTGTAAATTGACAACTTTGTATAACAAAAGAAAAAGTTGTCATTTACAGAGATATTTCTCACACCCAGCATGGGTGTATGTAGAAATACACCGCAAAACACATTTCCCTACTTCTCCTGAGTACGGCGATACCACATGTGTGCCACTTTTTTGCAGCCAAGATGCGCAAAGGGGCCCTAAATCCAATGAGTACCTTTAGGATTTCACAGGGCAATCTTACGCATTTGGATTCAGGATTTCTTCTCACGCTTTAGGGGCCCCTAAAATGCCAGGGCAGTATAAATACCCCACAATTGAACCCATTTTAGAAAGTAAACACCCCAAGGTATTCCGTGAGGGGTATGGTGAGTCCATGTAGAATTTTATTTTTTGTCACAAGTTAGTGGAATATGAGATTTTGTAAAAAAAAAAAAAAAAAAATTCCATTTCCGCTAACTTGTGACAAAAAATAAAAACTTCCATGAACTCACTATGCCAATCAGCGAATACCTTAGGGTGTCTACTTTCCGGAATGGGGTCATTTGTGTGGTATTTTTACTGTCCTGGCATTTTAGGGGCCCCTAAAGCGTGAGAAGTAGTTTGGAATCCAAATGCGTAAAATTGCCCTGTGAAATCCTAAAGGTACTCATTGGTTTAGGGCCCCTTTGCGCATCTTGGCTGCAAAACAGTGTCACTCTTGTGACAAAAAATAAAAACTTCCATGAACTCACTATGCCCCTCAGTGAATACCTTAGGGTGTCTACTTTCCGAAATGGGGTCATTTATGGAGTGTTTCTACTGTCTGGGCATTGTAGTACCTCAGGAAACAGGACAGGTGCTCAGAAAGTCAAAGTGCGTAAATTCAATTTTTTGCACCATAGTTTGTAAACGCTATAACTTTTACCCAAACCAATACATATACACTTATTGCATTTTTTTTTATCAATGACACGTAGAACACTAAACTTAGAGAAAAATTTATAGAGAAATGTAGTCTTATTTGGCAAATTTTCTAACATAAAGTGAAAAATGTCATTATTTTGCAAAAATTTCGTCAAAAAAAGTAAAATATCAAAAAAAGTAAAAATGTCAGCAGCAATGAAATACCACCAAATGAAAGCTCCATTAGTGAGAAGAAAAGGAGGTAAAATTCATTTGGGTGGTAAGTTGCATGACGGAGCAATAAACGGTGAAAGTACTGTAGTGCAGAATTGTAAAAAGTGGCCTGGTCATTAAGGGTGTTTAAGCTAGGGGGGCTGAGGTGGTTAAAGAAGATAATACACACAGTAGACTGGATTTCTGTTTCATCCTTTGTTTTCTGAGAGAAGCCTTATTTCAAGTGCAGCTGGTATCATTTTATTTTATTTTTCACAGTTATCATCTGGAGTGCTCTGTTCTGAATTTGTCTTATGCAAAGACAGACTGGTAACTTAAAATCGCCCTGGAAAAAAAAATCCTAAAACTGGCCCCATGTTGTAGGGGAAGGGGGGGGGGGCAGTCAGAATGTGGGGCAACAAAAGTAGGCATGGTTAGCAATACCATAGCGCATAATACTGTCCATTAGAACCATATTCCATAGTGCAGCACAATGTATTACCCTGACAGCTTTTCCACTGTTGTGGCCATAAATAGCTGCCATTTTCTGTCCTCCACCTCCAGTTGTCTCTAATTAAGATATGGAGCACAGGGCTTAGGAGTTGAGATGTGGGCCACAGCAGTTAATTTCAGGAGGGCGTGTGCGGTTGTTGGCCGGGTACATGAGTACCTGATTCTCACAATGTTAATTGCTGCTGAGAGTTCATTATATACTCTGCCAATGGCAGAATGCAGGGCTTTTGTGGCTCTCTAGGCACTGGCCCACCGGGAAATATCCCTATAAGTTATATGAATCCACCCCTGGTCTTATGCCATTAACAGCTTATGTGTTAAAATATTTAGTAGCAGCTCAGAAGCCTGTGTGCCTCCTTAACCGTATGGCTTCAAATAATTGGTACAAGGGTCAAAACTATATTACATGCAGTTAACACTAGGGTAAGATTATATCACTTGATCATACATTAGCTTTTTTTATTTTTTATTTAATACTTACTGCGACTGAAAATCAACCTTCATATTTAAATGGCTATCAACCTACTAAAGGTTGGGTGCCTGTGAGTTAGACAAAAAAAAAAACACAAAAAAAACCACCTTACTTTTTTATGTAAATACGTCATTAAATAAAATAACTCAAGTCAAGAATTAATTGTTTGCCAGCATTAGTAATTATGCAGGGGTCCAAGTAAATACATGTTTTGTTTCCTAGCTTAGGTCAATTAGGACAGAACTGTGATCTGTGACTACAATAATCTACACAGTACTATCAATCTGTCTATCTTTCTATCCGTCATTATCTACGTATCTGCCATTAGACCCTTTCTCAAGCAAACACATTTTCACCTTTGTAGGTTCCATTGTTGAGCTGAAATGTTGCGACCATTTTGAATGAATAAACAACCTTTTGCTTTTTAAATCTTTTAGAGTGCTGTCTTTTTGAGACTTTATGGATCTTTCAGTCTGTCTATCTATCTACAGTATCTATCTATCTACAGCTATCTATCTACAGTAGCTATCTAGCTATCTATCTTACAACTAGTGTTGAGCGAACAGTTCGAGAATAGTTCGGGTCCGTACCGAATTTTGGGGTGTTCGGGACACGGACCCGAACCTGAACATTTTCAAAAAAGATTGGGTTCGGGTTCGTTGTTCGGCGATTACTTCCCGCTTTCTGAAGGTCAGCACAGCAGCCAATCAGCTAGCGTTTTACTTCTTGCCCTAAGAGCCCATCACAGCCATGCCTACTAATGGCATGGCTGTGATTGGCCAAGTGCAGCATGTGACCCAGCCTCTATTTAAGCTGGAGTCACGTAGCGCCGCTCGTCACACTGCTCTGATTAGTGTAGGGAGAGGACGCAGCTGCTGTGAGGGCGAGATTAGGCAGGATAAAGTCAGCAAAAGCACCTAATGAAGTGATCGATATACAGCTGTCGATCTACTTACTCACTGTTTTTTAGGCTGCACAGAGCGTTTTTCTGTCATTTATTTTCTGGGGTGATCGGCGGCCATTTTCACCAAGTCCATCAATCCTAGTTTATTTTTGCTATATCCTACTATATCAGGGGCTTGGCTGTGCTAATTGTCACCCCTAGAAATTCAGGATAGCAATTTCTATATTTTATTAGGGGTTAAATACAATTGCCCAAATACCAATCCCCTAAATCTGGTGTTCCAGCTTTGCCTAGCCAAGTATAATACTGTCTGCTGTCTGGCAAAGGATAGATTATTTTCTGTGGTGAAATTCAATTGTCAAAATAGCAATCCCCTAAATCTGGTGTCCCAGCACTGGCTGGCAAACTATAATAGTGTCCACAAAAACATATATTTTGTTCTGGGGTAATATTTAAATTGCCAAAATAGCAATACCATAAATCTGGTGTCACAGCTGAGGCTGGCAAACTATAATAGTGTCCACAAAAACATATATTTTGTTCTGGGGTGAAATTCAATTGCCAAAATAGCAATACCATAAATCAGTGGTTTCAGCTGTGGCTGGCCAAGTTTCATAGTGTCCTGCAAATTATCTATTTTGTTCTGGGCTGAAATTCAATTGCCAAAATAGCAATACCATAAATCAGTGGTTTCAGCTGTGGCTGGCAAAGTATAATAGTGTCTACCAAAACATATATTTTGTTCTGGGGTGAAATTCAATTGCCAAAATAGCAATACCCTGAATCTGGTGTTCCAGCTGTTGCAGGACTAGTTTAAATCTGTCAATAACAGGGTATATTTTGTTCTGGGGTGAAATTAAATTGCCAAAATAGCAATACCATAAATTAGTGGTTTCAGCTGTGGCTGGCCAAGTTTCATAGTGTCCTGCAAATTATATATTTTGTTCTGGGGTGAAATTCCATTGCCAAAATAGCAATACCATAAATCAGTGGTTTCAGCTGTGGCTGGCCAAGTTTCATACTGTCCTGCAAAGGATATATTTTGTTCTGGGGTGAAATTGCCAAAATAGCAATACCATAAATCAGTGGTTTCAGCTGTGTCTGGCCAAGTTTCATAGTGTCCGCAAAACCATATATTTTGTTCTGGGGTGAAATTAAATTGCCAAAATAGCAATACCATAAATCAGTGGTTTCAGCTGTGGCTGGCCAAGTTTCATAGTGTCCGCAAAAACACATATTTTGTTCTGGGGTGAAATTCAAATAGCAAAAATAGCAATACCATAAATCAGTGGTTTCAGATGTGTCTGGCCAAGTTTCATAGTGTCCTGCAAAGGATATATTTTGTTCTGGGGTGAAATTCAATTGCCAAAATAGCAATACCATAAATCAGTGGTTTCAGCTGTGGCTGGCCAAGTTTCATAGTGTCCGCAAAAACACATATTTTGTTCTGGGGTGAAATTCAAATAGCAAAAATAGCAATACCATAAATCAGTGGTTTCCAGATGTGTCTGGCCAAGTTTCATAGTGTCCTGCAAAGGATATATTTTGTTCTGGGGTGAAATTCAATTGTCAAAATAGCAATACCATAAATTAGTGGTTTCAGCTGTGGCTGGCCAAGTTTCATAGTGTCCTGCAAATTATATATTTTGTTCTGGGGTGAAATTCCATTGCCAAAATAGCAATACCATAAATCAGTGGTTTCAGCTGTGGCTGGCCAAGTTTCATAGAGTCCGCAAAAACATATATTTTGTTCTGGGGTGAAATTCAATTGCCAAAATAGCAGTACCATAAATCTGGTGTCTTAGCTGTGGATGGCAAAGTATAAGTGTGTCTACCAAAATATATATTTTGTTCTGGGGTGAAATTCAATTGCCAAAATAGCATTACCCTGAATCTGGTGTTCCAGCTGTTGCAGGCCTAGTTTAAATCTGTCCATAACAGAGTATATTTTGTTCTGGGGTGAAATTCAATTGCCAAAATAGCAATACCCTGAATCTGGTGTTCAAGCTGTTGCAGGCCTAGTTTAAATCTGTCCGTAACAGGGTATATATTGTTCTGGGGTGAAATTCAATTGCCAAAATAGCAATACCCTGAATCTGGTGTTCCAGCTGTTGCAGGCCTAGTTTAAATCTATCCGTAACAGGGTATATTTTGTTCTGGGGTGAAATTCAATTGCCAAAATAGCAATACCATAAATCAGTGGTTTCAGCTTTGGCTGGCCAAGTTTCATAGTGTCCTGCAAAGGATATATTTTGTTCTGGGGTGAAATTCAATTGCCAAAATAGCAATACCATAAATCAGTGGTTTCAGCTGTGGCTGGCCAAGTTTCATAGTGTCCTGCAAAGGATATATTTTGTTCTGGGGTGAAGTTCAATTGCCTAAATAGCAATACCATGAATCAGTGGTTTCCAGCTGTTGCTGGACTAGTTTAATAGCTGTCCATGTACAGGGTATATTTTGTTCTGGAGTGAAATTCGATTGCCAAAATAGCAATACCATAAATCTAGTGGTTCCAGCTGTGGCTGGCCAAGTTTCATAGCTGTCCTGCAAATTATATATTTTGTTCTGGGGTGAAATTCCATTGCCAAAATAGCAATACCATAAATCAGTGGTTTCAGCTGTGGCTGGCCAAGTTTCATAGAGTCCTGCAAAACATATATTTTGTTCTGGGGTGAAATTCAATTGCCAAAATAGCAATACCATAAATCAGTGGTGTCTTAGCTGTGGATGGCAAAGTTTCATAGTGTCTGCCAAAACATATATTTTGTTCTGGGGTGAAATTCAATTGCCAAAATAGCATTACCCTGAATCTGGTGTTCCAGCTGTTGCAGGCCTAGTTTAAATCTGTCCATAACAGAGTATATTTTGTTCTGGGGTGAAATTCAATTGCCAAAATAGCAATACCATAAATCAGTGGTTTCAGCTGTGGTTGGCCAAGTTTCATAGTGTCCTGCAAAGGATATATTTTGTTCTGGGGTGAAATCCAATTGCCAAAATAGCAATACCATAAATCAGTGGTTTCAGCTGTGGCTGGCCAAGTTTCATAGTGTCCTGCAAAGGATATATTTTGTTCTGGGGTGAAATTCGATTGCCAAAATAGCAAAATAGCAATACCCTGAATCTGGTGTTCCAGCTGTTGCAGGCCTAGTTTAAATCTGTCTGTAACAGGGTATATTTTGTTATTGGGTGAAATTCAATTGCCAAAATAGCAATACCATAAATCAGTGGTTTCAGCTGTGGTTGGCCAGGTTTTACAGTGTCCTGCAAAAGATATATTTTGTTCTGGGGTGAAATTCAATTGCCAAAATAGCAATACCATAAATCAGTGGTTTCAGCTGTGGCTGGCCAAGTTTCATAGTGTCCTGCAAAGGATATATTTTGTTCTGGGGTGAAATTCAATTGCCAAAATAGCAATACCATAAATCTGGTGTCTTAGCTGTGGATGGCAAAGTATAATAGTGTCTGCCAAAACATATATTTTGTTCTGGGGTGAAATTCAATTGCCAAAATAGCATTACCCTGAATCTGGTGTTCCAGCTGTTGCAGGCCTAGTTTAAATCTGTCCATAACAGAGTATATTTTGTTCTGGGGTGAAATTCAATTGCCAAAATAGCAATACCATAAATCAGTGGTTTCAGCTGTGGTTGGCCAAGTTTTATAGTGTCCTGCAAAGGATATATTTTGTTCTGGGGTGAAATTCAATTGCCAAAATAGCAATACCATAAATTAGTGTTTTCAGCTGTTTCTGGCCAAGTTTCATAGTGTCCGCAAAAACATATATTTTTTTCTGGGGTTAAATTCAATTACCAAAATAGCAATACCATAAATCAGTGGTTTCAGCTGTGGCTGCCCAAGTTTAATAGTGTCCTGCAAAGGATATATTTTGTTCTGGGGTGAAATTCAATTGCCAAAATAGCAATACCATAAATCAGTGGTTTCAGCTGTGGCTGGCCAAGTTTCATAGTGTCCTGCAAAGGATATATTTTGTTCTGGGGTGAAATTCAATTGCCAAAATAGCAATACCCTGAATCTGGTGTTCCAGCTGTTGCATGGCCTAGTTTAATATCTGTCCGTAACAGGGTATATTTTGTTCTGGGTGAAATTCAATTGCCAAAATAGCAATACCATAAATCAGTGGTTTCAGCTGTGGCTAGCCAATTTTCATAGTGTCCTGCAAATTATATATTTTGTTCTGAGGGGAAATTCAATTGCCAAAATAGCAATACCATAAATCAGTGGTTTCAGATGTGGCTGGTCAAGTTTCATAGTGTCCGCAAAAACATATATTTTGTTCTTGGGCGAAATTTGATTGCCAAAATAGCAATACCATAAATCTGGTGTCACAGCTGTGGATGGCAAAGTATAATAGTGTCTACAAAAACATATATTTTGTTCTGGAGTGAAATTCAATTGCCAAAATAGCAATACCATAAATCAGTGGTTTCAGCTGTGGCTGGCCAAGTTTCATAGTGTCCTGCAAAGGATATATATTGTTCTGGGGTGAAATTCAATTGCCAAAATAGCAATACCATAAATCAGTGGTTTCAGCTGTGTTTGGCCAAGTTTCATAGTGTCCTGCAAATTATATATTTTGCTCTGGGGTGAAATTCAATTGCCAAAATAGCAATACCATAAATCAGTGGTTTCAGCTGTGGCTGGCCAAGTTTCATAGTGTCCGCAAAAACATATATTTTGTCCTGAGGTGAAATTCAATTGCCAAAATAGCAATACCATAAATCTGGTGTCACAGCTGTGGATGGCAAAGTATAATAGTGTCTGCCAAAACATATATTTTGTTCAGGTGTGAAATTCAATTGCCAAAATAGCAATACCATAAATCAGTGGTTTCAGCTGTGGCTGGCCAAGTTTCATACTGTCCTGCAAAGGATATATTTTGTTCTGGGGTGAAATTCAATTGCCAAAATAGCAATACCATAAATCAGTGGTTTCAGCTGTGGCTGGCCAAGTTTCATAGTGTCCTGCAAAGGATATATTTTGTTCTGGGGTGAAATTCAATTGCCAAAATAGCAATACCATAAATCAGTGGTTTCAGCTGTGGCTGGCCAAGTTTCATAGTGTCCTGCAAAGGATATATTTTGTTCTGGGGTGAAGTTCAATTGCCTAAATAGCAATACCCTGAATCTGAGTGTTCCAGCTGTTGCAGGACTAGTTTAAATCTGTCCATAACAGGGTATATTTTGTTCTGGGGTGAAATTCAATTGCCAAAATAGCAATACCATAAATTAGTGGTTTCAGCTGTGGCTGGCCAAGTTTCATAGTGTCCTGCAAATTATATATTTTGTTCTGGGTGACATTCCATTGCCAAAATAGCAATACCATAAATCAGTGGTTTCAGCTGTGGCTGGCCAAGTTTCATAGAGTCCGCAAAAACATATATTTTGTTCTGGGGTGAAATTCAATTGCCAAAATAGCAATACCATAAATCTGGTGTCTTAGCTGTGGATGGCAAAGTATAATAGTGTCTGCCAAACATATATTTTGTTCTGGGGTGAAATTCAATTGCCAAAATAGCATTACCCTGAATCTGGTGTTCCAGCTGTTGCAGGCCTAGTTTAAATCTGTCCATAACAGAGTATATTTTGTTCTGGGGTGAAATTCAATTGCCAAAATAGCAATACCATAAATCAGTGGTTTCAGCTGTGGTTGGCCAAGTTTTATAGTGTCCTGCAAAGGATATATTTTGTTCTGAGGTGAAATTCAATTGCCAAAATAGCAATACCATAAATCAGTGGTTTCAGCTGTTTCTGGCCAAGTTTCATAGTGTCCGCAAAAACATATATTTTTTCTTGGGTGAAATTCAATTACCAAAATAGCAATACCATAAATCAGTGGTTTCAGCTGTGGCTGCCCAAGTTTTATAGTGTCCTGCAAAGGATATATTTTGTTCTGGGGTGAAATTCAATTGCCAAAATAGCAATACCATAAATCAGTGGTTTCAGCTGTGGCTGGCCAAGTTTCATAGTGTCCTGCAAAGGATATATTTTGTTCTGAGGTGAAATTCAATTGCCAAAATAGCAATACCATAAATCTGGTGTCTTAGCTGTGGATGGCAAAGTATAATAGTGTCTGCCAAAACATATATTTTGTTCTGGGGTGAAATTCAATTGCCAAAATAGCATTACCCTGAATCTGGTGTTCCAGCTGTTGCAGGCCTAGTTTAAATCTGTCCACAACAGAGTATATTTTGTTCTGGGGTGAAATTCAATTGCCAAAATAGCAATACCATAAATCAGTGGTTTCAGCTGTGGTTGGCCAAGTTTTATAGTGTCCTGCAAAGGATATATTTTGTTCTGGGGTGAAATTCAATTGCCAAAATAGCAATACCATAAATCAGTGTTTTCAGCTGTTTCTGGCCAAGTTTCATAGTGTCCGCAAAAACATATATTTTTTTCTGGGGTTAAATTCAATTACCAAAATAGCAATACCATAAATCAGTGGTTTCAGCTGTGGCTGCCCAAGTTTAATAGTGTCCTGCAAAGGATATATTTTGTTCTGGGGTGAAATTCAATTGCCAAAATAGCAATACCATAAATCAGTGGATTCAGCTGTGGCTGGCCAAGTTTCATAGTGTCCTGCAAAGGATATATTTTGTTCTGGGGTGAAATTCAATTGCCAAAATAGCAATACCCTGAATCTGGTGTTCCAGCTGTTGCAGGCCTAGTTTAAATCTGTCCGTAACAGGGTATATTTTGTTCTGGGTGAAATTCAATTGCCAAAATAGCAATACCCTGAATCTAGTGTGTTCCAGCTGTCGTAAGCCTAGTTTCAAATCTGTCCGTAACAGGGTACATTTTGTTCTGGGGTTAAATTCAATTGCCAAAATAGCAATACCATAAATCAGTGGTTTCAGCTGTGGCTAGCCAATTTTCATAGTGTCCTGCAAATTATATATTTTGTTCTGAGGGGAAATTCAATTGCCAAAAATAGCAATACCATAAATCAGTGGTTTCAGATGTGGCTGGTCAAGTTTCATAGTGTCCGCAAAACATATATTTTGTTCTGGGGTGAAATTCAATTGCTAAAATAACAATACCTATAAATCTAGTGTCACAGCTGTGGATGGCAAAGTATAATAGTGTCTACAAAAACATATATTTTTGTTCTGGAGTGAAATTCAATTGCCAAAATAGCAATACCATAAATCAGTGGTTTCAGCTGTGCTGGCCAAGTTTCATAGTGTCCTGCAAAGGATATATATTGTTCTGGGGTGAAATTCAATTGCCAAAATAGCAATACCATAAATCAGTGGTTTCAGCTGTGTTTGGCCAAGTTTCATAGTGTCCTGCAAATTATATATTTTGCTGTGGGGTGAAATTAAATTGCCAAAATAGCAATACCATAAATCAGTGGTTTCAGCTGTGGCTGGCCAAGTTTCATAGTGTCCGCAAAAACATATATTTTGTTCTGGGGTGAAATTCAATTGCCAAAATAGCAATACCATAAATCAGTGGTTTCAGCTGTGTCTGGCCAAGTTTCATAATGTCCTGCAAAGGATATATTTTGTTCTGGGGTGAAATTCAATTGCCAAAATATCAATACCATAAATCAGTGGTTTCAGCTGTGGCTGGCAAAGTTTCATAGTGTCCTGCAAAGGATATATTTTGATCTGGGGTGAAATTCAATTGCCAAAATAGAAATACCCAGAATTTGGTGTTCCAGCTGTTGCAGGCCTAGTTTAAATCTGTCTGTAACAGGTTATATTTTGCTTTAGGGTGAAATTCAATTGCCAAAATAGCAATACCATAAATCAGTGGTTTCAGCTGTGGCTGGCCAAGTTTCATAGTGTCAGTAAAAACATATATTTTGTCCTGAGGTGAAATTCAATTGCCAAAATAGCAATACCATAAATCTGGTGTCACAGCTGTGGATGGCAAAGTATAATAGTGTCTGCCAAAACATATATTTTGTTCTGGTGTGAAATTCAATTGCCAAAATAGCAATACCATAAATCAGTGGTTTCAGCTGTGTCTGGCCAAGCTTCATAGTGTCCTGCAAAGGATATATTTTGTTCTGGGGTGAAATTCAATTGCCAAAATAGCAATACCATAAATCAGTGGTTTCAGCTGTGGCTGGCCAAGTTTCATAGTGTCCTGCAAATGATATATTTTGTTCTGGGGTGAAATTCAATTGCCAAAATAGCAATACCATAAATCAGTGGTTTCAGCTGTGGCTGGCCAAGTTTCATAGTGTCCTGCAAAGGATATATTTTGTTCTGGGGTGAAATTCAATTGCCAAAATAGCAATACCCTAAATCTGGTGTTCCAGCTGTTGCAGGCCTAGTTTAAATCTGTCTAGTAACAGGGTATATTTTGTTCTGGGGTGAAATTCAATTGCCAAAATAGCAATACCATAAATCAGTGGTTTCAGCTGTGGTTGGCCAGGTTTCATAGTGTCCTGCAAAGGATATATTTTGTTCTGGGGTGAAATTCAATTGCCAAAATAGCAATACCATAAATCAGTGGTTTCAGCTGTGGCTGGCCAAGTTTCATAGTGTCCTGCAAAGGATATATTTTGTTCTGGGGTGAAATTCAATTGCCAAAATAGCAATACCATAAATCTGGTGTTCCAGCTGTGGATGGCTAAGTTATAATAGTGTCTGCCAAAACATATATTTTGTTCTGGGGTGAAATTCAATTGCCAAAATAGCAATACCATAAATCAGTGGTTTCAGCTGTGGCTGGCCAAGTTTCATACTGTCCTGCAAAGGATATATTTTGTTCTGGGGTGAAATTCAATTGCCAAAATAGCAATACCATAAATCTAGTGGTTTCAGCTGTGGATGGCAAAGTTTCATAGTGTCTGCCAAAACATATATTTTGTTCTAGGGTGAAATTCAATTGCCAAAATAGCAATACCATAAATCAGTGGTTTCAGCTGTGTCTGGCCAAGTTTCATAGTGTCCTGCAAAGGATATATTTTGTTCTGGGGTGAAATTCAATTGCCAAAATAGCAATACCATAAATCAGTGGTTTCAGCTGTGGCTGGCCAAGTTTCATAGTGTCCTGCAAAACATATATTTTGTTCTGGGGTGAAATTCAATTGCCAAAATAGCAATACCATAAATCAGTGGTTTCAGCTGTGGCTGGCCAAGTTTCATAGTGTCCTGCAAAGGATATATTTTGTTCTGGGGTGAAATTCAATTGCCAAAATAGCAATACCCTGAATCTGGTGTTCCAGCTGTTGCAGGACTAGTTTAAATCTGTCCATAACAGGGTATATTTTGTTCTGGGGTGAAATTCAATTGCCAAAATAGCAATACCATAAATTAGTGGTTTCAGCTGTGGCTGGCCAAGTTTCATAGTGTCCTGCAAATTATATATTTTGTTCTGGGGTGAAATTCCATTGCCAAAATAGCAATACCATAAATCAGTGGTTTCAGCTGTGGCTGGCCAAGTTTCATAGTGTCCGCAAAAATATATATTTTGTTCTGGGGTGAAATTCAATTGCCAAAATAGCAATACCATAAATCTGGTGTCACAGCTGTGGATGGCAAAGTATAATAGTGTCTGCCAAAACATATATTTTGTTCAGGTGTGAAATTCAATTGCCAAAATAGCAATACCATAAATCAGTGGTTTCAGCTGTGGCTGGCCAAGTTTCATACTGTCCTGCAAAGGATATATTTTGTTCTGGGGTGAAATTCAATTGCCAAAATAGCAATACCATAAATCTGGTGTCACAGCTGTGGATGGCAAAGTATAATAGTGTCTGCCAAAACATATATTTTGTTCAGGTGTGAAATTCAATTGCCAAAATAGCAATACCATAAATCAGTGGTTTCAGCTGTGGCTGGCCAAGTTTCATACTGTCCTGCAAAGGATATATTTTGTTCTGGGGTGAAATTTAATTGCCAAAATAGCAATACCATAAATCAGTGGTTTCAGCTGTGGCTTGCCAAGTTTCATAGTGTCCTGCAAAGGATATATTTTGTTCTGGGGTGAAATTCAATTGCCAAAATAGCAATACCATAAATCAGTGGTTTCAGCTGTGGCTGGCCAAGTTTCATAGTGTCCTGCAAAGGATATATTTTGTTCTGGGGTGAAGTTCAATTGCCTAAATAGCAATACCCTGAATCTGGTGTTCCAGCTGTTGCAGGACTAGTTTAAATCTGTCCATTACAGGGTATATTTTGTTCTGGGGTGAAATTCAATTGCCAAAATAGCAATACCATAAATTAGTGGTTTCAGCTGTGGCTGGCCAAGTTTCATAGTGTCCTGCAAATTATATATTTTGTTCTGGGGTGACATTCCATTGCCAAAATAGCAATACCATAAATCAGTGGTTTCAGCTGTGGCTGGCCAAGTTTCATAGAGTCCGCAAAAACATATATTTTGTTCTGGGGTGAAATTCAATTGCCAAAATAGCAATACCATAAATCTGGTGTCTTAGCTGTGGATGGCAAAGTATAATAGTGTCTGCCAAAACATATATTTTGTTCTGGGGTGAAATTCAATTGCCAAAATAGCATTACCCTGAATCTGGTGTTCCAGCTGTTGCAGGCCTAGTTTAAATCTGTCCATAACAGAGTATATTTTGTTCTGGGGTGAAATTCAATTGCCAAAATAGCAATACCATAAATCAGTGGTTTCAGCTGTGGTTGGCCAAGTTTCATAGTGTCCTGCAAAGGATATATTTTGTTCTGGGGTGAAATTCAATTGCCAAAATAGCAATACCATAAATCAGTGGTTTCAGCTGTTGCTGGCCAAGTTTCATAGTGTCCTGCAAAACATATATTTTGTTCTGGGGTGAAATTCAATTGCCAAAATAGCAATACCATAAATCAGTGGTTTCAGCTGTGGCTGGCCAAGTTTTATAGTGTCCTGCAAAGGATATATTTTGTTCTGGGGTGAAATTCAATTGCCAAAATAGCAATACCATAAATCAGTGGTTTCAGCTGTGGCTGGCCAAGTTTCATAGTGTCCTGCAAAGGATATATTTTGTTCTGGGGTGAAATTCAATTGCCAAAATAGCAATACCATAAATCTGGTGTCTTAGCTGTGGATGGCAAAGTATAATAGTGTCTGCCAAAACATATATTTTGTTCTGGGGTGAAATTCAATTGCCAAAATAGCATTACCCTGAATCTGGTGTTCCAGCTGTTGCAGGCCTAGTTTAAATCTGTCCATAACAGAGTATATTTTGTTCTGGGGTGAAATTCAATTGCCAAAATAGCAATACCATAAATCAGTGGTTTCAGCTGTGGTTGGCCAAGTTTTATAGTGTCCTGCAAAGGATATATTTTGTTCTGGGGTGAAATTCAATTGCCAAAATAGCAATACCATAAATCAGTGTTTTCAGCTGTTTCTGGCCAAGTTTCATAGTGTCCGCAAAAACATATATTTTGTTCTGGGGTGAAATTCAATTGCCAAAATAGCAATACCATAAATCAGTGGTTTCAGCTGTGGCTGGCCAAGTTTCATAGTGTCCTGCAAAGGATATATTTTGTTCTGGGGTGAAATTCAATTGCCAAAATAGCAATACCCTGAATCTGGTGTTCCAGCTGTTGCAGGCCTAGTTTAAATCTGTCCGTAACAGGGTATATTTTGTTCTGGGGTTAAATTCAATTGCCAAAATAGCAATACCATAAATCAGTGGTTTCAGCTGTGGCTAGCCAATTTTCATAGTGTCCTGCAAATTATATATTTTGTTCTGAGGTGAAATTCAATTGCCAAAATAGCAATACCATAAATCAGTGGTTTCAGATGTGGCTGGTCAAGTTTCATAGTGTCCGCAAAAACATATATTTTGTTCTTGGGTGAAATTCGATTGCCAAAATAGCAATATCATAAATCTGGTGTCACAGCTGTGGATGGCAAAGTATAATAGTGTCTACAAAAACATATATTTTGTTCTGGAGTGAAATTCAATTGCCAAAATAGCAATACCATAAATCATTGGTTTCAGCTGTGGCTGGCCAAGTTTCATAGTGTCCTGCAAAGGATATATATTGTTCTGGGGTGAAATTCAATTGCCAAAATAGCAATACCATAAATCAGTGGTTTCAGCTGTGTTTGGCCATGTTTCATAGTGTCCTGCAAATTATATATTTTGCTCTGGGGTGAAATTAAATTGCCAAAATAGCAATACCATAAATCAGTGGTTTCAGCTGTGGCTGGCCAAGCTTCATACTGTCCTGCAAAGGATTTATTTTGTTCTGGGGTGAAATTCAATTGCCAAAATAGCAATACCATAAATCAGTGGTTTCAGCTGTGGCTGGCCAAGTTTCATAGTGTCCGCAAAAACATATATTTTGTCCTGAGGTGAAATTCAATTGCCAAAATAGCAATACCATAAATCTGGTGTCACAGCTGTGGATGGCAAAGTATAATAGTGTCTGCCAAAACATATATTTTGTTCAGGTGTGAAATTCAATTGCCAAAATAGCAATACCATAAATCAGTGGTTTCAGCTGTGGCTGGCCAAGTTTCATACTGTCCTGCAAAGGATATATTTTGTTCTGGGGTGAAATTTAATTGCCAAAATAGCAATACCATAAATCAGTGGTTTCAGCTGTGGCTGGCCAAGTTTCATAGTGTCCTGCAAAGGATATATTTTGTTCTGGGGTGAAATTCAATTGCCAAAATAGCAATACCATAAATCAGTGGTTTCAGCTGTGGCTGGCCAAGTTTCATAGTGTCCTGCAAAGGATATATTTTGTTCTGGGGTGAAGTTCAATTGTCTAAATAGCAATACCCTGAATCTGGTGTTCCAGCTGTTGCAGGACTAGTTTAAATCTGTCCATAACAGGGTATATTTTGTTCTGGGGTGAAATTCAATTGCCAAAATAGCAATACCATAAATTAGTGGTTTCAGCTGTGGCTGGCCAAGTTTCATAGTGTCCTGCAAATTATATATTTTGTTCTGGGGTGACATTCCATTGCCAAAATAGCAATACCATAAATCAGTGGTTTCAGCTGTGGCTGGCCAAGTTTCATAGAGTCCGCAAAAACATATATTTTGTTCTGGGGTGAAATTCAATTGCCAAAATAGCAATACCATAAATCTGGTGTCTTAGCTGTGGATGGCAAAGTATAATAGTGTCTGCCAAAACATATATTTTGTTCTGGGGTGAAATTCAATTGCCAAAATAGCATTACCCTGAATCTGGTGTTCCAGCTGTTGCAGGCCTAGTTTAAATCTGTCCATAACAGAGTATATTTTGTTCTGGGGTGAAATTCAATTGCCAAAATAGCAATACCATAAATCAGTGGTTTCAGCTGTGGTTGGCCAAGTTTTATAGTGTCCTGCAAAGGATATATTTTGTTCTGGGGTGAAATTCAATTGCCAAAATAGCAATACCATAAATCAGTGGTTTCAGCTGTTTCTGGCCAAGTTTCATAGTGTCCGCAAAACATATATTTTGTTCTTGGGTGAAATTCAATTACCAAAATAGCAATACCATAAATCAGTGGTTTCAGCTGTGGCTGCCCAAGTTTTATAGTGTCCTGCAAAGGATATATTTTGTTCTGGGGTGAAATTCAATTGCCAAAATAGCAATACCATAAATCAGTGGTTTCAGCTGTGGCTGGCCAAGTTTCATAGTGTCCTGCAAAGGATATATTTTGTTCTGGGGTGAAATTCAATTGCCAAAATAGCAATACCATAAATCTGGTGTCTTAGCTGTGGATGGCAAAGTATAATAGTGTCTGCCAAAACATATATTTTGTTCTGGGGTGAAATTCAATTGCCAAAATAGCATTACCCTGAATCTGGTGTTCCAGCTGTTGCAGGCCTAGTTTAAATCTGTCCATAACAGAGTATATTTTGTTCTGGGGTGAAATTCAATTGCCAAAATAGCAATACCATAAATCAGTGGTTTCAGCTGTGGTTGGCCAAGTTTTATAGTGTCCTGCAAAGGATATATTTTGTTCTGGGGTGAAATTCAATTGCCAAAATAGCAATACCATAAATCAGTGTTTTCAGCTGTTTCTGGCCAAGTTTCATAGTGTCCGCAAAAACATATATTTTTTTCTGGGGTTAAATTCAATTACCAAAATAGCAATACCATAAATCAGTGGTTTCAGCTGTGGCTGCCCAAGTTTAATAGTGTCCTGCAAAGGATATATTTTGTTCTGTGGTGAAATTCAATTGCCAAAATAGCAATACCATAAATCAGTGGTTTCAGCTGTGGCTGGCCAAGTTTCATAGTGTCCTGCAAAGGATATATTTTGTTCTGGGGTGAAATTCAATTGCCAAAATAGCAATACCCTGAATCTGGTGTTCCAGCTGTTGCAGGCCTAGTTTAAATCTGTCCGTAACAGGGTATATTTTGTTCTGGGTGAAATTCAATTGCCAAAATAGCAATACCCTGAATCTGGTGTTCCAGCTGTCGCAAGCCTAGTTTAAATCTGTCCGTAACAGGGTACATTTTGTTCTGGGGTTAAATTCAATTGCCAAAATAGCAATACCATAAATCAGTGGTTTCAGCTGTGGCTAGCCAATTTTCATAGTGTCCTGCAAATTATATATTTTGTTCTGAGGGGAAATTCAATTGCAAAAATAGCAATACCATAAATCAGTGCTTTCAGATGTGGCTGGTCAAGTTTCATAGTGTCCGCAAAAACATATATTTTGTTCTGGGGTGAAATTCAATTGCCAAAATAGCAATATCATAAATCTGGTGTCACAGCTGTGGATGGCAAAGTATAATAGTGTCTACAAAAACATACATTTTGTTCTGGAGTGAAATTCAATTGCCAAAATAGCAATACCATAAATCAGTGGTTTCAGCTGTGGCTGGCCAAGTTTCATAGTGTCCTGCAAAGGATATATATTGTTCTGGGGTGAAATTCAATTGCCAAAATAGCAATACCATAAATCAGTGGTTTCAGCTGTGTTTGGCCAAGTTTCATAGTGTCCTGCAAATTATATATTTTGCTCTGGGGTGAAATTAAATTGCCAAAATAGCAATACCATAAATCAGTGGTTTCAGCTGTGGCTGGCCAAGTTTCATAGTGTCCGCAAAAACATATATTTTGTTCTGGGGTGAAATTCAATTGCCAAAATAGCAATACCATAAATCAGTGGTTTCAGCTGTGTCTGGCCAAGTTTCATAATGTCCTGCAAAGGATATATTTTGTTCTGGGGTGAAATTCAATTGCCAAAATAGCAATACCATAAATCAGTGGTTTCAGCTGTGGCTGGCCAAGTTTCATAGTGTCCTGCAAAGGATATATTTTGATCTGGGGTGAAATTCAATTGCCAAAATAGCAATACCCAGAATTTGGTGTTCCAGCTGTTGCAGGCCTAGTTTAAATCTGTCCGTAACAGGTTATATTTTGCTTCTAGGGTGAAATTCAATTGCCAAAATAGCAATACCATAAATCAGTGGTTTCAGCTGTGGCTGGCCAAGTTTCATAGTGTCCAGCAAAACATATATTTTGTTCTGAGGTGAAATTCAACTGCCAAAATCGCAATACCATAAATTAGTGGTTTCAGCTGTGGCTGGCAAAGTTTCATAGTGTCCTGCAAAGGATATATTTTGTTCTGGGGTGAAATTCAATTGCCAAAATAGCAATACCATAAATCAGTGGTTTCAGCTGTGTCTGGCCAAGTTTCATAGTGTCCTGCAAATTATATATTTTGTTCTGGGGTGAAATTCAATTGCCAAAATAGCAATACCTTAAATCAGTGGTTTCAGCTGTTGCTGGCCAAGTGTCATAGTGTCCGCAAAAACATATATTTTGTTCTGGGGTGAAATTCAATTGCCAAAATAGCAATACACTGAATCTGGTGTTCCAGCTGTTGCAGGCCTAGTTTAAATCTGTCCGTAACAGGGTATATTTTGTTGTGGGGTGAAATTCAATTGCCAAAATAGCAATACCCTGAATCTGGTGTTCCAGCTGTTGCAGGCCTAGTTTAAATCTATCAGTAAAAGGGTATATTTTGTTCTGAGGTGAAATTCAATTGCCAAAATAGCAATACCATAAATCATTGGTTTCAGCTGTGTCTGGCCAAGTTTCATAGGGTCCGGCAAATTATATATTTTGTTCTTGGGTGAAATTCAACTGCCAAAATCGCAATACCATAAATTAGTGGTTTCAGCTGTGGCTGGCAAAGTTTCATCGTGTCCTGCAAAGGATATATTTTGTTCTGGGGTGAAATTCAATTGCCAAAATAACAATACCCTGAATCTGGTGTTTCAGCTTTTGCAGGCCTAGTTGAAATTTGTCCGTAACAGGGTATATTTTGTTCTGGGGTGAAATTCAATTGCCAAAATAGCAATACCATGAATCTAGTGTTCCAGCTGTTGCAGGCCAAGTGTAAATCTGTCCATTAAATGATACCTTTCATCCAGGGCCTAAATACTAGCCCTAAAAGAGATATTCCCCTAATCAGTGGTTACTGCTGTGCCTGGATTACTATTTTACTTAAATAAATAGGCAGATAGTGTTAGGTGCCTGTAAAAAAAGGCCTGAATTTGAAATCAATACATTGGGCCAAATATTTTTTTTCTTATTGTGGTGCTTGGTGAACGGTAACAATGAGGAATACATCTAGTAAGGGACGCGGACGCGGTCGTGGTGGTGTTAGTGGACCCTCTGGTGCTGGGAGAGGACGTGGACATTCTGCCACAGCCACACGTCCTAGTGAACCAACTACCTCAGGTTCCAGTACCCACCAGAATTTACAGCGATATTTGGTGGGGCCCAATGCCGTTCTAAGGATGGTAAGGCCTGAGCAGGTGCAGGAGCTAGTCAATTGGGTGGCCGACAGTCGATCCAGCACGTTAACAACTTTATCTCCCACCCAGTCTTCTGCAGAAAGCGCACAGGTGGCGCCTGAAAACCAAGCCCATCAGTCTGTCACATCACCCTCATGGATATCAGGGAAACTGTCTGAGCCTCAAGTTATTCAGCAGTCTCTTATGCTGTTTGAAGACTCTGCTGGAAGTGTTTCCCAAGTGAATCCACCTAGCCCTTCCCCAGTGGTGGAAGACATAGAATGCACTGATGCACAACCACTGATGTTTCCTGATGATGAGGACATGGGAATACCACCTCATCGGAGTCCGCATGTCTCTGATGATGACGAAACACAGGTGCCAACTGCTGCGTCTTTCTGCAGTGTGCAGACCGAACAGGAGGTCAGGGAGGAAGACTGTGTGGAAGACGATGCAGGGGACGATGAGGTCCTAGACTCCACATGGAATGAAGGTCGTGCCACTGACTTTCATAGTTCAGAGGAATAGGCAGTGGTGAGACCGAGCCAACAGCGTAGCAAAAGAGGGAGCAGGGGGCAAAAGCAGACCAGCCGCCGCCAAGAGAGTTCGCCTGCTACTGGCAACCGCCACCAGGGACCGAGCACCCCAAAGGCAGCTTCAAGGGGTTCCCTGGCATGGCACTTCTTTAAACAATGTGCTGACGACAAGACCCGAGTGGTTTGCACGCTGTGCCATCAGATCCTGAAGCGAGGCATTAACATTCTGAACCTTAGCACAACCTGCATGACCAGGCATCTACATGCAAAGCATGAACTGCAGTGGAGTAAACACCTTAAAAACAACGAACTCACTCAGGCTCCCCCTGCTCCCTCTTCTGCTGCTGCCTCGGCCTGTTCCTCCGCCTCGGGAGGAACGTTGGCACCTGCCACCCACCAAACAGAGGATGTGCCACCGACACCACCACCTGCATCACCAAGCATCTCCACCATGTCACATGGCAGCGTTCAGCTCTCCATCTCAGAAACCTTGGAGAGAAAGCGTAAATTCCCACCTAGCCACCCTCGAGCCGTGGGCCTGAATGCCAGCATTTCTAAACTACTGGCCTTTAAAATGCTGTCATTCAGGCTAGTGGACACAGACAGCTTCAAACAGCTGATGTCCATGGCTGTCCCACAGTATGTTGTTCCCAGCCGCCACTACTTCTCCAAGACAGCCGTGCCTTCCCTGCACAACCAAGTATCCGATAAAATCAAGTGTGCATTGCGCAACGCCATCTGTGGCAAGGTCCACCTAACCACAGATACGTGGACCAGTAAGCACGGCCAGGGACGCTATATCTCCCTAACTGCACACTGGGTAAATGTAGTGGCGGCTGGGCACAAGACGGAGAGTTCCTTGGCGCACGTCCTTCCGCCGCCAAGGATCGCAGGGCATCATTCTTTGCCTCCTGTAGCCTCCTCCTCCTACTCGGCTTCCTCCTCCTCTGCTTCCACCAGCTCATCCAGTCAGCCACACACCTTCACCACCAACTTCAGCACAGCCCGGGGTAAACATCAGCAGGCCATTCTGAAACTCATGTATTTGGGGGACAGGCCCCACACTGCGCAGGAGTTGTGGCGGGGTATTGAACAACAGATCGACGAGTGGTTTCTGCTGGTGGGCCTCAAGCCCGGCCTGGTGGTGTGCGATAATGGGCGAAATCTCGTCCCAGCTCTGGGACTAGCCGGTTTGACGCACATCCCTTGCCTGGCACATGTGCTGAATTTGGTGGTGCAGAAGTTCATTCACAACTACCCCGACATGTCAGAGCTGCTGCATAAAGTGTGAGTCTTCTGTGCGCTACAGCGTAATTTCGGCCTTCCCGCTCACCGCCTCATATACGACGTGCCCACCAGGTGGAACTCCATCTTGCACATGCTGGAGAGACTGTGCGAGCAGCAGCAGGCCATAGTGGAGTTTCAGCTGCAGCACGCACGAGTCAGTCGCACTGCGGAACAGCACCACTTCACCACCACCAATGATTGGGCCTCCATGCGAGACGTGTGTGCTCTGTTGCGCTGTTTCGAATACTCCACCAACATAGCCAGTGGTGATGACACCGTTATCAGTGTTATAATACCACTTCTATGTCTCCTTGAGAAAACGCTTAGGGCGATGATGGAATAGGAGGTGGCCCAGGAGGAGGCGGAGGAGGAGGATGAGGGGTCATTTTTACCACTTTCAGGTCTGTTAGAAGTGGCTCAGAGGACAGCTTGTCCTTACCTCTCGGGAGCCTGGCACACATGAGCGACTACATGCTGCAGTGCCTGCGCAACGACAGCAGAGTTGCGCACATTTTAACGTGTGCGGACTACTGGGTTGCCACCCTGCTGGATCCTGGTACAAAGACAATGTGCCCACCTTACTTCCTGCACTGGAGCGTGATAGGAAGATGCGCGAGTACAAGCGCACGCTGGTAGACGCGCTCCTGAGAGCATTCCCAAATGTCACAGGGGAACAGGTGGAAGCCCAAGGCAAAGTCAGAGGAGGAGCAAGAGGTCGCCAACACAGCTGTGTCACGGCCAGCTCCTCTGAGGGCAGGGTTTGCATGGCAGAAATGTGGAAAAGTTTTGTCTCCACGCCACAGCTAACTGCACCACCACCTGATACGGACCGTGTTAGCAGGAGGCAGCATTTTACTAACATGGTTGAACAGTACGTCTGCACACCCCTCCACGTACTGACTGAAGGTTCGGCCCCATTCAACTTCTGGGTCTCCAAATTGTCCACGCGGCCAGAGTTAGCATTTTAATGCCTTAGAGGTGCTGGCCTGCCCGGCGGCCAGCGTTTTGTCTGAACGTGTATTCAGCACTGCAGGGGGCGTCATTACTGACAAACGCAGCCGTCTGTCCACAGCCAACGTGGACAAGCTGACGTTCATAAAAATGAACCAGGCATGGATCCTACAGGACCTGTGCCTCCCTTGTGCAGAATAGACATTTATAACTGCCTCCCCCTCAACCATGTATTCTTGTACATTCTTTATTGAATCCTCATTTTTTTAACTTTACCATGATCTTGCGGTGCAACCCAAAGTTGAATGAACCTCTCCTCTGTCTGGGTGCTGAGTTCAAAATAACTGAAAGTGGCCTTCTCCAGTGGTGTGTGATATGACGACGTATTCCTTTCTGTGGTACCTCTCTCCTCTGTCTGGGTGCTGGTTCCGAAATGACTGAAAGTGGCCTTTTCCAGTGGTGGGTGATATGACGCATGATTCCTTGCTGTGGGACCTCTCTCCTCTGTCTGGGTGCTGAGTCCGAAATAACTGAAAGTGGCCTTCTCTAGTGGTGGGTGAAATGACGCATGATTCCTTGCTGTGGGACCTCTCTCCTCTGTCTGGGTGCTGGGCTGAAATAACTGAAAGTGGCCTTCTCCATTGGTGGGTGATATGACGCATGATTCAATGCTGTGGGACCTCTCTCCTCTGTCTGGGTGCTGGGCCGAAATAACTGGAAGCGGCCTTCTCCAGTGGTGGGTGATATGACGCATGATTCCTTGCTGTGGGACCTCTCTCCTCTGTCTGGGTGCTGAGTCCGAAATAACTGAAAGTGGCCTTCTCTAGTGGTGGGTGAAATGACGCATGATTCCTTGCTGTGGGACCTCTCTCCTCTGTCTGGGTGCTGAGTCCGAAATAACTGAAAGTGGCCTTCTCTAGTGGTGGGTGAAATGACGCATGATTCCTTGCTGTGGGACCTCTCTCCTCTGTCTGGGTGCTGGGCTGAAATAACTGAAAGTGGCCTTCTCCAGTGGTGGGTGATATCACGCATGATTCAATGCTGTGGGAACTCTCTCCTCTGTCTGGGTGCTGGGCCGAAATAACTGGAAGTGGCCTTCTCCAGTGGTGGGCGATATGACGCATGATTCCTTGCTGTGGGACCTCTCTCCAATTGATATTGGTAAATTTTTATTTATTTTATATTAATTCTTTTCCCTATCAACATTTGTTTGCAGTGGATTTACCTACATTTTTCTGCCTTTTGCAGCCCTCTAGCCGTTTCCTGGACTATTTTACAGCCTTTTTAGTGCCTAAAAGTTTGGGTCCCCATTGACGTCAATGGGGTTCGGGTCCGGGATAAAGTTCGGGTCGAGTTCGGATTCCGAACCTGAACTTCCAGGTGTTCGCTCATCTCTAGTCATGACTCGGCACTTCAGTCAGAAACACTAGCACATAGGAATAGAGTACGACAGGATACTGTCGTGTCACCAGTGGGTGTGGCCTAGCAGCACGTTTCGCTCAGGGAAGCTGCACATAAGCCAGGGGTCGCGCTGCTGGAGCCCGCACAGGTGACTTTGTGACACAAGTTCTATCATCTACACATTATCTATCTATCTATCTATCTATCTATCTATCTATCTATCTATCTATCTATCTATCTATTATCTATCTATCTATTATCTATCTATCTATCTATCTATCTATCTATCTAACTATCTATCTATCTAACTATCTATCTACATCTCTTTATTACCAGTAAACTCTCTAGTGTATTCAAGCTGATAGAACTAAAGTTCTGAGTTGACAGTTATAAAACAAACTTTCCTGCATGTTGGATGGATAAATATACCCTTTAATGCTACATAATTGATCTGGCATGGCTAAACTTAATGGACCTGTCCATGTTTTTCAACATAACTAGCATATGTAACAGGCCACTGAAAGACCTTGAGCTTCAGAATTGTAGAACACCAGTGGTGTATATAAAAAAAAAAAAAAACCTTTATTTTATGCTTATTTGTTCATTTGTGAGTACCTTTAATGAGAATAATCAGTATGTGAATGGAGCAGATGATTTAATTTACACCCAGAGAGTTTCTAATGTGTCTATCAGTTAAGAACAATAAGTGCAGAGTGTATAAACCAGTAAATGGTTCATTGTTTTTCATGGTGGCAGTTAATTAAACAAGACATGGAGATTGTAGCCTCCTGGCCCTTTGTTCTGTATAATAATTTAAAGCATAATATTTCCCTGACAAGCCATCGTTTTCATTAGATAACATGTTTTCATAGTTTTTTTTGTTTTTTTTCATTACATCCTTTGCACTGGGCTGTAATTCTCTCACTGCACCACACAACGGCAAATACTTTTTTGTGTGGCACTAATACACTCCACAAAAGGCTTTAGAACATATAACTGCACCACTGAACGGCAAATAATATATATTTTTTGCCACTAATACACGCCAAAAAGGGCTTTAGAACATATAACTGCACCGCTGAATGGCAAATAATATATACGGTATTTTTGTGCCACTAATACTCGGCAAAAAGGGCTGTAATTTTCTCACTTCTCCACTCAACGGCAAATACTTTTTTTGTGCCACTAATACACGCCAAAAAGGGCTTTAGAACATATAACTGCACCGCTGAACGGCAAATAGGCCCTTATTTTTTCCACTTATTAACGCCACAAAGGCTTTAGAACATATAACTACAAAGATGAATGGAAAATAATATATATTTTTGTGCCACTTATACACGCCACTAAAGACTTTAGAACATATAACTACACTGCTGAATGGCAAATAATATATATTTTTGTGCCACTAATACACGCCAAAAAGGACTTTAGAACATATAACTGCACCGCTGAATGGCAAATAATATATATTTTTGTGTCACTAATACACGACAAAAAGGGCTTTAGAACATATAACTGCACCGCTGAACGGCAAATAATATATATTTTTTTGCCACTAATATACGACAAAAAGAGCTTTAGAACATATAACTCAACACCGCTTCATGGTCCCGGCTGTCGACTGCTGTGGCTGCGCACAGTGTGATGGTGTCCTGTGACCTCACGCTGTGCGCTTCGGGTTACAGTACAGCCACAGCAGGTAGAAGACAGAACGTGCTGGAGGTGAAGAGTGGCGGAGTCCAGAGTAGGAGAGTTTTTTTTTATTTAATTTGATCTGTGGCATGGGGGCTCATAATGTAGGCTCATAAATGGCACTGGGGCTCATAGATGGCATGGGGGCTCATAATGGGGGCTGATAAATTACATGGGGGGTCTGATAAATGGCATGGGGGGCTGATCTGAGGTATAGGAGGCTGATCTGAGGTCTTACTGGGGTCTTATTAACATTGGGGGTCTGCTCTGAGGTCTTATTGAGGGTTTTATTAACATTGGGGGTCTGATCTAAGGTCTCATTGAGGGTCTTATTAACATTAGGGGTCTGATTGGGGCAGTCAGATGAGGTCTGATTAACATTGGGTGTGTGATTGCTGGCCTGATCTGAGGTCTAATAAAAAATATTTTTTCTTATTGTCCTCCTCTAAAACCTAGGTGCATCTTATGGGCCGGTGCATCTTATAAGGTGAAAAATACTGCATTGTAACTGCATTGCTGAACGGCAAATAATATATATTTTTTTGCCACTAATACACACCAAAAAGGGCTGTAATTGTCTCACTTCACCACACAATGGCTAATAAGCCCTTTTTTTCCCCACTAACACAAGCCAAAAAATGCTTTAGAACATGTAACTGCCACTGCACCGCACAAGGGCAAATAAGACGTAGAAACATTTACTTGTAATAAATCCGGTTAATAACTGTATCAAACAGCACTTGCACCCCAATAACAAGAAAGGTTTGCTGGAATTACAGAGTTGTATAATGGCAATCCTTGCTCTATGTCCTAACACGTGCAGCAGCCATTTTAGGAAACAATGTGATTTGTTACCACGAAGCGTGAGGAAATTCGGATTCGGTGCAAATCGAACTTTCCCAAAAATTTTGATCGAATTCCACTTCGTCAATTTCGATTCGCTCATCTCTAACACCCACTATCAAAACAAAAAGGAAAATGCTTTCCTGTTGCCAAAAGCGAGGCCAATTTGCTGCATTACCAGGATACAGAGTGTACACAGCTTGCTGCAGCTTTTGGAGAATTTTACTAAGCATTCTTTATTAAGAATGCTAATATTTTCCCTTATAACCATGTTAGGCCTCTTTCACACTAGCGTTTTAGCTTTCCGTCCTAGAGATCCGTCCTCGGGTCTCTAGGACGGAAAGCTACTGATCAGGATTATCCTAATGCATCCTGAATGGAGAGAAATCCGTTCAGGATGCATCAGGATGTCTTCCGTTCAGTATGTCAAAGTTTTTTGGACGTTGACAAAAGCGCAGCAAGACATGCCGTAACGCCGGATCCGGAATTAATGCCCATTGAAGGGCATTAGTCCGGATCCGGCCTTTAGCTAAACGTCGTTTCCTCGCATCGCCGGATCCGACGTTTAGCTTTTTGTCAATGGTTACTATGGCAGCCAGGACGCTAAAGTCCTGGTTGCCATAGTAAAGAGTAGGGGGAGCAGGGGAGCGGCATACTTACATTCCGTGCGGCTCCCGGGACGCTCCAGGATGACGTCAGGGCGCCCCAGTGCATAGATCACGTGATCGCATGGATCACGTGATCCATGCGCGCGGGGCGCTCTGACGTCATTCAGGAGCGCCCCGGGAGCCGCACGGAATGTAAGTATGCCGCTCCGCACTGCTACTATGGCAACTAGGACGCTAGTAGCGTCCTGGCTGCCATAGTAACACTGAAAGCATTTTGAAGACTGATCAGTCTTCAAATGCTTTCAGTTCACTTGCATTGTGCCGGATCCGCCGTGCATTCCGGCGACGGAAGTGCACGCCTAATCTTCACAACGCAAGTGTGAAAGAGGCCTTATAAGGGAAAATAATAAATTCTCCAGAATACTCTACCCGAAACCGGACTTCAGTGATGAAGTCCGGCTTCAGGTCTGGGTACCAAACATGGCGATTTTTCACACGCACGTGAAAAACGCATTACAAACGTTTGCACCCGCACAGAAAAATCGCGCATATTCCCGCAACGCACCCGCCTCTTATCCGGGCGTCAAACATGACGCCCATGTGAAAAAGGCCCTAAAAGCCCCCTATACACATAAATTTGATCTAGCATTTTTGAACCCTTTTATTTACCATTAAAAAAAGCTATATAAACCTCTTGTGTTTTTTTTCCCTTTTCCTTACTGTAGTAATTTTTCATGGTGCTTTTTTGTAAACAAATCTGCAGGTAGCATTTTTCTTTCAGCGAGTTTTTTTCCTATAGAGAAGGGGATGAAAAAAAAATGCCTGATAAAAGCCATTGCTTCAACATTATTTGTTTAAAAAACGGGAGACAAAAACTGCCACCAATTAGGCAAAAACACCAATAGGCAACAAACTCTTGTCTCTACTGCATTTCCTAATTCCCATAAACTTTCAGCTAACATCTGGAGCTGGTGTTTCTTCATAAAAAAAAAATGCACCAAAAATGTGGGAAGAAAATGCCACAGAGAATTTCAACAGTGCTGAAAAATGCAACAATAAACCTAAGGGCTCATGCTGAAAAAACTGAAAAAACTAAGGGCTCATGCTGAAAAATATTTTTTCTGCATCCAATCCTTTTCGCAGATCAGATGGGGACGCATTCATCTCAATGGCACTGCGGCTCCACAAAAAAAGTAGAACATGTCCTATTTGTGTCCATTTTGATTTTTAACTATAAGGGTACTACCAGAAGGTGCGTTCATGATGCCATCATTTTGTGGTTAGGAACCACAGCATCTTATTTTCCAATAGAAGTCAAGCCGTGCAGTTGTACCCTAACCCTGGGTTCAGACCTGAGCGTTCCAAAAACGCGCGTTTTACGCGCGTTTTTGACGCGCGTTTTTTTGCGCGTTTTTGCAAATAGGAAACGCCGTCCGTGCGCAAGGCGTTCCTGTGATTGACTACTGTGGTGTCAATCACAAACGCGTCAAACGCCCCCAAAGAAGCTCAAGTACTTGTTTATGCGTTGGGCGCTTTACAGAGCGTCTCAAACGCGCTGTAAAACGCTCAAGTGTGAACCACTCCCATAGGGATGCATTGGTTTGAATCTGTTGAGCGTTTTACAGCGCGTTTGAACGCGCTGTAAAACGCTCAGGTGTGAACCCAGGGTAAGGCTAGAACTGCACTCCAAAAAGTCTCAGTGTAGCCTTTAGCACATGGCAGTGTAGTGCTAAATCCATGCAGATATTTTACAGGGATTTTGCTGTGTTTTCGTACCAACTATACACCACAATTCTCATGCTTTACTTGGTCCGCATCTCAACAGCATATTAAACATGCTGCAGATTTCAAACTGTGTACTGCAGATCAATTTCCATTTGGAAAATTTCCATCCCATGTATATCTCGGGTCTCCAAGTCAGCTGGTTATATGGGCAGCACATAGACAAAATTTGTCTATGGGCCGCATCCATTTAAAATACAATATAATACAAAATGATTGTTAATACAATATAGAACCTTCTCCATTCAGACAAGGCTGCTTGACGACTTCTGCCATGTCTGGTCTCTGCAGTCACACATACAGAGATCATGTTTTGAGGTTGACATTGTTTGATGGTTATTAAAGTGGTTATGTTTTCAAATGTATTTGTAATGCCTGTAGACAGGACAGACAAGGACAACGAGCCCTAACCTAGAACCCAGCTCATTTTCCCTACCTACTTGCAGTATAAGCCTTACTTGGCCTTACTTGACCCTCATGAAATTTTGACTTTCAGGCTCCATGTCATCCCATTCACTACAGCTTCGAACATGAGACTACCTTCATTTTATAGACAATCATCTTTGCTACCTCATACATAAATTAGACTTGCAACTATTTAGCATAAGATTAGTTATGCAGATTCTTGTCATGTAACTACATTGTTACTGTTTTGCTCCTAGTGGTGGAACAATCTTTTTCTTCTTGTATACTACAAATTATAGCATGTTCTCATATTCCCTAATAGTTCAGTGCATTATTAGGTTCACTCCTAAGCAAAAGGGTTTTAATCCAGGAGCAGCCATGAAGAATATTCCTCAAGAAAAGAGAAACAGAATCATGCAGCTCACTGATAGTGGTATCTCGGCCATAAAAATTGCATCATGTGAGTGTCTTGGCAGTTGGAAGAATATGAAAAGAAGTCCGTCCATTCATTTCAAAGCCAAGAAGTGGACGTCCAGGCAAAATATCAAGTCAATAAGTTGGCTCATCACAACTCACAAGGTCTATATATTGTGACCCTTTCAGACAGTCTTTTAGTCGGACAATACAGGCACTGGCAGAGTTACAGTTTCCTTGTCCAGAATTTATTTGTCACAACCAGCTTGGCACATTGGTCTTCTCACTGGGTGTTACTCTCAGACTAGCAAAAACAAAATGCTCAGTGGGTTTGCCTTTTCAAATTAGTGCCCAATTAAAATTATAAAATTAAATAGCTCATCACTTTGTTTGACCATGTGCACACACAGTCTACATATATGTCACGTTCTTGTAAATTAAATAATTTCCATAATGGAAATTAATCATTATTTATAGAAAATTATGATTTTCCAACTTGTCTTCTACTGCAGTGTTTTAGCACTCCAGTCCTCTTTACCCCCTACAACCCCCTGCTGGGAGTTGCAGTTGCTGCTGTACATAATCAGGAATCATCTAAAAAGATCCCTTTAGACAGGAGGATTCAGCAGGCGATTGTCACACAGCACAGCAGATTTGCTCCGCTCCATTCATCAGTGGAACGCGGTGAAGGTAATTACTTCCAACTGAAGAAAGAATCAGTAAAGGGGGCGCCTTGCAAGTTGGGAATGCCTGGGCCATTAGGCCGACATAACTATGAGGGGGCATCACTGTGTGTGTGGAGGCTGCCCATGTGGACATTTGGTCAAAAAGTGTGAGTTTGTGCAAGTATTGGAAAAACTACACGCCATTGTTTTTGTCAATCCTTACATTTTTTGGTTGATCAGACCTTGACTGGATGATAGGCAAGAAAGCCGGTGGCAGTAAACTGGAAAACCTGGAAAACTGTGAAAGGGAGAGTTAGTTAAAAAAAAATTTTTACATTGTAATACACATGTAATCGTACATATTTGAAGCTCTTCCAACTAAAATGCCAGTCTTAATAAAAGACCCCCTATGTCTCTATGGAACAGATCTACTCCAAAATGGCTGTTGATATGGTTCACGTGGTCCTTTGACCTGCCTCTAAAGTCTCTCTGGTCACTATATCACGTTCAGATAGAAGCCTTTTAATCTGTGCATGCTCTGAAAAAACAGGATGAAAAAAAAAATTGATTAATGGATTCAAAAGGATTAACATCTTTTTCTATACATCATCCACTGACTTTAATGAAGAAAAAAAAATCCGTAAGCACATGTCCGTCATCTATCCATTATTTTGGAAGGAGAAAAAAGAAGTGAATGGGACTAATAAGGAGAAAAAATGGACTACTGTAGTCCAGCAGCGACATGAAGCGCACGGCGTCATAGCAACCAATGACACTGTGCGCTCCTGCTATCAGCTGGATTCCAGGCCGGGATACCACGGTCCGCGCACAGCCATGTTTCACGGCCGTGTGCATGAGGACTAAAGTTCAGTTCTTATCTTACTGACAAGAATCTGGCTTAAATAAGTGTTTATGACCTCTCAGTAGTTTAGAGATAAAGGTTAGTAGATGACCCACACAAAGTGAAAGTTAAAGTACCAGTCATCCAGTTAGAAAAACAGTTAATCTTTTGTGACAGAGTGGCTCAATCTATTTTAATAAAGGCCAATTGAAAATATGATTTTTAGCCAAAAATGAGTAAGTTGCCTCCAAAGGTGTACATAGCCTTTAAGGTGCTGCCATACATTCTTTTTTTTTATTTCAGTTTTTGAAGTCAAAATGTGGTTCATAAAAGCAGAGTTAATACAGAATACAGAGAATACCTCTCCTATTTTTTTAGGCTTCAAAAACTACATCAAAAGACCTAAATGTTCAACAGCACCATAGAGTTTTTCTTAAATGTTTCTCTTTTTGACTAGGAAGATTTGGGAAAAAAAACAAAACAAGTGGTGCTACAATGATGTACTATGTGACTGAGCCAAAAGCTCTTTCCATTGATTGATGGATCACCAGATTTTAAATAAAAGTGGCTAAATTAAGGCACACATACAACCCTTGTTTAGGAGAAATTAAATGGAGGTTGGACGATCATCATATGCACAAAAATGAGCATAATTTATTGGACATGGACAAAAATGAATAATTTTTAAGGATTCAAATTTTTACTAAATTTATTTAAATAGCAAAATGTGTTTCCCCATCTGATGCTGGTCTGGATTCTGGATTCTGTGTAAACAGTTTTGTCTTTCTCTTATATTATGTGGCAGATGCTTTGACTTACTGATGGAGATAAAATATTCTGTATTATTTTCCTCTCTGTATTTTTTAGCACATGCTGATGTATGCTCCCTGTGTGCCACAGCTTAACCATGGAAATATCATTCAGTGTGATGACATCTTGGCTAGTTCCATTAAAAGCATTTTTGCTGGGGGCCATGAAAATAAATCATCTGAGATCGCCTTTGTGCATTCAAGAACTGGCAGACGAGCTAGAGGAAACCTGGGACCATAACATCTTTATGCTAACGTGTGCCAAGTCATAGTGAGGTTATTCAAACGCTGCCATTATCTTAGTGTTGGTAGGAGCATATGTCATATGGCAAGCCTGACAACAGAACCGAACAAATGTTTCATATACCGTGGTATAGATGGCAAAAAAATATTCTGTGTGCTTATAAAAATGTACATCATATGGTTTGCTGTATGTGGTTAATTCTTTAACCCCCTCAACCAAACGTCACGGTGGTTGAGGTAATGTATGGAGCGGGCTGCTGCAGTGAGCCTGCTCCATGTGCAGCAAAGACCCTGCCACAATAAGCCGGAACGGCGAAACCTCATCATTTAACCCCTGAGGTGCCTCGATCAATGCTGATCACGGCACCTGTAAGGCAAGACAGAGGGATGCTGCTCCCTCTGCCTTCTGATTGGAGCCCCCACAGTGAAATCACGGGGCTCCGATCATTTACCATGGCAGCCTGGATGCTACTGAAGCCTTCCAGGCCTGCACAAAGCACAGTGCAGCAGGGAACATGTGAAAATCCTATTCATACTAATAGATCTCTATTAGGGTAAATAGGACAAGGGAACTCAAGGATGCTAAAAACAAAACAAAAAAACTTTATTAGGATGTAATGCTTAAAACTGGATAGGAGACAGTCTTATTAAATTTACACTAATCCCTCTTCATTTTAAAATCCTATACCTGCATGTCTGATGATGCAATCCCTGTATATGGGATTAACCCTACCTCTTGTTTCAAGGGGAACACCCGGTATGCAGGATATGTGACACACCTAAACAAGGGCAGATACAAATTACACACAAACGGTATATCACAGGCAAATACCTATCTCAAATTAGGGATATGTCACCTGCCTCTCTCCTTGTTTAACGTCAGTGGCTCATTAGTGAGGGTCCCGGTGGGGGATGAATATGTATTCCTGGTTAGCACTGTTCTAACTTCAGACACTAGGTAAGGCAGTTTCATCACTTGTATCCCTCACTCTAGCTTAAGTGAAACATTGTAACTAAATGTCATATGCTGATTCAGTCTGATATAACTAGCTAATGTCAGGCTCAACGCGTTTCTGATTCAAAAGAATCCTCATCAGGAGCCATTCTGTTACTACCGCTAAAGCCTATTACGATACACAGACGGACAAACATAAATGAGCGCCTGCCACCTCTTCACGTGGCTGCGCTTTCGGCACTGTTGCGGAAGAGGTGGCAGTCGCTCATTTATGATTGTCTATTAAAATTCCTGTACGGTGAACACCGTAATTAAATAAAAATTAAAAATTTGCCATTTTTAGACACTTCCCCTCCAAAAAAAAATTGAGTAACAGTGATCATAAAGTAATATGTACCACACAAATGGTACCAATAAAAAGTACAGTTCGTCCTTCAAAAAAACAAGCAACTGTGTGAATGGAAATCTAAAAAGATTATGGCTGTCACTGTCAGAAAATGGTGATGCAATGAAAATTTAGATTTTTTTAAAGGCTTTTATTTTTTTTAAAAGCAGAAAAAAAAAATATACATGTTTGGTATCACTGTATTCATATTGAGCCGCAGAATAAGAATGTCATGTCATGTTTAGTGGACAGTGAACAGTGTGATGTCAAAACCCCAAAACATTGGTGGAATTGTGATTTTATTTTTATTTTTTTCAATTTAACCACACAACTAATTATTTTCCTGTTTTCCAATAGCAGACATGGTAAATTAAATGGTGCCCTTAAATAATACAACTTATACCGCAAAAAATAAGCCCTCATGCAGCTAGCTAAATAAATGAAAAATTAAAAAGTTATGCCTTTTGGAACATGGGGAGGAAAAAGCCAAAATGCAAAGCCCAAAAATGGGCCTGGTACTTAAAAAGGTTGTCCAGGATCAGAGCTGAACTTGGACATATCCCCTTCTTCACCCATTCAGCACCTATGAGTGGAGCATCAAAGCATTTCATGCTCCTATGCTCCTCCTTGCCTTGCGCTGTATAGCCCAGGACAAGGGCTTTTTCTTCAGCTCTGGTGACGTAACAGGCTTCTGATGGTCATGCTAGAAGCATCGCGCAGGGAAAGGGCTGTTTTGTCACATTACATTGACACACTGCTAGGCAGAGGTTTCCGCCCAGCAGTGAGACTGGTGATGTCACTTGCACTAATGAGAGCTCTTTAGCACTGCCCTAGTCTGTAAAACAGCCTAGGGGAGCACTAGAGACTGCCCATTAATGTTGGTGATGTCACAAACATCCCTGAAAACAAACCTTGCCCTGCGCGATGCTCCAGTGCTCTACTCATAGGGGCTGAATGGGTAAAGAAGGGGTTATGTCCGGGTTCAGCTCTGAAGAGGTTAAATAAAGGGAACCTGTCATCAGAAAATTCACTGTTAACCCATACAAAATGCCTTGTAGGGCTCGTCCAGCTGGATGTAATGCTAGCTTTCACTTCCATTGCTTCATTCTGGGAAAAGAAAGCATTTTAACTGCTTCAGGACCGCCGTACGCAGGATTGCGTCCTGCGGGCGGTCCTGTTTTTCTGATCGGACGCATCGGCGCGTCATCTCGCGAGACGCGAGACTTCCTGTGAATGCGCGCGCGTGCGTGTTCGCGCGTCGCAGCGTCTCAAGAGTTGGACTACAGCCTGCCAGCGATGATCAATCGCTGGCAGGCTGTAGATGCGATATAAATCGCATCAAACAAGTATATCAGACGCTGTTTTGTGAACAGCGTCTGATATACCTGCTACCTGGTCCTCTGGTGGTCCCATTTGCTGGGATCGACCACCAGAGGACCAGGTAACTATGTAAAGTTGCACCAAACACTACAATAACCCCCACCCCACCAATTAACCCCTTGATCACCCAATCTAGACCCCCTGATCACCCCCCTGTCATTGATCAAACCCCTTGTAAGGCTCCCTTCAGACGTCCATATGGGTTTTGCGGATCCGTGGATCTGCGGAACCGTGGATCCGCGGATCTGATCCGTGGATCCGCGGATATGATCCGCGGATCCACAGATCCTCAAAACACGGACACCGGCAATGTGCTTTCTGCATTTTGCAGATCCGCACATTGCCAGAACTATATAGAAAATGCTTTTTCTTGTCCGCAATTGCGGACAAGAATAGGACATGTTCTATATTTTTGCGGAACGGAAGTGCAGACCCGGAAGCGCGGATCCGTAATTCGGATCCGAGCGGGACAAAGTCTGTCCCCATAGAAATGAATGGGTCCGCAATTCCATTCCGCAAACAGAATTGCGGACGTGTGAATGGGGCATAAGGGTCCCTTATCACCGTCAGTTAGTTAGCTACTTGTTAGGTAGTTAGCGCCCAGCCCACCGCACCGCAGTCACTGATTTTGGCAGAGATTTTTTCATCCACATTGATCGATGCGAATGAAAAAATCAGTGCCGTTCATTTTATTTTTTTTTTTTTTCAGCCCAGAGGCTGAACGGAAAAAAAAAATCTCATTACCCGTATGCTCAATATACGGAGAATCGCATAAACTCCTAATGCTGGCCATACGTGTAATGATTGCGGAGACCCCTAAAATGCCGGGGCAGTACAAAAACCTCACATGTGACCCCATTTTAGAAAGAAGACACCGCAGGGTATTCCGTGAGGGGTATGGCGAGTTTATGCAAAATTTTATTTTTTGTCACAAGTTAGTGGAATATGAGACTTGGAAAAAATAAAAATAAAAATCAATTTCCGCTAACTTGTGCCAAAAAAAAAAAAATTCTGTGAACTCTTCATGCCCCTCACAGAATACCTTGGGGTGTCTTCTTTCCACAATGGGGTCACATGTGGGGTATTTATACTGCCCTGGCATTTTAGGGGTCCTAAAGCGTGAGAATCCAAATGCGTAAAAATGGTCTGTGAAATCCTAAAGGTACTCATTGGATTTAGGGCCCCTTTGCGCATCTTGGCTGCAAAAAAGTGTCACTCATGTGGTATCGCCGAACTCAGGAGAAGTAGGGCAATGTGTTTTGGGGTGTATTTTTATATATACCCATACTGTGTGTGAGAAATATCTCTGTAAATGTCCATGAAAAATTAAACTTTTTGTCAAAAGTTAGCGGAAAGGGAGACTTTGTGAGAAAAAACAATAAAAAATCAATTTCCGCTAACTTGTGCCCAAAATTTTTTTTTCTATGAACTCGCCATGTCCCTCATGGAATACCTTGGGCTGTCTTCTTTCCAAAATGGGGTCACATGTGGGGTATTTATACTGCCCTGGCATTTTAGGGGCCCTAAAGCATGAGAAGAAAAATGCGTAAAAATGCCCTCCTAAAAGGTACTCATGGGAATTTGGGCCCCTTTGCATCTTGGCTGCAAAAAGTGCCACACATGTGGTATCGTCGTACTCAGGAGAAGTAGGGCAATGTGTGTTGGGGGTATTTTTACATATACCCATGTTGGGTGAGAGAAATATCTCTGTAAACTGACAACTTTGTATAAAAAAATTTAAAAAGTTGTCGTTTACAGCAATATTTCTCACACACAGTATGGGTATATATAAAAATACACCCCAAAACACATTGCCGTACTTCTCCTGAGTACGGCGATACCACATGAGTGACACTTTTTGCAGCCAAGATGCGCAAAGGGCCCTAAAACCAATGAGTACCATTAGGATTTCACAGGGCATTTTTACGCATTTGGATTCTCACGCTTTAGGGCCCCTAAAATGCCAGGTAGTATAAATACCCCACAAGTGACCCCATTTTGGAAAGAAGACACCCAAGGTATTCCGTGAGGGGCATGGCGAGTTCACAGAATTTTTTTTTGGCACAAGTAAGCGGAAATTGAGATATATATATTTTTTATTTAGTTTTTACAAAGTCTCATATTCCACTAACTTGTGACAAAAATAAAATTTTACATGAACTCACCATACCCCTCACGGAATACCTTGGGGTGTCTTCTTTCTAAAATGTGGTCACATGTGGGGTATTTATACTGTCCTGGCATTTTAGGGGCCCCTAAAGCGTGAGAAGAAGTCTGGAATCCAAATGCGTAAAAATGTCCTGTGAAATCCTAAAGGTACTCATTGGTTTTAGGGCCCCTTTGCGCACCCAGGCTGCAAAAAAGTGTCACTCATGTGGTATCGCCGTACTCAGGAGAAGTAGGGCAATGTGTTTTGGGGTGTATTTTTATATATACCCCTGCTGGGTGTGAGAAATATCTCTGTAAACGACAATTTTTAAATTTTTTTATACAAAGTTGTCAGTTTACAGAGATATTTCTGTCACCCAACATGGGTATATGTAAAAATACACCCCAAAACACATTGCCCTACTTCTCCTGAGTACGGCGATACCACATAAGTGACACTTTTTGCAGCCTGAGTGCAAAGGCCCAAATTCCAACGAGTACCTTTAGCTTTACATGGCTGCTCACAATTTAGCCCCGCCCAAAATGCCAGAACAGTAAACACACCCCACAAATGACCCCATTTCGGAAAGTAGACACCCCAAGGTATTCACTGAGGGGCATTATGAGCCCGTCTGAGATTTTTATTTTTTTGCCAGAAGTTAGCAGAAATGGAAACTTTATTATTATTTTTTTTTTCCTCAGAAAGTGTCATTTTACGCTAACTTGTGAAAAAAAATGAAATGATACATGAACTCACCATGCCCCTCCGCGAATACTTTGGGGTGTCTTCTTTCTAAAATGGTGTCATTTGGGGGGTATTTATACTTTCCTGACATTCTAGCACCTGAAGAAACATGACAGGTGCTCAGAAAGTCAGAGCTGCTTCAAAATGCCGAAATTCACTTTTTTGCACCATAGTTTGTAAATGCTATAACGTTTACCCAAACCAATAAATATACGCTTATTGGACTTTTTTTATCAAAGACATGTAGAACAATACATTTAGAGAAAAATTTATATAGAAATGTAGTTTTTTTAAAAAAAATTTACAACAGAAAGTGAAAAATGTCATTTGTTTGCAAAAATGTCGTAAATTTTTATTAATAGCAAAAAAAGTTAAAATGTCAGCAACAATGAAATACCACCAAATGAAAGCTCTATTAGTGAGAAGAAAAGGAGGTAAAATTCATTTGGGTGGTAAGTTGCATGACGGAGCAATAAACGGTGAAAGTAGTGTAGTGCAGAATTGTAAAAAGTGGCCTGGTCATTAAGGGTGTTTAAGCTAGGGGGGCTGATGTGGTTAATCCATATGGAAATGAGCAGTTAAGTGCATCAAGGGCAGGCCCGGGCCACTCTGTGTACCTTTGCTCCTCCCGCATCCTATGGCAGCCCCTCTCTCTCATTCTTCATATGATCAGGTTCTGCAATGTAATCTTGCCTGGGCCTGTCAATTAAGAATTAGAAAAAGAGCTGGCAGAAAAGCAAGTGGAACAAGGGTGCACACAGTGGCTTGGACTCACCCTCGCATTAGCGGATCCAGAGCCTGGTCTCGGGAGGGGCACTTCCAGATTGTTTTGTGGCGGTGGACAGAAAAAAAAATGTGGTGCTTATAGAACAGACTAATTTAATTAACCTATCATACATCTCTAACCTTATTTAAAAACAGCCACATTTGCTGCCACTCCATCCCAATTGACTATAATGGGACGGAGCTACGGCACAGCTTGGTAGTGCACAGCAGAGATTGACGGACTGAAAAGTCGGACATGCAGGACTTTAAGTCTGCCGATCTCTGGCCGTGCTGCGCCGTAGCTCTGCCCCCCGCCCCATTATAGCCAGTGGGGACGGAGTGGCAGATCCGGCGGGCTGTTCACTCGCCGAACAGCCTGCCGCAAGTGTGAAAGTGCCCTTATATTGTGTTTTTCAAAGATATTGAATTTTAAGCTACTCCCATTTCTACAAATGTTGGAACTTGGATATATGATATACAATTCTAGATTCTGCACAGTGCCTGTGCTTGCATTAGGAGAAACTTTTATAATAACTTTTGATTATACCCACATGAAATGAAGTCCTGGACTGTGTAAAATGTACACAGTCCAGGAGGACTCTAGCTCATCTTATATAGGTAAATTAAGCAAAATATGTTATAAAAGTTGCTCTGGAAATACAGGCAGGCAATATGCAGAATCTAGACTTTTATACCATATCCACCATTTCTGAAAGAAATGGGGATAGCTTTAAATTCATTATCTTTTTAAAGTTATAATTATATATTTTACTTGACAGATGATGGATCATCATCATCATCATCACAGATCTCGTCCTCACCTCAGTCCTCTTCACTTAACTAAAGTAAATTTAAAACAGGCTGGCAAGCTGGCTGAAGGTGGCAGGCGACTCAGCAGTGCTCTCCACAGAACGCCTCTGGCTGCTGGCGCCAATCCAGACCACTCCCACACTTCCTGGCGCGAAGTGAAGACATGACATACTTCCTGCCGGCCGTGACTCTGCTCTGCTGCTCCCGAGTGTCATCAGGCTCCGCCCCCCTACCAGGTAACCTGGCCGGCGAATCGATGCACCACTAAGCGCTGAGCACAGGAGCTCAGCCTCAGTGGGGTGCGCGTGCGTGCTGCCGCCCGCCGGCCGACAGTCACAGGGGCCCGGCCCCTGCCTGCAATGTATGCAGTGTGCACCGTCCGTGCAGGCGTGCACTGCAGCCGGGGGATGGATCATGGTGCCACTGCCACAGTGGCATGTGGCAGTGTGGCACATTGATGGATGGAAATTCTCGGTGCCCTTAACTGCTCATTTCCACATGGATTAAAATGACTTTTTCTCCAGAATAAAGCAATAGAGTGCTAAGTGAATCGTATCATTACATTCAGCTGAGCTAGCTCTACAAGGCATTGGACCAGGTTTAATAGAGAATTTCCTGGTGACAGTCTTTAATTTGGCAGTTACCAGATTAGAATGATCCAGATTACTGTAATCTCCTGAGCTAGAACTGGGTGAGATGTTAGATTGTCCATTCACAGTGCAGTCTGATTGTGCCAATCATAGTACATTACAACTAATTGCTGGACTGCATCTCTACTTAGTGTGGTATAAATTGCAAGTACAGGTGCAGCCAGAAAAGGCCCTATAAATAGCGGTAGCCATCTTAGATTCTGCCATTCACCAACGTACTTAGTGCAGGAAAAGACTTGTCTGCAGGCACTAAGGACATTGATAGGAAAGACTTGATTGTGAAGAAAAAAACTATTTACAAGTGCAGGGAAGATTACTAAAGGTGTAGGAAAAGGATAGGGAAGAATCATTCCACCAGCATCTCTGTTGAACAGGGTTCAATCGGGGAGGTGACAGCCTGGGTAATAGGAACAATCCGATTAGACCTTGCTGCACTGACTGGGGATCAAAATTAATATTATACAGCTCTGTAATTCCAGCAAACCGTTCTTATACGTTTTCTTCGCCCTTGTGCGGTGCAGTTATATGTTCCAAAGCATTTTTTTGCTTGTATTAGTGGGAAAAAAGGGCTTATTAGCTGTTGTGCAGTGAATGGCGAAAATTAGAGCCCTTTTTGTCGTGTATTAGTGGCAAAAATAAAATATATTTGCCGATCAGCGGTGCAGTTATCTGTTCTAAAGAACGTTTTTCCGTGAATTAGAAGAAAAAGAAAAAATATTTTTGCCGCTCTGTGGTGCAGTTATCTGTTTTAAAGTCCTTTTTTCCATGTATTAGTGGAAAAAGGAAACATATCTTTGCTGCTCAGCGGTGCAGTTATCTATTTTAAATCAGTTTTTTGCATGTATTAGTGGAAAAAGGAAAAATAGCTTTGCCACTCAGTGGTGCAGTTATCTGTTTTAAAGCCCTTTTTTCCGTGTATTAGTGGAAAAAGAAAAAATATATTAGCCGCTCAGCGGTGCAGGGTTATATTTGGAAGCCCTATTTGCCTTGTATTATTCTCGAAATAAAAATATATTCGACCTTTATCGTTGCGTTTATCTGTTGAAAAGCCTTTTGTGTAAAAGTAGAAAAAAATGAGGGCCTAATTGCCGTGTATTAGTAGGGAAATAAAAATATATTCGACCTTCATCATTACACTTATCTGTTGAAAAGCTGCTTGTGCAAAAATGGAAAAAAATTAGGGCCTAATTGCCGTTCTGCGATGCAGTGATATATTATGAAGCCCTGTTTGCCGTGTATTAGTGGCGAAAAAATATATATTTGACCTTCATCGTTGCACTTATCTGTGCAAAAGCCTTTTGTGTAAAAGTGGAAAAAAATAGGGCCTAATTGCCGTTCTGCGATGCAGTGATATATTCTGAAGCCCTGTTTGCCACCATTCGGCAGAGGGATGACTTCTGGCTCTCCACCTTGTTAGACTCTCGCTACCACTCCAAAATGGGGGCCTTTTTTATACCCCCTGAGAGGGAAGACAAACTGAACTACTATAGAGACATCTTATGTAGTCAGTTGGCCACTGCCTATCTGCACAATCATCTCCTCTCGCAGGTCTGACCGGGGGAGCCCTCTGCGCTCACGTTCCACTGCCATGGCTGCTGGGAGGGGTGGGGTGGTGGGATCAGTACCAGCTCTATTAGCAACAGTCTGAGTCTAGAGTCACTGATGAGCTGCTTTCTTTACCCACATACTGAAGAAACTACTCACCAGCAGCAACAGCAAGACCTGGAGCAGGACTTGTACCAGCAGGTGGTGGCATACTTGACCCTACCACCCCACATTGAAGATCCGCTGGACTCAGGCTCAAACTGGCCCACAGGCGAACAGGGGAATCCCCGGGTGGGCCCCTGTACAAAGTGGGCCCCTAGTCTCCCACCCCCTGCACAAGTGGCGCATAACACATTAGACTTACTGCACTATATACATATATTCAATGTACAGCACCTCCACCAGCCTATATTCATATAAAAAACTTGTTAGATTATTTATTGTATTTGAATGTATCCGTACGATGGGCCCCCAAAATACATTTTACTGGTGGGCCCTAGGTACCCCAATCCAACACTAGTTGGACTACTGGGCAGCCAAACTGGATTTGTGGCCGCAACTAACAGAGTTGTGCCACCCTGCTGCTGCCACCTTCACACTCTGTTATCGTGCCACTTTGTGGCCTTCTGATGCTGCTGCCACCTCCACAATGTCTCGTCGTCTTGCTTCTCGGTAGTCTCCTGATGCTGCCGTCACCTACACACTCTGTCATTGTGCCACTCTGTGCCCTCCTCATGCTGCCGCCACCTCCAGACTCTGTCATTGTGCCACTCTGTGGTCTTCTCATGCTGCTTCCACCTCACTACTATGTCATAGGGCCACTCTGTGGACTTCTTATGCTGTTCCCACCTTCCCCACTTCATGACTGGGCCACTATTTTGCCTTTTTGGCTTGGCTGGCATAATCTTTGATTTGACCCCTTTTCTAATCTGTCAGAAGGAAGGAAAAATAAAATGCACAACGGATCCTTTCTGTGTAGGAGCTGTAAGGCATGTATGGTCCCATCAGAATTGCCTTGTGATTTGGTAACCAAAAGCAGGAGTGGGTACAAAACACAGAAGACATGCAAAGTTTCGGTTTATGTGTCATCTCTGTTTTGGATACACTCCTGTTTTTTTTGGCATTAGCAATACTGATGAATTACTGACCAAATGCTGACCGAGTGAAGGAAAATGCTCAACAGACAGAATCCTTTTTTTTTTTGGGGGTTATTGTTCTGGCAGATCAGATGAAGGGCAAAATAATCAGTGACATCAAGACAAACTTACTGCTGACACCCTCTCCACTCTGTCAGGGGGGCTCTACTTTTATAAGTGTTTAATAGAACAGGTTGTGTAGACATCTATGTGGAATCAGCTGATGACAGTGTAAAAGGAGTGCGCTTCTTCTTGACACTAACATCAACCTGTAAGGCTGAATTCATATTTAAGTTATTTGGTCAGTTTTGTCCCCATGACTGCCCAAATAAGTGAAGTGTGCAGTGATTCTAAGAGCGACGCCTGTCATCTGCATGTCATACAGACTCACAGTATTATTTCACTACCAAAGACTCCCTATGCGTGTTACTGCAAGACACAGTGTTCTACACCACTATAAAGGCTCTCAGGAAATAGCAGTTTTTTAACGAAATTTGCTGCGAATATATTTGGATCGAACCACATTTTTCCCGAAATTTTTCAAAAAATTCGCTTATCTGTAAAGGCAACCATGTTTTTCTAATCTGATACTGCCCCTTTAGGTTTTACTACTCATATTTACTTATCTTTTTCCTCATGAAAATTCATCTGTAGGGAGGGAATTTGAAGTTTATGCAAAACTACAACTTAATTTAATTACTCCCCTCCAAATAATCAGGAGAAACCATGGATTTTATGATAATTTCTATGTTGGCAGCAAAGGAGTTTGTTAGTGATTTGAGCTAAGGCACCTGCAACCCTCAATGGCCCTTCCTTACCAAAGATGTGTCTGAACTGAACTTTACTTGCTGTGCATTTGGCTGTGTGGTTAAAGGGGTTGTGCAGTGTCACATATTGATGACCTATCTTCAGGATAGCTTTATGGTAATAGGTCTGAAGTAACAGGCCATAGTAACATGTTATGGTGTGACAGCACACTGCAGTCAGGACATTACTGCTAGAATGATCTAGTCTGATGCATCAGGCACCTGTGTGTGGCAAACCTGGCTGATCCATGCTTGATTCATGTTTAGAAAGGTTAATCTCTCAACATTTTGTGTTGAAAGGAGAATTCTCTTTGGAGTAATCATGCCCTCCCGAAATAAGAACCTGCCCTGATGCCACACTACAGGCTGGCAGGAAAGCTTTCCCAGGGTAAATTTGGCCAGTTGCCACCACAAATCAAGTTTGGCTGCCTAGTAGTCCAGGGCATTTTGGATCTTAGGTAGCAGGGTGCAGTCCAAGTATGCCACCACCTGCTGATTCAGGTTCTACTCCATGTCCTGCAGCTGCTGGTGGTTTCTTCAGTAGGTGGGTGAAAAAAGTGCTCATTAGAGACTCAAGATGCTAACTGAAAATAGATACACTTGTTACCGTCTATATATGAATTAAAATGTATCACTGCTTGCATTAGACAGTTAAAAATAGAAAATAAGAAAAGATTATTAACATGTTATTAAAACATTATGCAATTCATCCTGTTAGTAGGAAACAGGCAACTAGGAAGACTACTACCTATACCAGCAATTATCTATTACTGGCAATAGTGTATATCTATAAGGGGCGAGGGTGTGCTTAACCCTGCTCAAATAGACACCATATTAATAAAGCTATTATTATTTTCTATTTTTAACCGTCTAATGCAGGAAGTGATACCCATTAGAGACTCAAGACTTAAGTTGCTGCTGATGGAGCTGGTGTTGCTCCTGCCCCACAACCCCTTCTCCAGCTGTTATGGCAGTGGGCATGAGCACAGGGGGGTCCCCTTGGTGCGACCTTCCCGAGGATGGACATAGACAGTCTCGATAGTAGTTGAGTTTTTCTTCTCAGCAGGTATAAAGAAGTCTTTCATTTTGGCCAAGTAGCAACATCACGGAGAGCCAGTAAAAATTAATTAACCGAATGGCGATAATGTAGCTATCACTATGCAAGCCACTCGGCATGCATCTGGCCATTTGAACAAGGGAATTAGAAGGACTCCCTGTCTCCATCTCCACTGCATACTGCCATGGTCTGTCAGAGTCATCTGCCTAGTCTTCCTCATTGCCCTCCAGCTGCTTACGCAGATAACCCACCTATTTCTGTATACAATTCCTGGGTAAATGTCCTTCCCCTCTGCCAGTTCAGCCCCCACAAGGCTCAGGTGGCCATAAAATGTAGACATCACGTCTCTTGTCCCCTGGCCATCCAGATTTATCAGCATCTGTTCCAGAACGAGAAGGAGATTAATGACATCATTCACCCCATTGTCTTGGCAACTGACAAATAAGGTGGCCTTCTGAAAGGGCCTGAGCAAACGTCAGGTGTCATGTGTCACACAGTTGGTGTGTCTAGGCTGGAACCACATTTACCCAATGGGCTGTAAAGGACATATATTGTCCTTGACCATAGTTACAGCTCCACACGTCGGTGCTGGTGTGAACTGTACCAGGCAACGTCAAGCTATCTTTCTGCTGTAGGTACGTATGCAGAGCTGGTACAGCTTTTGTAGTGATGGCTTGGGACTCTCCACCTTGGGAGGGACTGTAGTATCAGCAATTTTGGCTCCAGATCTCACACTGCTGCTTCCCTGCTTACTCACAGCCACGCTTGCACCCTGCTGTCTCAGCACTACACTGCCACACTGCCGCTGTCTCAAGCACAAGCTGCTACCCTCATCCCCTGATGATGATGAAGAAGCCCCCTCTTTACCAGGCTCCCATGTGTAATCATTTACATCATCCACTACTGTCTGCTCCTCACTTATGTCACCCTTATCAGTCTCATGTTCGCCTCCCTGACCGCTCGCAACACCTGCTTCCACCCACTCTCATTGTCACTACTTGCATGCCTACAGGAGAAAGCAGCAGACTTTTCCTCCAGTACCAGGTAGTAGCTGCTGACTGTCCTCAATTAGCTCGTCCTTGCTGAAAAGGACTGAACAGAAGAAGCAGAAAAAGAAAGAGGCAGGTTCAGGACAGGTGAGGGCACAGAGTTTGTTTCTGGGCCATGCCAACTAAGTATGGTGTCAGAGGAACCCAGAATCCTGGCTATGGGTGTCTGATGTCAGTTGAGATAATGTTGAACACTGAGTCAACCATTCCAGGACATCGGGATTGTTAGTCAAAACACAACAGCTGAATGACGCTGGCAGCTCTGGCATGCTGCTGCAGCTGCTGTTACCACCACCCCTTCTTCTGCTGCTACTTCTGCTTGCTCCAGCAACATTTTTGCCACTGCCTGTTACTTTGCAGAGTCCAGGCAACTCTTCATTGGACATACTGTATGGTAACAATAACTGTATATGTAAAATAAATTATTCAGTGCATAATAGAATTGCTAATCTATTAACCCCTTAAGGACCCAGGAGAATGCTCTTCCTAAATTGCCGGTATTTGGTGGCCCAAGACGAGCATTCTCATCCTGCGGTCCTTCTCTTCCCCCACATGTGGCGCCGCGATCAGCGGCAGGGGCCCGGCTGTTACTGACAGACGGACCACTGCTGCATGCACCAACATTGGTGATAACACCAATGCCAGTGGGTTAACCTCTCATATGCTACGGTCAGCGCTGACAACAGCGTATGGGAGATTTGCGCTCCCTCTCCTAAGCCATCAGATCCCCGCGCCATCATCTCAACCCGCAGGGAGTCCTTCCAATTCCCTTGTGCAAATGGCAATCGCCCAAAAAATAAAAAAGATATGGGTTTTCATGATTTTTTTCACAAAAAGTGTAATACCAAATGATCAAAAAGTAGTATGTACCCCTAAATAGTACCAATCAAACCGTCACCTCATGCCACACAAACTATATAAGATAATCGCCCGAAAAATAAAAATAATATGGCTTTTCATTATTTTTTTCAAAAATGCTTTAGTATGTAAAACTGAAACAAAAGAAAAAGAACAATAGACATATTTGATATAGTCGCCTCCTTAACAACATGCTCTATAAAATAGCACATGATCTAACCTGTCAGGTGAACATCGTAAAAAACAAAAAATAAAAACTGTGCCAGAACAGCCATTTTTTTGTTACTTTGCCTCACAAAAAGCGTATAACTGAGCAATGAAAAGTCCTATATACCACAAAATAGTACCAATAAAAGTCCTATAACTTCCAAAATTTCTGCTCTAGGGGTGCATTAGAGGGTCTTTAAATGTCATATGGCAACTTAAAATTATCCCAGTGAAATCTGCCCTCCAAAATCCATATGGCGCTTCTTTCCTTCTGCGCCCTGCCGTGTGCCTATAGAGCAGTTTACGACCACATCTGGGGTGTTTCTATTAACTGTAGAATCGGGGTAATAAATATTGAGTTGAATTTGGCTGTTGACAATAGATACAGGAAGAAATGAATTAAAATGGAGAATCTGCCAAAAAAGTGAAATTTAAACATGTCATCTTCTTTTTCCTTGAATTTCTGTGGAACACCTAAAGGGTCAACAAAGTTTGTAAGGGGTGTAGTTTCTACAATGGGGTCACTTATGGGTGGTTTCCACTATGTAAGCCCCACAAAGTGACTTCATAACTGAAGTGGTCCCTGGGTTTTGGAAAAAAAAAATGTAAAAATTTGCTTCTAAAATTCTAAGCCTTATAAGATCCTAAAAAATAAAATTACATTTACGAAATGATGCAAACATGAAAGTGGACATATGAGAAATGTAAAGTAATAACTGTTTTATGATCTGCCTGGATTTTTTTTATAAATTATATCTACTAAAATTTTTCACTGGTATGAAGTACAATGTATCGTGAAAAAACAATCTCAGAATGACTTGGATAAGTAAAAGCATTCTGAAGTTATTACCACATAAAGTGACATTTGTCAAATTTCCTGGTCCTTAAGGTGAAAAATGGCAAGGTCCTTAAGATGTTAACAGTGGCGGATTATAATTGGGGCGTTTGGGTCGGTCGCCCCAGGCCCAGCATCTATAGGGGGGCCCAGTGCAGACCCGAACGCCCACATACTGCGGCAGGAAGAGAGAGCGTATAGTTCCCTGTCCCTCCGCCTATCACCGCCATAGGCTTCAGGTCTAGTAGGCCTGAGGACTATGTGGAAGTAGAAGCCCGGCGTGCGCGATGATGTCATCGCTCGGCGCGCGTGATGATGTCATTGTGCGCCTGTATAGTGGCACCCGCATTCTCTGACACGCCTGCCACGCCATTCAGCATACAGGTAAGTATTAGCTTTTTTTTTTTTTGTGCGCTAACTTTGGGGGGGGGGGGGAGATATTAAGGGTCAGTGGGGTCATGTTTCCATGGGGGCAAATTAATTAATGGATGGCAGTATGGGGCAAAATTAATGGATGCCAGTTGTGGGGGCAAATTAATTAATGGATTGCAGTATGGGGGCAAATTAATTAATGGATGGAAGTACGGGGGCAAATCAATGGATGGCAGTATGGGTGCAAATTAATGGATGGCAGTTGTAAGGGCAAATTAATGGATGGCAGTGTGGGGGCAAATTGATTAATGGATGACAGTGTGGGGGCAAATTAATTAATGGATGACAGTGTGGGGGAAAATTAATGGATGACAGTGTGGGGGCAAATTAATTAATGGATGGCAGTGTGGGGGCAAATTAATGGATGACCGTGTGGGGGCAAATTAATAAATGGATGGCAGTTGTGGGGGCAAATTAATGGATGGCAGTTGTGGGGGCAAATTAATTAAAGGATGGCAATTGTGGGGCCAACTTAATGGATGGCAGTTGTGGGGACAAATTAATGGATGGCAATATGGGGGCAAATTAATTAATGGATGGCAGTGTGGGGGCAAATTAATGGATGGCAGTGTGGGGGGAGATTACTATATGGGGACAGTGTGAGGGAAATTACTATATGGGGGCAGTGTGGGGGAAATTACTATATGGGGCAGTGTGAGGGAAATTTCTATATGGGGCAGAGTGAGGGAAATTACTATATGGGGTAGTGTGTGGGAAATTACTATATGGGGCAGTGTGAGGGAAATTACTATATAGGGACAGTGATGAGGAAATTGCTATATGGGTGCAGTGTGAGGGAAATTACTATATGGGGCAGTGTGGGGGAAATTACCATATGGGGCAGGCTGAAGAAATTTACTATATGGGGCAGTGTGGGGAAATTACTATATCGGGGCAGTGTGGGGGAAATTACTATATGGGGCTGTGTAGGGGACATTACTATATGGGAAAGTGTGGGGGAAATTACTGTATGGGGGCAGTGTGGGGGAAATTACTATATGGGGATAGTGTGGAGAAAATTAATATATGGGGGCAGTGTGAGGGAAATTACTGTATAGGGGCAGTGTGGGGGAAATTACCATATGGGGCAGTGTGAGGAAAATTACTATATGGGGCAGTGTGGGGAAATTACTATATCGGGGCAGTGTGGGAGAAATTGCTATATGGGGCTGTGTAGGGGAAATTACTATATGGGAAAGTGTGGGGGAAATTACTGTTTGGGGGCAGTGTGTGGGAAATTACTGTATAGGGGCAGTGTGGGGGAAATTACTGTATGGGGGCAGTGTGGGGGAAATTACTGTATGGGGGCAGTGTGGGGGAAATTACTGTATGGGTGCAGTGTGGGGGAAATTACTGTATGGAGGCAGTGTGGGGGAGATTATTATATGGGGGCAGTGTGAGAGAAATTACTATATGGGGACAGTGTATGGGAAATTACTATATGGTACAGTGTGGGGGAAATTACTATATGGGGGCAGTGTGAGGGAAATTACTATATGGAGGCAATGTGGGGGAAATTACTATATGGGAAAATGTGGGGGAAATTACTGTATGGGAGCAGTGTGGGGGAAATTACTGTATGGGGGCAGTGTGGGGGAAATTACTGTATGGGGGCAGTGTGGGGGAAATTACTGTATGGGGGCAATGTGGGGGAAATTACTATATGGGGACAGTGTGGAGTAAATTACTATATGGGGGCAGTGTGAGGGAAATTACTATATGGGGCAGCATGGGGGAAATTACTATATGGGGCAGCATGGGGGAAATTACCATATGGGGCAGTGTTAAAAAAATTACTATATGGGGCAGTGTGTGGAAATTACTATATCGGGGCAGTGTAGGGGAAATTACTATATGGGAAAGTGTGGGGAAATTACTATATGGGAAAGTGTGGGGAAATTACTGTATGGGGGCAGTGTGGGGAAATTACTGAATGGGGCAGTGTGGGGGAAATTACTGTATGGGGGCAGTGTGGGGAAATTACTATATGGGGGCAGTGTGAGAGAAATTACTATATGGGGGCAGTGTGGGGAAACTACTATATGGATGGCAGTGTGGGGAAATTACTAAATGGGGGCAGTGTGAGGTAAATTAGTATATGGGGGCAGTGTGGGGAAATTACTATATGGGGCAGTGTGGGGAAATTAATATATGGGGCAGTGTGAGGGAAATTACTATATGGGGGGGCAGTGCGGGGGAAATTACTATATGAGGGCAAGGTGGGGGAATTTACTATATGGGGAAAGTGTGAGGGAAATTACTTTATTGGACAGTGTGAGGGAAATTACTATATGGGGGCAGTGTGAGGAAACTACTATATGGGTACAGTGTGGGGAAATTACTATATGGGGGCAGTGTGAGGAAATTACTATATGGAGGCAGTGTGGGGAAATTACTATATGGGGGCAGTGTGGGGAAATTACTATATGGGGGCAGTGTGAGAGAAATTACTATATGGGGGCAGTGTGAGGGAAACTACTATATGGTACAGTGTGGGGGAAATTACTAAATGGGGGCAGTGTGAGGGAAATTACTATATGGAGGCAATGTGGGAGAAATTACGATATGGGGGCAGTGTGAGGGAAATTAGTATATAGGGGCAGTGTGGGGGAAATTTACGTTATGGGGGCAGTGTGGGGGAATTTACTATGTGGGGACAGTGTGAGGGAAATTACTTTATGGGACAGTGTGAGGGAAATTACTATATGGGGGCAGTGCGGGGGAAATTACTTTATGGGGGCAGTGTGGGGGAAATTACTATATGGGGACAGTGTGAGAGAAATTACTTTATGGGACAGTGTGAGGGAAATTACTATATGGGGCAGTGTGAGGGAAATTACTATATGGGGGCAGTGTTGGGAAATTTACTATATGGCGACAGTGTGAGGAAAATTACTATATGGTACAGTGTGAGGGAAATAACTATATGACGGCAGTGTGAGAGAAATTACTGTATGGTGCAGTGTGGGGGAAAGTACTATATAGGGGCAGTGTGGGGAAAATTACTATATGGGGCAATGTAGGGAAAATTACTATATGGGGCAGAGTGTAGGGGATATTACTATATGGGGCAGTATGGGGGAAATTACTTTATGGGGCAGTGTTGGGGAAATTTCTATATAGAGCAGTGTGGGGGAAATTACTATATGGTGCAGTGTGGGGGAAATTACTACCTTGCTATTGGGGGACATTATTTTTGGGGGCACTATACAGGCATTATTACCTGAAGCACAATATAGGGTTTTATTATTACTGGGGGCACTCTAGGGGACATTATAACTGCTGTAGACACTATAAAGGATCTTTGGGTTCATTTATCAAACTGTTGTAGTAGAACTGGCTTAGTTGTCCATAGCAACAGATTCCCCCTTTCATTTTTGACAGCTCCTCTGGAAAAGGAAAGGTGGAATCTGATTGGTTGCTATGGGCAACTAAGCCAGTTCTAATTTAAACTAGCTTGTTAACCCCAATTATGAGAAATCTAACGTATCTGTGTAACAAACTCTGTAGAGACGAGATGCGGCTGAAAGAATTAGTCATGGCGGTCTGGGTCAAACGGAGGAGAAGAGGAAAGAGAATATCTACATGAGAGGAGAAGTCACTGGATGTAAGAGGTATGTGGTGCTGTATTCCCCTATATGTAGAGCTGGCTCACTACTGTGACCTGCGTCTCATCTTCTACTCCAAGTCTTTATCATAATCATATGTATTTTAAATTTGGCAACTAAAATTTTAATTTGTCACCTGCAGTCCTATGCAACAGCCCAGATAACAGTGATAACTTTCTGTGTGCAGATAATGTTGTACATGTTCCCTGCAGTCCTATGTAACACCCCACATAACACAATAATTCACTGTGTTATATGGGGTGTTGCATAGGACTGCAGGTAACATCTATGACATCTGTACTCAGAAAGTTATGAGATGGTGGGGGTCAGACTCTTGACACACCCTGCAATCAGCTGCCTATCTGCTCCTTACCAAGCACTGCACTGTCCATTTGATAGCACGTCGCTTAGTATTGCAGCTCAGCCCCAATCACTCAGACGGGACAGAGCTGCACCTCGGCCAAGTGAACGATGAATCTGATGTCATATGGCCAAGAAAGAGACTGTGACGCTCACAAAGCACCACAGCCTCTTTATACAGAAAAAAAACTAACCCTGGGTTCAGACCTGAGCGTTCTAAAAACGCGCGTTTTTGCAAATTGGAAACGCGCGTAAAACGCGCGTTCTTGTGATTGACTACTGTGGTGTCAATCACAAAACGCGCGTCAAACGCCCCAAAAGAAGCTCAAGTACTTGTTTATGCGTTGGGCGTTTTACAGCGCGTTCAAACGCGCTGTAAAACGCTCAAGTGTGAACCACTCCCATAGGGATGCATTGGTTTGAATCTGTTGAGCGTTTTACAGCGCGTTTGAACGCGCTGTAAAACGCTCAGGTGTGAGCCCAGGGTAAAACTTAAAATGGAATGGAGGGGGGGGGCAAGTTGGGTAGACAGCCCCGTGCCTATCATACACTTTAATCCGCCCCTGGATGTTAAATTAGGTGGGTACCACAACAACGGTTATGTTACACAGCTTATTCACCTCAAGTTGAGAATAAAGGCATAATAGAATTGCCCATCTATTACACAAGGTGGGCACCCAAATAATGTTTATATTACGCAGCCTATTGACTCCAATTTGAGAAAAGAGGCTTAATAGAATTGCTTATCTATTATCCCCTTCCTGCAATATCACATACTTGTACGTAAGTGAATGCGGTTTCTTGCCGCATCCCCACGTGCATATACGTTATGTGATTGAGTGGGTGCAGGAGCTGCGCCTGCTCGATCAGCAGCATAGGCCTGGCTGTTACTGACAGCTGGGCCCCTGCTGTATCCACCGGCATAGCTGTATCTGCAGATGCCAGCGAATTAACCCTTCACTTGCCAGAGTCAACACTGACCGCGGAATCTGCAGGGTTTACAGAGGGAGGGGGCTCTCTCTGATTCCATCGCCCCCGCGCAGGCCAGTGACAGGGGATAGATGCATTATTTGGTTGACATATTAGGTATCGCTGCGTCCATAATGACCAGCTCTATAAAAATATCACATGAATGATCTACCACGTCAGGTGAACTTCGTAAAAATTAAATAATAAACACTGTGTAAAAAAATTTAACACCTTACATCACAAAAAGTATCAAGCAATCAAAAAGATATTTGAATCCTAAAATAGTTCCAATCAAACCACCATCTCATCTCGCAAAAAATAAGCCCCTACATGAGACAATCACCGAAAAAAATAAAAGTAAATGTAAAGACCAGGCTTCGCACAGGTATATTTAATCTATTTCGTTTCATGTTTCCGTGTGTCGTAAAAAGATATCAAAAGTATCCCCCATAACAGTGACCTCTACAGCACCCCGCCCCACTGTCTGCTGAGCTGTGTATCTAATCCTGTCCCGGGTGATACCATCTGCTGAGCTGTGTATCTAATCTTATGTTGTGTGATACTGTCTACTGAGCTGTGTATCTAATCCTATCCTGTGTGATACTGTTTGCTGAGCTGTGTATCTAATCGTAGCCTGTATGATACTATCTGCTGAGCTGTGTATCTAATCTTATGTTGTGTGATACTGTCTGCTGAGCTGTGTATCTAATCCTATCCTGTGTGATACTATCTGCTGAGCTGTGTATCTATTCTTATTTTGTGTGATACTGTCTGCTGAGCTGCGTATCTAATCTTATCCTGTGTGATACTGTCTGCTGAGCTGTGTATCTAATCTTTTGTTATGTGATACTGTCTGCTGAGCTGTGTATCTAATCCTATCCTGTGTGATACTATTAGCCTGTGTGATACTATCTGCTGAGCTGTGTATCTAATCTTATGTTGTGTGATACTGTCTGCTGAGCAGTGTAACTAATCCTATCCTGCGTGATACTGTCTGCTGAGCTGTGTATCTAATCCTATCCTGTGTGATACTGTCTGCTGAGCATGTATCTAATATTCTATCCTGTGTGATACTATCTGCTGTGCTGTGTATCTAATATTCTATCCTGTGTGATACCGCCTTCTGAGCTGTGTATCTAATCATATCCTGTCTGCTGAGCTGTGTACCTAGTAGTTGATTTTTAACTTTATTTTTTCAATCCCTGTTGGCTGACTGGGAGGGGGCATGGCCTAACTGGATTGGGGCGTGTCCTTTTGAACATCTCAATCTAAGAAAGCAGCACTGTCCTCTCTGAGTGTGAGCTGCAAAGAGAAAGTCACCGTTCCTCCCACCTCTGCAGCTGACAGAAATTGATTTTTAACTTCATTTTTCACTGTTTGCTTAGTGGGGGGGTGGCCTAACAGGATCGGGGGCGTGTCCTTTTGAACAGTTCACTGTAAGAAAGCAGCACTGTTCTGTCTGAATGTGAGCTGCAGGAAGAAAATCACGGTCCCACCTCTGGAGGGGGTGTGGCCTAACCAAATCAGAGGTGTGGCTTATCTGGACTTGGGGGCAGGGTTTTAAGGGTGACTTGAATGGCCACCCTACTTTCCCCCTGAACTGTGACCTCCCTAGTACTCTGCCCCCTTAACAGTATCATCCACAGCGCCCTGCCGCTTTAAAGCTAACCTGCAGCAGTGAAAAGAAATGGCCGAGTTGTTATGGAAACCTCAGGAAATAAGGTACTAAGTGCTATTAGGCCATGGTTTTACTTCAATAGCGATTATCCTGGTGACAGATTTCCTTTAAACGTCATCTAGAGCAGTGATGAGACTTGGCTGAGTTGTTATGGTTACCTGGAGTAAAACTGTGTGTGTGGAGATAAACTGTCAGGGAGCAGTAAGTGACAGTTTGAATCCAAGTTAAAGGCTTTGCTGCCTTGTATTGTTTATAAGCAGGTCATTTTTTGGGAATATCTCAGGAACGGTAAGTCCTAGAGAGCTGAGACCTGGTCTAAAACCTTCCCGGACACCTGATGTACGCGTGTGCCAAATTTTGTGAATATCGGTCCAGTCGTTTGGTCGTGCATAAAGAACGTCTAGACGGACGTCTAGATAGACAGAAATTCATTTTTATATATATAAGATATATATATATATATTGTAAGAGGGTGCAAGGTACCGTGGTCGATGGCAGGTACGTGTCACCGAGGTTCCTGGCCTCGCTGAGGTAAGAGCCGGGTTTTCGTGTGTCAGCAGCAGCTAGTGCTGTTTGACACCTTGTTTTTTAGTTTGGCTGCAAAGCCAGTCTGGGCCGGCTCTTACTGGGAGTAGGCAAAGAGTCGGGTGGGTGCCTATTCCCCACGGTCCAGGCCGGACTTTATCCGGGCCTTTAAAAGGCAGCCTCCTCAGCAGCTGAGTGTGATTGTCCTGGAGCTGCTGTTAGGCTGTGGAATCACTTGAGTTTGGGAGTGCTGATCCATGCTGTGCTGTGTGGAGTTCTCTGGGCTGGAAGCAAGACCCCAAGCAAGGAGGAGTGCAGACGGCCTGGAAGCCGGAGGTCGATCGCCTTGCGGCTGGACTGACAGCCAGGTGCGAACCTGCACCTAAAGCCTCCCAGGTGACTGGAACCTGTTTTTGACTATTTCGTTTTGCTGCACGTTTTCTGATGGGTGTGAATTAACACCAAGTGACTGTTTGCTGTGTATTTGCTACAAGTGTGAATTAAACACTGTTTGCTACATTTTCTGGACTCCGTTTTGCCTCTATACTGCACCCGCACTGCTATCTACCAGAGCGACTCCCCACATTATATATATATATATATATATATATTTGTAGTATGGGCTGAGATGAGTGAGTAATGGAAGAGAGGCATAACTTGCAACACCGCCTTGACCTATCTGGCTGATGTTTGCCCGGAGCCAGGATCGAGGTAGGCCTAAATATGTGGGCCACCCAAGGAGGGACATAAGAGAGAAGGGGCGGGAGGGTGGGGCACGAGACATCCACCCCCAGGTGCTGCTGAGTATTAGTGATGAGCGGCAGGTGCCATATTCGATTTCGACGAAATTCGCGAATATTCGAATGAATATTCGTTTCATATTCGTCGAAATCGAATATTCGTCATTATTCTAGTTACCGCGATTAATATGCGATTTAAATAATCGCGTATTGCGATTTTAACTTAAGGCTACTTTCCTATTGGTTTCATATCTAGAATTATAGCGAAGATGACGGATATGACGAATGTATTCGTCATATTCCTCAAAACGAAGATAACGAAGTATTCTACATCTTCGTTTTAGCAACCTATTCGTCAACTTCGCTAATTCTAGCAATCAAATAGGAAGGTTGACTATAGAGACAACTGTGTTTAATTCGCTATGCGATTATTTATATATTTTTTTTTAATAAATAGAATAATTATAATAATTATATCAAGTAATATAATTATTCTATTAAAAAAAAAAAAAAAAAAAAATCGCATAGCGAATTTAACACAGCTGTCTCTATAGTCAACCTTCCTATTTGATTGCTAGAATTAGCGAGGTTGACGAATAGGTTGCTAAAACGAAGATGTAGAATACTCGTTATCTTCGTTTTGAGGAATATGACGAATACATTCGTCATATTCGCTATTCGCTAATTCTACCAAGCCAACCATAAAGTTCCTTGCTCATGGAGCGTCCTCATCACCATGGGAACATCTCCATATACTAAAATGTACTGTCGGATTTGAGGAATTACGTTGAAATCGCAATGCGATTAATTCAAGTTATATTAATCGCATTGCGATTTCAACTTAGAGCTGGGTTTATAATGGGTCAGCTTGCTAGAATGAACAAAGTTAACGATTCAATGAACGAAGTTAACGAATATGGAATATAGCAGCACTGCTAAGTTGAATTCGCAATGCGATTAATTTAACTTGAAGTAATCGCATTGCGATTTCAACTTAGCACTGCTATCTTACATAGGCTAGAATTAACGAATATGGAATATAGCAGTGGCACTAGCAGTGCTAAGTTGAAATCGCAATGCGATTACTTTAAGTTAAATTAATCGCATTGCGAATTCAACTTAGCAGTGCTGCTATATTCCATATTCGTTAACTTCGTTCATTCTAGCAAGCTGACCCATTATAAACCCAGCTCTAAGTTGAAATCGCAATGCGATTAATATAACTTGAATTAATCGCATTGCGATTTCAACGTAATTCCTCAAATCCGACAGTACATTTTAGTATATGGAGACGTTCCCATGGATGGGGACGCTCCATGAGCACGGAAGTCGGCAGAAGCGGCAATGGGCACTGACTAGAGCAGCCAGGAAGCCAGGAATCCTCAGGACAGGTAAGAACTACTGTTGGGAAGAGGGAAAGAAAAAAATATAACTAAAAAAAAAAAAAAAACGAATATTCGAAATAGCGAATTTATAGCGCTATATTCGAAATATTCGCAAATTAGCGAAGTGCCGATATTCGCTAAAAAAATTCGCTATTCGAATATTCGCGCTCAACACTACTGAGTATAAGTAGTGGAGGCAGCCCCTCCACAATTACAGGCTGTGAACAGCCTTCACTATTTGTAGTATGGGCTGAGATGAGTGAGTAACGGAAGAGAGTCATAACTTGCAACACCGCCCAGACCTATCTGGCTGATGTGTGCCCGGAGCCAGGATAGAGGTAGACCTAAATATGTGGGCAAAAATAGCAGCGACCACGCTGGTAGGAAAAGATGTTTAACTGGTCAATACAAAATACATCATACTTCTCACATAGCTAGTGAACGAAAAGCTCTAGATATCTCAGCTTGCGGGTCAGGGATATATCTAGCATAACAAGACGACCTCCATCGCCCTATCTTGCGGATCACGTGGGCCGGGACCTGATGCCTAGAAGCTGATGAAGAGGCTCCGATGCGAAAGGAGTGCCCAGAAATTGATTTAGGGTTGTGCCCCAATTCTGCCGCTAAAATGCGAATGTGAGAGATGAATTGCATGGATGAGAGGGGCTTACCATATAAAGGAAGCAACGGAGCATCTGAGGTGGCTGGATGAAGCAGGGCCAACAGTTCCCAGGACTTTGATGGGACACCAACTGTTGGATGTGGGGAAGAACCTGACTTGGGTAGGAGGGCCTGCCTGATTGGTTTTGGTGATCGGTATGTTTAGCGTGAAATGACTATCGTGCCAGATGAGATGTCGCTTGAGGAGTGTGTTGTGACTGACAGAGCTGCAGGTGAACTCCCCGGGTCTAAGGAAACCGTAGAACCCGAGGTACATGGCCGCTTTTATGGTAATGCTGGCTGAGTGCCCAAAAGGAAGACCCTCAAGAGCTAAAGACAGTTTGCAAAAGAGCTCACTTGAAACCGGTTGTCTGCATACCTGCACCCCTGTGTTATCATTTGTTTGGATACCTCTGAGCGTGGCTTTGATAGCTTGGTTTGACATGATGGACTTGTTGGAGGGGTCGCTGAGCATGCGATGGTGCTGCACACCCGCTAGGTACAATTTGATCGTATTGAATGATAGATGAAGATGAGAGTGACAGTAGGCTATAAAATCCATGATGAAGGTGACCTCATCCAAGGCCCCTTGTGGATAGGAGTCTAGAAACCGTTGAAAAACCTTGTATCCTGTCTTGTAATTCCTGGCAGTGTTAGCTGCCAGTGAATGCAGAACCAAACCCTTTGCAGCAGCTACCAGAGACCCTAGTCCATCAGGAGGGAGCTGACTGGTGAAGACAGAGTTCCGACGTGGTCAGCGTCTGGTAGTTCCTGAAAAAAGATGGTGTAATTAAAGCGGTACAAGGCATCTGCCGCCACGTTTTTCGCCCCTTGGATGTGGAAAGGAAAAACATGAAAATTAAATTTCAAAGACAGCCATAATAATCTGCGTAAAAGGGACATGATTTTTTTGGACTTAGCCCTTCCTTTTGTGATTACGTCTACTAGGACCTGACTGTCTGTCATGAGAACTACCGATTTATTAACCCAAAGCGAACCCCAGACTTGGGCGGGTGCCACTATCGGGTACAGTTCTAATAATGGGGATGACCTCAGGGAATCAGCGTCGGAGGCGAATTCCACCGGCCAGCTGCCGACCAGCTAGTGAGAGCGGAAAATGGCGGCGAACCCTCGAGAGGCTGCAGCGTCTGAAAAAATGGTAGGTGAAGCGGAATCCAGGGCAGGAACGAACAGGGATATGCCGTTCCAGTTGGCGAGAAACGATTGCCACATCAGCAAGTCAACCACTGCATGATCGTCGAGATGGACAATAGAATCCTAAACTGAGGGGAGGAGACTGAGGAGCCTGGACACGAACGATCTGCCTTGAGGCATGATCCTGGTAGCAAAATTTAGAGAACCCAGTAGAGACTGGAGTTCCACCTTGGAGAGGGCCCTGGAAGAAGCGGCTGAGGAGACTGCGGCACAGATCTTGGACAACTTGGCTACGGTGAGGCTGGCCTCCATGCGGATGGAGTCCAGGACGATGCCCAAGAAAGTAATTCGGGTACCCGGCCCCTCAGTCTTTGCAGGTCTTGGACCCGAAAGTGAGTCGGTTGGCAAAATAAAACTTATGCGCCCACTGGATGCCAAAGTATTGCCATAACTGGGGAAGAATGGGTAGCAATTTAAAAGCATACGCTATGTCCGCTTTAGCTAACCAGGCCTCTTTCCCTGCCTGATAGCATCATTGATAGATGAATAACTCATGGTGAATTCTTCGGACGGGACTAATGAATTCAAACTGGGAACAGATGACATATGAGGAGCAGACAGGTCATAAATTAAGCACATTTTATTTGATGCCTGCTTTATTACTAGGCCAATCTGGTTTATCCTCCAAGTCTTGAAAGGGATCGACTGGAAAGGACCCAACAGGAAACCTTTCTGGACTTCCGACTGTAAAAAGGTTTCTACTGCGGCCAGTCCTGGGTAGACAATAGCAAATTCCTTCCCTCCCAGGAAACTTGAGGGAGAGTGAGTCCGGTGTGAAAACCCCTCTCGAATCCGGAGAGAAGGAACTGTACTAGCTGACGGTCGGGGTGGTTCTGCAACAATATGGTCAGTAACTCGATATTAATGCCGGCTAGTCATGCTGTTCTGCTCTGCTTTTTCGGGCAGGGGGTGAGACCTGAAACAAAGGGAGCAGACATGCAAGGCTCTGCAACTGCTAAACCCACATCCTCCTAAATTGAAATTATTACAGATTTGACTCTGACATAGGTATGTGATTGGCCTGCCCAGCTTATCCAGTGCGGGTTGACTCCACTGACCGGAAATGCCTGGGGATCCGAAGATACCCACTGAGGTGGCAAGCGTGTGACAATGCCGTACTGGTGACAAAGATGCGTCTATGTAAGCTGCATGCCCTGAGCGATTCAGGCACCCACAATAGACTGCGTGGAGAAAACCCTGAGCGAATCATCCGAAAATACATGGAAAGGTGTATGACCTAAGCGATTCAGGAACTTAGGTTACACTGCATGAGAAATTACCTGAACGATTCAGGTAACTATAAATGGATGATATATGCCCTGAGCAATTCAGGAACCAATGTTACGCTGCAAAAGAAAGACCTGAGCGATTCAGGCTATTATACATGAATAGGGCAATTGTACATGGATGACACATGACCTGAGCGAATCAGGAATCGATGATACCCTGAAATGAAGAAATAACCTGAGCGATTCAGGCAATTATACATGGATGACACTTGGCCTGAGCGATTCAGGAATCAATGTTAGTGAGCACAAGAAAATAACCTGAGCGATTCAGGCAATTATACATGAATGACACATGACCTGAGCGATTCAGGTGAATATACATGGATGACACATGACCTGAGCGATTAAGGAATTGATGCTACCCTGCGTGAAGAAAAATAACCTGAGCGATTCAGGCAATCATATGTGGATGAGACATGACCTGAGTGATTCAGGAATCCACATCACCCTGCATAAAGAAACAACCTGAGCAATTCAAGCAATAAAACATGAAAAGGTAGGTGACCTAAATGATTCAAGAACTGACTGACCCTGCGGGAAGTGTGACCTGAGGGGTTTAGGCGGACAACCATAATAAAGGTGAAACATGACCTGAGTAAATATGGCAACCAGCATGATGCTGCCGACACGGAATCTGGGGCAAGTTGTGAAACCCGAATGACTCAGGAAGCTAGCATGCCACTGGGAGCGAGACCTGCAGGCAGGAAATGAACAGAATTGATACATAAGCCGAGCGGCTCGTGCCCCTGCCCATGTCACAAGCCACCTGAGTGATTCGGGCGACACCTGGAGCAGCTCTGACGGCAGCCCGAATTGCTTGCCCGATTGTTGGGATTGCAGCGGCCCTGTCACTTCCCCCGTACCCTAAATCTCTGTAAAAGGCGGCCCTCGGCAGACTGTGGTACCCCTCTTGGAATGGGAAATCTTGTAATAAGCCTGCCATGGTGGCTAGAGCTTGCAAAGTGGATGTAAAAATAATAAAGCAGAAGAGAGGAATATTGTATTACCGCTGCAGGCATGAGATGTGTCTGCCCCGACTCTCATAATCTGCAGTGGGTGCTGCTGCTAGGCCACATAGGACGACTGAAGGAAGCGTGTGGTATCTCTAGGCAGCAGGTGCCTGGCCAGGCTGCTGAGCGCAGGAGTCCGCAGGATAGTGCCGGTGGGGAGGTAAGCGGGGCCGGACCCGGGGCTGGAAGGTCCGATGGAGACGCTACTTAACGCTGAGGCTCGAGCGGCGGACTGTGGGTGGAAGCCGGGAACAGGAGGAAGTGACGTCATGCTTGAATCTGGCGCAAGAAGCACAAGACGGCCGCCCTCAGCTTCCCGGCTGCTGAGTATAAGTTCAGGTTTCAGAATATGGAGACACTAAAACATGACTTTTTTTTCCAAAATACCTTTAGGCCTCATGCACACAACCGTATGTATTTTGCGGACCACAAAAAACGGATCTGTAAAAAAAATACTGCTGACGTTTGTGTGCATTCCGTATTTTGTGGAATGGAACAGCTGGCTGCTAGTAGGAGAGTCCTATCCTTGTCCGTAATGCGGACAATAATAGGACATGTTCTATTGTTTTTTTGCGGATTGGAAATACAGACATACGGAAACAGAATGTTCAAAAGAAAATTGGAACCGCGCTGCTTTCAAAATCGCTTCTCAAAGTATCCGCACGTTTTGGATCCTTTCCTGGTGTGAGACTTCCAGCGTCCTGGACACCGAACACAAAACTCCCGTCTCCAGTTAGGCTGAAATGAAAATACACATCGTGCAACACCTTTATGATAAAAACACTCAAGGTTATTTATTGCACTTACAGGATTTCAGAAATTAAAAGGCATGTCATCAATTATAAAATCATCATTGCCCGACCCGGGTTTCGCTGACCGGAGCTTCGTCTGGGGCGAAAATCTACCTCATATCTGGGGTGGTGCTTTTTATACATGCCCCGTGCATAATCACATATTTCCATACACATACATTACACCTTCATTTGATCATCACCTTTGCGGTCTCCTTAATTCTAACAGGATCCGACCAGATAGCCCGCATTCAAAATCTCTGTTTTCTTTCATAAGTAGATCGCAAACCACTACTATCCTTCATTCATAAATCCCAGATAAACATCATCACCTGGTGTCCACCCCCCCTCTGCTACATCATAGTCACATGTTGTTACTGACCATTCACAAAGAGCATAATAGATCCTTATTTCACCAAGCAGGGTTTTAAATCGAATTCAATATTAAGTCTCCCTGGCTGCAGTGTTCCCAGATTATAAATCCATTGCACCTCCTTATGATTAATCTGAGCCGTCGCATCACCTCCGCGCCAGTGCGGGCGGACACTTTCTACCCCTACAAATCTTAACCCCTTCGGGTTTTTATTGTGCTGCATCTTAAAATGGGCCGACACGCTATGTGTCATTAATCCTTTCCTTATGTTCCGGATATGTTCTTGTACCCTTATTTTAAGTTTTCTCGTCGTTCTTCCTACATATTGTATCCGACATGGACACTCTAGTACGTATATGACATTTTCTTTGTCACACATGCACTCTCCCCTGAGCGATTCAGGTGAATATACATGGATGACACATGACCTGAGCGATTATTGTATAAAACTGAAATAAAACTGAAAAAAAATAGACATATTAGGTATTGATACATCTGTAATTGCCTGCTCTTTAAGAATATCACATGATCTAACTTCTCAGGTGAACACTGTGAAAAAATAAATCAATAAAAACTGTGTCAAAATAACCATTTTTTTGCCACCTTGCCCTACAAAGGTGTAATATTGAATGATCAAAAATGGAATCAATAAAAACATCAGCTCTTTCTGAAAAAAGAACCCCTGCACAAGATGATCAGCAGAAAAATAAAAGAACTGTAGCTTTCAGAAAATGAAGATACAAAAACATTATTTTTGTTTTAAAAAATGCCTTATTATGTAAAACTGAAACCAAAAAATATAAATACACATATTTGGTATTGTTGCCTTTGTATCAACCTGCTGTATAAAAACAACACATGATCTATCCTGTCAGGAGAACTCAGTAAAAAACAAAAAAAACATTGAGCGATCAAAAATCATATGTACCCCAAAATAGCATCAATAAAACTGTCACTTCATCCCATAGTTTCCAAAATAGGGTAATTTTTGGGGAGTTTCTACAGTAGGGGTGCATCAGGGGATAATAAATATTGAGCTTTGTTTAGCTGTTAACCCTTGATGTGTTCAAGGAAAAAGAAATGGCTAAAAATTGAAAATGTGCAAAAAGAGTGAAATGTTGAAATTTCACCTCTATTTTCCTTTAATTCTTATGGAACACCTAAAGGATTAATAAAGTTTGTAAAATCAGCTTTGAATAATTTGAGGGGAGTAGGTTCTAAAATAGAGTCATATATTGGTGATTTCTACTATGTAAGCCCCACAAACTGACTTCATAACTGAATTAGTACTTTAAAACTGGGTTTGGAAATTTTCTTTAAAAATTTCTAAATTGCAAAGTAGCCGCATTTGCGGATGATTTTTTACTAATGGTGACAAACCCAGACATAGCACTCGCCAAAATATATAAACATTTAGAAACCTTTGGCTCTCATTCTAACTTCAAAATTAATCATACTAAGTCCCTGAACCTAAGCAATGGGATCTCTAATTCCCACAAACATCGCTTAGAGAGAGATTTACCTTTTGACTGGTCTTCCCCTCACCTAACTTATTTGGGGGTGAAATTCAGTGCTGAACTGGGACAACTTTTTAATCTGAACTATTCCCCCTTACTGAAAAAGACAGAAGCCGACCTCTCCAGATTAGATGTTCTGATCCTGTCTTGGTTTGGGAGAAAAATATACTTCTTTCCATAGAACTGCCTAAATTACCCTATTTACAACTAGTGCTCCTGATTCCTGTTCCATCATCGTACTATGCATCCCTTTGCTCACTATTTAGAACCTTTGTGTGGAACAACAAAAAAGACCGAATGTCCTACAAATCCCTAACATACCCGAAATAAAAAGGGGGAATAGCCCTTCCGGATCTGGAGCTGTATGGCCAGGCGGTTTTACTTGCCAGAACAGTTGATTAATTGAGAGCCCCGTCACATAAATCTTGGATCCCTATGGAACAGGATATGCTGGGCTTCGCCTTAAAAGCTTCTCTATTAAGTAGGCCAGCTCTGCCATCACCCAGTCCCAACATCTCTCTCATTCTCAGATCCACTCTTCATGCTTGGAATACACTGCAAAACTCACACTGTGGCTTCCCCTGCCCCTCCCCTGCTCAAAAAGTTGGAGATGTCGTAAACTTGGCCGCAGGGGCTTTTAGAGACAGTTTACCGCACTCGATTAAAGATTCAAAACTTAAGATTTTAGATCTCTACCGGGACGATCAGCTCATCCCAGCTGAGGAGATGTTCAATAACCTAGGCATCACTCCCTCTCACATTGGTGCGATTCACTTTCTACGGGCATACATGACCCAGCAAGGACACCATAGGGACCTACTTAGGCCACTAATGTGGTTTGAGAACTTGATTTACTCTCCAAAACAACCATCCAAAGTTATTTCTCAGCTCTATAACAAACTTAGAAGCCCCGCTATCCTGGTCACCCCGGCCTTAATTGTGTTGTGGAAGAGAGATCTAAACAGAACTTTCAGTAGTGGTGAAGTGGACAGCATATTTCTTGCCCCTCACACGGCTTTCAGGTGTGTGAGGATACAGGAAAATGGCTACAAAATTACCACTAGATGGTATAAAACAACGGACAAAACTTGCCTATATTCCTCGTCGGCCTCGGACACATGCTGGAGGTGCTCAGGGGCCAGAGGCACGTACTTCAATATTTGGTGAAGTTGCCCTAAACTCTTTCATTGGTGGGAAGAAATTTTCAAGACAAATAACAAAGTGTGTGGCACTTCTCTCCCAGTCTCTCCTGAAAAAGCCCTATTAGCCCTATTTCCGAAAACTCCCCAAACACTAGGATTAGGGCTGTTTAGACACCTGATTATAGCAGCTAGACTTCTTATTCCCATTTATTGGCTCGCACCTGACCTTCCTTCTGTGGAACAGTGGCTACTTAAGGTAGACCAGATCTATAGGTTAGAGGAACTCTCCACTTGGGAAAAGCGGACAATAGACAAATTTAAGAAGAGTTGGCGCAGGTGGACAGCCTTCAGGGGATATGAGGTGTGAGAGTTTTTTTTTTATCTTGCCACGCAACGGACCCATCAGGGTCTCACGCCACAATCTATATACCTTATTGGGTGACCTTGTTGTTGTTATTGTTTTCAGTGGAGAATCCCAGATTCCTTTACTCTCTTTGTGGTTATAAATTGACTGTCCGTCAGAGCAAACTCTCCTATTGATTGCCATTGCTTTCTGTATTGACTCGGAGGGTTTGTGACTTTCCACTCTCCGAATATATGTAAAAATTTTCTTATGCTTAATAAAGCTTTTGAGGAAAAAAAAAATTCTAAATTGCTACTAAAATTTAAAGCCTTCTAACTTCCTAAAAAATAAAATTACATTTACAACATGATGCCAACAAAAATAAGACATATGGCGAAGTTTAAGTAATAACTGTATTTCATGAGGTATCACTATCCATCTTAACTGCTTCAGGACCGCCGTACGCAGGATTGCGTCCTGCGGGCGGTCCTGTTCTTCTGATCGGACGCATCGGCGCGTCATCTCGCGAGACGCGAGACTTCCTGTGAACGCTGCGCGGCGCGCGTCACAGCGTCGCGTCTCAAGAGTTGGACTACAGCCTGCCAGCGATGATCAATCGCTGGCAGGCTGTAGATGCGATATAAATCGCATCAAACAAGTATATCAGACGCTGTTTTGTGAACAGCGTCTGATATAGCTGCTACCTGGTCCTCTGGTGGTCCCATTTGCTGGGATCGACCACCAGAGGACCAGGTAACTATGTAAAGTTGCACCAAACACTACACTAACCCCCCACCAATTAACCCCTTGATCACCCAATCTAGACCCCCTGATCACCCCCTGTCATTGATCAAACCCCTTGTAAGGCTCCATTCAGACGTCCATATGTGTTTTGCGGATCCGTGATCCACGGATCTGATCCGCGGATCCACAGATCCTCAAAACACGGACACCGGCAATGTGCTTTCTGCATTTTGCAGATCCGCACATTGCCAGAACTATATAGAAAATGCTTTTTCTTGTCCGCAACTGCGGACAAGAATAGGACATGTTCTATATTTTTGCGAACGGAAGTGCAGACTCGAAGCGCGGATCCGTAATTCGGATCCGAGCGGGACAAAGTCTGTCCCCATAGAAATGAATGGGTCCGCAATTCCGCTCCGCAAACAGAATTGCGGACGTGTGAATGGGGCATAAGGGTCCCTTATCACGGCCAGTTAGTTAGCTACTTGTTAGGTAGCTAGCGCCCAGCCCACCGCACCGCAGTCACTGATTTGGCAGAGATTTTTCATCCACATTGATCGATGCGAATGAAAAATCAGTGCCGTTCATTTATTTTTTTTTTCAGCCCAGAGGCTGAACGGAAAAAATCTCATTACCCGTATGCTCAATATAAGGAGAATCGCAGAAACTCCTAATGCTGGCCATACGTGTAATGATTGCGGAGACCCTAAAATGCCAGGGCAGTACAAAAACCTCACATGTGACCCCATTTTAGAAAGAAGACACCGCAGGTATTCCGTGAGGGGTATGGCGAGTTCATGCAAAATTTTATTTTTGTCACAAGTTAGTGGAATATGAGACTTGGAAAAATAAAAATAAAAATCAATTTCCGCTAACTTGTGCCAAAAAAAAAAATTCTGTGAACTTGCCATACCCCTCACGAAATACCTTGGGGTGTCTTCTTTCCACAATGGGGTCACTTGTGGGGTATTTACACTGCCCTGGCATTTTAGGGGTCCTAAAGCGTGAGAATCCAAATGCGTAAAAATGCCCTGTGAAATCCTAAAGGTACTCATTGGAATTAGGCCCTTTGCGCATCTTGGCTGCAAAAAGTGTCACTCATGTGGTATCGCCGAACTCAGGAGAAGTAGGCAATGTGTTTGGGGTGTATTTTATATATACCCATACTGTGTGTGAGAAATATCTCTGTAAATGACAACTTTTTAAATTTTTTTATTCAAAGTTGGCAATTTACAGAGATATTTCTCTCACCCAGCATGGGTATATGTAAAAATACACCCCAAAACACATTGCCCTACTTCTCCTGAGTACGGCGATACCACATGAGTGACAGTTTTTTACAGCCAAGATGCGCAAAGGGGCCCAAATTCCAATGAGTAACTTTTAGGAGGGCATTTTTATGCATTTTTCTTCTCACGCTTTAGGGCCCCTAAAATGCCAGGGCAGTATAAATACCCCACATGTGACCCCGTTTTGGAAAGAAGACACCCCAAGGTATTCGCTGAGGGGCATAGTGAGTCCATGAAAAATTAAACTTTTTGTCAAAAGTTAGCGGAAAGGGAGACTTTGTGAGAAAAAACAATAAAAAATCAATTTCCGCTAACTTGTGCCAAAAAATTTTTTTCTATGAACTCGCCATGCCCCTCATGGAATACCTTGGGCTGTCTTCTTTCCAAAATGGGGTCACATGTGGGGTATTTATACTGCCCTGGCATTTTAGGGGCCCTAAAGCATGAGAAGAAAAATGCGTAAAATGCCCTCCTAAAAGGTACTCATGGATTTGCCTTTGCGCATTTGGCTGCAAAAGTGCCACACATGTGGTATCGCCGTACTCAGGAGAGTAGGGCATGTGTTGGGGTGTATTTTGACATATACCCATGTTGAGTGAGAGAAATATCTCTGTAAACTGACAACTTTGTATAAAAAAATTTAAAAAGTTGTCGTTTACAGCGATATTTCTCACACACAGTATGGGTATATATAAAAATACACCCCAAAACACATTGCCCTACTTCTCCTGAGTACGGCGATACCACATTGACACTTTTTTGCAGCCAAGATGCGCAAAGGGGCCCTAAAACCAAAGAGTACCATTAGGATTTCACAGGGCATTTTTACGCATTTGGATTCTCACGCTTTAGGGCCCCTAAAATGCCAGGTGAGTATAAATACCCCACAAGTGACCCCATTTTGGAAATAAGACACCCCAAGGTATTCCGTGAGGGGCATGGCGAGTTCACAGAATTTTTTTTTTTTTTTTGGCACAAGTAAGCGGAAATTGAGATATATATTTTTTTTTATTTAGTTTTTTACAAAGTCTCATACTCCACTAACTTGTGACAAAAAATAAAATTTTACATGAACTCACCATACCCTCACGGAATACCTTGGGGTGTCTTCTTTCTAAAATGGGGTCACATGTGGGGTATTTATACTGTCCTGGCATTTTAGGGCCCCTAAAGCGTGAGAAGAAGTCTGGAATCCAAATGCGTAAAAATGCCCTGTGAAATTCTAAAGGTACTCATTGGTTTAGGCCTTAGCACTCAGGCTGCAAAAGTGTCACTCATGTGGTATCGCCGTACTCAGGAGCAGTAGGGCAATGTGTTTGGGGTGTATTTTATATATACCCTGCTGGGTGTGAGAAATATCTCTGTAAACGACAATTTTTAATTTTTTATACAAAGTTGTCAGTTTACAGAGATATTTCTCTCACCCAACATGGGTATATGTAAAAATACACCCCAAAACACATTTCCCTACTTCTCCTGAGTACGGCGATACCACATAAGTGACACTTTTTGCAGCCTGGGTGCAAAGGGCCCAAATTCCAACGAGTACCTTTAGCTTTTACATGGCTGCTCACAATTTAGCCCCGCCCAAAATGCCAGAACAGTAAACACACCCCACAAATGACCCCATTTCGGAAAGTAGACACCCCAAGGTATTCACTGAGGGGCATAATGAGCCCGTCTGAGATTTTTTTTTTTTTTGCCAGAAGTTAGCAGAAATGGAAACTTTATTATTATTTTTTTTTCCTCAGAAAGTGTCATTTTCCGCTAACTTGTGAAAAAAAATGAAATGATACATGAACTCACCATGCCCCTCCGCGAATACTTTGGGGTGTCTTCTTTCTAAAATGGTGTCATTTGGGGGGTATTTATACTTTCCTGACATTCTAGCACCTGAGGAAACATGACAGGTGCTCAGAAAGTCAGAGCTGCTTCAAAATGTGGAAATTCACTTTTTTGCACCATAGTTTGTAAACGCTATAACGTTTAGCCAAACCAATAAATATACACTTATTGGATTTTTTTTTATCAAAGACATGTAAAACAATACATTTAGAGAAAAATTTATATAGAAATGTAGTTTTTTTAAAAAAAATTTACAACAGAAAGTGAAAAATGTCATTTTTTTGCAAAAATGTCGTTAAATTTTTATTAATAGCAAAAAAAGTTAAAATGTCAGCAACAATGAAATACCACCAAATTAAAGCTCTATTAGTGAGAAGAAAAGGAGGTAAAATTCATTTGGGTGGTAAGTTGCATGACGGAGCAATAAACGGTGAAAGTAGTGTAGTGCAGAATTGTAAAAAGTGGCCTGGTCATTAAGGGTGTTTAAGCTAGGGGGGCTGATGTGGTTAAATGCAAAGACATTCAGATTTAGAGAATAGTGAATTTTTTTAAAATGACTTAAATTTACCACTAACATGAAGTACGAGTCACGAGAAAACTCAGAATCATTTAAATAAGTAAAAGCATTTCAGATTTATTGCCACATGAAGTGAAAAATGTCAGATTTGCAAAATGTGACTTGGTCCTTATGGTGAAAACTGGCTTGGTCTTGAAGGAGTTAAACAAGGTGAGCACCAGAATAACGGTTATATTACACAGCTTATTCATTCCAATGTGAGAATAAAGGCGTAATAGAATATAATCTATTAGAATAGAATCTATTATACACAATGGGCACTGTTCAATTAGGAATTGATGCAAACTGCACAGTCTCCTAAGGATCCCTTCAATTTACAGAGTTTGCACTGTGCTGTGGTTTCTTTATGCTCTCTCTATGCCCTCCCTACAGTGTCTGAAAACTTTCCCTATACTGTCCCTGCATTGTCTTTATCCTAGAATATACTATTAAAAGCTTTGTAAAACACTTTCCCTAGAATTTGCCACATCTGTCCCTATGCTCAGTTCACTGTAAAATGGCGGAGACCGGGCAGGATGAGGCTTTTTATAGGGTTGTGAAATCACAGTGGCGGGCTATCTGCTGATTGGCTGATTGCATGGCATTGTGGGTGATCCCTCATTTCCTGGCTTCTTACTTTCACTTTGTAACATATGCAGCCGCCATTTTAGAAAAATCTGATTCGTTATCATGAAGCACAAGGAAATTTGGATTCATGGCAAATCAATTTTTTCCTGAAATTTGATCCAATTTCACTTTGTTAACTTCGATTCGCTCAATACTTGTAAGATCCTCACCTGCTTTACACTCCAGGGGAAACAAGAGGGGTCCTCGTGGAGTTGCGGGACAGGTTATGCGTGTCTCTGATGCACCAGCTCTGACCCCTTTGCGAACCAGTGTGGGGATGCGTTCGCGTGGACATCGGAGGGGAGGACCGTCGGAGTCCCGGGGACAGAGTGGCCAGGCAAGTGACAAGACGCCGCGGCCAGGGTTGTCTCCGGTGTCTCCTGCGACTTCCATTTCCGCATCTGGGTCCACACGCTCGCATACTCGCGCTGAGTCGATCATGCGTCCGTGCGTTCGCAAAGGGATACACGGTCGCGAGTACGCGCTTCTTATGCGCTTCGCCGACCAGTGGCGCATAATATACTGATTCACAAGAGCAAAGTAGATTAGGGAGCCAGCCATGGGTTAATCAACTTGTGATTGCCTTAGGCCATGTACTCAGGTGCAGGGCAATTTGTTCACCTATGGAAGTGGACACTTGGCACTCTGGGATTGGTCAGCAGGCTTTTAAAAGGAGGTCTCTCAGGGTGATCAGTGCCCACTGTTTTTTCCCTCAACCAGGTATAGGTCACAACTGCTAGTGACTGAAGACTGCCAGGAACTTTGTCCTTTGCAGCGGACCCAAGATCTGAGTGACTCGACTGCCAAGTGCACAGCATCATTCAGCACTGGTTGGGACTATTCCTGGAATCTCCTTGCCTGGTTTTTGTTATTATTTCTTGTTACCAGCAAGTGTTTCTGGACGTTTATGTTTCTGGTGAATAAACACCTTTTTGCTTTCATCACTGGTCTGTTTGTTGATGCCTTGCATTACAATACTACTCTTGACCAAACATGTGCCAAAAGTTGGAAAATTATTTTTATCATCCGATTCTTAAGCTATAAAGGCGATTAGCAATTAAAAACCTTTATAAAATGAATTATTACAAATAATAGAATATGCACATGCTGTCCGTGTTTAAATATAATTTGTACACAAAATTTAACATTATACATTTGACCATTGGCTCTTATGTAAACCTGAAAATAACAGGGTTTTGCTCACCCCTTTTTAGCTTGAATTGCATTGATAATTTATGATATCATTAGACTTCTTTGACCTCTGATGTGTAACACATTTCCATCCATTAAGGCATTACCCACTTGAACATTACATGCATCATAAATGAAATATTGATTTTTTTTCCCTTTGGCACAAATTGCTTTATGGTTTCATCATAAATAATTCCTATTTGTCAGACAGTTTTGTTTAAAAAAAAAAAAAAGATGCCGGATAACGTGTTTCCTTGTAGAGCAATGTGGCCCTATAGACTCAGCATAATAGTGTCATATAGCATTGGCGCATTCTATAATGACTACAATGTAGCTCCAGGTCATTTGAACGTAATAAAATGGGGGGATTGCTAAGTCTGTGTAAGGACCTAGATGCACATCTACTAATCTTTTAGTAAAAGATAATATAATAGATCATTAAATCTTTCAACTGGAAAATATACTTTCTAATGTAGCAACAATGCACTTTATGTTTTGATACACAAGGTTATAAAACTAATAAAAGATCTCTGGTTATGCTCCATTAATTAAGATTATTGCAAATCACTTGAAAATTAATGAACTGCACATTAAAAAACTCTAAATAAATTGAAATTATCACAAGTAGAGATGAGCAAATTTTTCAAAAATTTGATTCGCCGATTAACCGAATTTTTCGGAAATCTGCTTTGATCCGACTTATTTGCAGTGAATCGCGTAAAAAAATGGCTGCTGATTGGCTGATTGCATGGCATTGTGGGTGATCCCTCATTTCCTGGCTTCTTACTTTCACTTTGTAACATCATGCAGCCGCCATTTTAGAAAAATCTGATTCGTTATCATGAAGCACAAGGAAATTCTGGATTCATGGCAAATCAATTTTTCCTGAAATTTGATCCAATTTCACTTTATTAACTTCGATTCTCCAATACTTGTAAGATCCTCACCTGCTTTACACTCCAGGGGAAACAAGAGGAGTCCTCGTGGAGTTGCGGGACAGGTTATGCGTGTCTCTGATGCACCAGCTCTGACCCCTTTGCGAACCAGTGTGGGGATGCGTTTGCGTGGACATCGGAGGGGAGGACCGTCGGAGTCCCGGGGACAGAGTGGCCAGGCAAGTGACAAGACGCCGCGGCCAGGGTTGTCTCCGGTGTCTCCTGCGACTTCCATTTCGCATCTGGGTCCACACGCCGCATACTCGCGCTGAGTCGATCATGCGTCCGTGCGTCTGCAAGGGATACACGGTCGCGAGTACGCCTTCTATGCGCTCGCCGACCAGTGGCGCATAATATACTGATTCACAAGAGCAAAGTAGATTAGGGAGCCAGCCATGGGTTAATCAACTTGTGATTGCCTTAGGCCATGTACTCAGGTGCAGGGCAATTTGTTCACCTATGGAAGTGGACACTTGGCACTCTGGGATTGGTCAGCAGGCTTTTAAAAGGAGGTCTCTCAGGGTGATCAGTGCCCACTGTTATTTCCCTCAACCAGGTATAGGTCACAACTGCTAGTGACTGAAGACTGCCAGGAACTTTGTCCTTTGCAGCGGACCCAAGATCTGGAGTGACTCGACTGCCAAGTGCACAGCATCATTCAGCACTGGTTGGGACTATTCCTGGAATCTCCTTGCCTGGTTTTTGTTATTATTTCTTGTTACCAGCAAGTGTTTCTGGACGTTTATGTTTCTGGTGAATAAACACCTTTTTGCTTTCATCACTGGTCTGTTTGTTGGTGCCTTGCATTACAATACTACTCTTGACCAAACATGTGCCAAAAGTTGGAAAATTATTTTTATCATCCGATTCTTAAGCTATAAAGGCGATTAGCAATTAAAAACCTTTATAAAATGAATTATTACAAATAATAGAATATGCACATGCTGTCCGTGTTTAAATATAATTTGTACACAAAATTTAACATTATACATTTGACCATTGGCTCTTATGTAAACCTGAAAATAACAGGGTTTTGCTCACCCCTTTTTAGCTTGAATTGCATTGATAATTTATGATATCATTAGACTTCTTTGACCTCTGATGTGTAACACATTTCCATCCATTAAGGCATTACCCACTTGAACATTACATGCATCATAAATGAAATATTGATTTTTTTTTTCCTCTTTGGCACAAATTGCTTTATGGTTTCATCATAAATAATTCCTATTTGTCAGACAGTTTTGTTTAAAAAAAAAAAAAAGATGCAGGATAACGTGTTTCCTTGTAGAGCAATGTGGCCCTATAGACTCAGCATAATAGTGTCATATAGCATTGGCGCATTCTATAATGACTACAATGTAGCTCCAGGTCATTTGAACGTAATAAAATGGGGGGATTGCTAAGTCTGTGTAAGGACCTAGATGCACATCTACTAATCTTTTAGTAAAAGATAATATAATAGATCATTAAATCTTTCAACTGGAAAATATACTTTCTAATGTAGCAACAATGCACTTTATGTTTTGATACACAAGGTTATAAAACTAATAAAAGATCTCTGGTTATGCTCCATTAATTAAGATTATTGCAAATCACTTGAAAATTAATGAACTGCACATTAAAAAACTCTAAATAAATTGAAATTATCACAAGTAGAGATGAGCAAATTTTTCAAAAATTTGATTCGGCCGGTTAACCGAATTTTTCGGGAAAATCTGCTTTGATCCGAATTTATTTGCAGTGAATCGCGTAAAAAAAATGGCTATTTTCGGGCTGAAGAGAGACTTTATAGGGGTGTAGAACACTGAAACTTGCAGTAACACGCATAGGGAGTCTGTTTTGGTTAAGAAATAATACTGTGAGTCAGTATGACATGCAGATGACAGGGGTCGCTCTTAGAATCACTGCATACTTCACTTATTTGGGCAGTCATGGGTCCAAAGCTGACCAAATTACTCAAGTATTAACTTGGCCTTACAGGTAGATGTTAGCGTCAAGAAGAAGCACAGTCCTTTTACACCCTCGTCAGCTGATTCCACATACAAAAAAGGGATCCTGTCTGTGGAGCATACTCCTTTACTGGGTCAGCATTTGCTCAATAATGCATCAGTATTGCTAATGCCAAAAAAAAAACAGGAGTGGATCTAAAACTGAGATGACATGTGAATAGAATATTTGCTTGTCTTCTGTGTTTTGCACCCATCCTTTTGTATACCAAATTATAAGCCAATTCTGATGGGACCATACAGGCCTTACAGCTGCTACATAGACAGGATCTGTTGTGCGTCTCATTTTTCCTTGCTTCTGACAGATCATTAAAAAGGTCAAATAAATGATTATGTCAGCCATGCCGAAAGCCAAAATAGTAGATCAGTCATGAAGTGGGGGGGGTGGGAACAGCATGAGAATACCACAGAGTGGCAAAATGACAGAGTCTGCAGGTGACAGCAGCATAAGGAGGCGACAGAGTGGCACAATGACAGAGTCTGGAGGAGGCAGCAGCATGGGGAGGCCAAAGAGTAGCAAAATGACAGAGTCTGGAGGTGGCAGCAGCATGAGGAGACCACAGAGCGGCACAATGACAGAGTCTGGAGGTGGCAGCAGAATCAGGAGACCACAGAGTGGCATAATGACCAAGTGTGGAGGTGGCAGCTGCATGAGGAAACCACAGAGCGGCACAATGACAGAGTCTGGAGGAGGCAGGTGGCAAGGTGACACAGTGTGGAGATGGCAGCAGCAGCATCAGGAGACCACAAAATGGCAAGGTGACATACTGTGCAGATGGTAGCAGCAGCAGGAGACCGCAAAATGCTAAGGTGACATAGTGTGAAGATGGAAGCATCAGGATACCACAGAGTGGCAAGGTGACATAGTGTAGAGATGGCGGCAGCAGCAACTTCAGGATACCACAGAGTGGCAAAGTGACTAAGTGTGGAGATGGCAGCAGCATCATCAGGAGACCACACAATGGCAAGATGACATAGTGTGGATATGTCAGCAACAGCATCAGGATCAGTGGCGTATCTATCACGAGGCAAACAAGGCATTTGCCTAGGGCGGCACTTCCAATGGGGCGGCAAAATGCCCTGTTTGCCTCAGTGATAGAAATCTTTATTGGCTGGCCGCGCTGTAGGGGTGCGCCGGGACCGCTCCTCCCTGCAGAGCGCCGCCTCCTCCCAGCCTCCTCCCAGCCTCCTCCCAGCCCAGCGCCGTTGTAGGTAATTATTATTCACTTCACTTGCCTGAGAAGAGAAGCGCCGGAAGACTCACACAGGAGCACTGACAGAGGCATTGAAGTGCGCATGCGCCTGCCAGTGCGCCTGTGTGAGTCTTCCGGAGCTTCTCTTCTCAGGCAAGTGAAGTGAATAATAATTACCTACAACGGCACTGGGCTGGGAGGAGACGGCGCTGGGCAGGTAGGGAATCTGTTAATGACACTGGGGCGGGGGAATCTGTGGATGACACTGGATGGGGGGAATCTGTGGATGACACTGGATGGGGAGGGGAATCTGTGGATGACACTGGATGGGGGGAATCTGTGGATGACACTGAGAAGGGGGAATCTGTGGATGCACTGGATGGGGACGACGACTGTGGATGACACTGAGAGGGGGGGAATCTGTGGATGACACTGAGAAGGGGGATCTGTGGATGACACTGAGAAGGGGGAATCTGTGGATGACACTGAGAAGGGGGAATCTGTGGATGACACTGAGAGGGGGAATCTGTGGATGACACTGAGAAGGGGGGATCTGTGGATGACACTGAGAAGGGGGAATCTGTGGATGACACTGAGAAGGGGGAATCTGTGGATGACACTGAGTGGGGGAATCTGTGGATGATACTGAGAAGGGGGGAATCTGTGGATGACACTGAGAAGGGGGGAATCTGTGGATGACACTGAGAAGGGGGGAACCTGTGGATGACACTGGGAAGGGGGGAATCTGTGGATGACACTGAGAAGGGGGAATCTGTGGATGACACTGAGAGGGGGGAATCTGTGGACGACACTGAGAAGGGGGGAATCTGTGGATGACACTGAGAGGGGGGGAATCTGTGGATGACACTGAGGGGGGTGAATCTAGGGATGACACTGAGAAGGGGGGGGGAATCTGTGGATGACACTGAGAGGGGGAATCTGTGGATGACACTGAAACACTGAATGGGGGGGATCTGTGGATGACACTGGATGGGGGGGATCTGTGGATGACACTTAAGGGGGGGATCTGTGGATGGCACTTAAGGGGGGGATCTGTGGATGGCACTTAAGGGGGGTTTGTGGATGGCACTTAAGGGGGGTTTGTGGATGGCACTTAAGGGGGATCTAGGGAGGGGTGTGAGGTCCTGGAAGGGTGTTTGGCTGTCGTTATTCACTTTTAAATACAGGAAAGGGTGGAGACTAAAAGGAAGAGCGGGGTTTACAGAGGAAGGGGTTTGGCCTTGAAAGGAAGGGGCGGTTCAAATTTATATTAGGGGGTGCCCGAGTTTAGTCTCGCCTAGGGCAGCACAAAACCAAGATACACCACTGATCAGGATACCACAGAGTGGCAAAGTGACATAGTGTGGAGATGGCAGCAGCAGCAGGAGACCACAAAATGGCAAGGTGACATAGTGTGGAGATGGTAGCAGCAGCATCAGGATACCATAGAGTGGCAAGGTGACATAGTGTGGAGATGGAAGCAACAGCAGTAGCAGGAGACCACAAAATGGCAAGCTGACATAGTGTGGAGATGGCGGCAGCAGCATCAGTATACCACAGAGTGGCAAGGTGACATAGTGTGGAGATGGCAGCAGCAGCATCAGGATACCACAGGGTGGCAAGGTGACATAGTGAGGGATGGCCTACTCATGAGACGAATTTCACTGAAATGTTCGGGTTCGGGATCCGAACTTAACCCCAACTTGACCCCCAACCCCATTGAAGTCAATGGGGACCCGAACTTTTGGGCACTAAAATGGCTGTAAAATATCCCTGGAAAGGGCTAGAGGGCTGCAAATGGCAGCAAAGTGTAGGTGTGGCGAAACCAACCTCGCCACTGGGTTTTGGAGGGGACAGATTGCCAGCTTCTTGCCCCAGGATTATGGGCCCTCTCATCAGCCCGTTGTCGCATCTGAGCGCTGTTTGGATATATTGAGCGCTCAGAATAAAGCCATCTGGGGATATGTTAAATGTCTGTGTACTGTAAAGGGTGGGAAATTGTATATTTGAATAGTGATGACTGTCCTATTGTCCCCACGTGTGTATTGGCGATTTCCCTTTGTCCTGAGAGATAATTGAATGACACCTCAGTTGTCTCCAGGACAGAAGACATTGTGTAGAGGGGAGGGATATGCTGGGTGTGTTTCTATTGTCACGTTGTGTGTGATTGGCTGCTGTATCCCCTGTGTCTCAGTCTTCCTTCTGGTCCCCTAGGGGAGTGTCCACCAGGTGGGAGACCTGGATAAATACCGGGCAGGTAGCCCTCAATAAAGTTAGAATTCCTGTTTAACCATCAATACGGAGCCTCGTCTCGTACTTGGGGGGAATTGCTACGTCAGAACGTTCTTGTGTTGTTGCCAGCGGCAACGTGTCGTCTGCACGTGGGGTCTGCTATCCCTGTTTTTAGGCCCAGCGGCCGAGGATGCGGCCGAGAGTGCGCGGCGGGGGGTTTTCCCCACTCTCCGCCGTGACAACTTCGTATGGTTCCAGTTCGGTGGATTTGAGTGGTTATGGGTTGCTGTGCTCTTTGCCAAGGGAATCGCCCGAACGGTATTAACTCTCGCTATACCAGGTTATACCGTAACAACTGGTGGCAGCAGTGGGATCGTTCCTACAGCCAGAAGGACACCGACAAAAGGCACCATGGATTTTACAATTTGAAGGCAACGTGTGTCCCAGTACAGCGACCCTAACAGCACCGGGATGGAACCAGCAGTGGAGTATGATGAGGGTGTCAATGATGACCGAGATGCAGTCAGCAAAGGCATCTGGTACCAGGCTCTGGGTATTGTGGAATATCTGCGGGACGAGAGGCTCCCGAAGGACGGGCAGCGACAGCAGAAGTGAGTAGCCCTGCGGATGCCCTTCCTAGGAGAGCAGCCCCTGGAAGAGTGGGTAGAAGATCTGAAGTACCTGGTAAGGCGGGAAATGTGGTTGGAAGATGCCTACCATGCACTCTGGTGGTATGAAGCTCGGTACCTACCCTGGACAGCCGAGCATGACAAGCCAGAGGGAGACGAGTTTGATGGTCCTGGCTTGTTATGGGAGACTTTTTCAGAGCTGGAGTTTGGGAGCCCTACACAAGCCCGGTTTAGGGACCTCTTTGAGTGGTGGGAGAGCATGTATCCTGGTCCACCTGGTGACCCGGGAGATGGAGCTGGAACAGGACTACCAGCAGCTGTTCCACTCCAGTGAGAGGGCTCAGCGAGAGAGCAGAGTGTCAGACCCAGGTCCAGAGCCCTTCAGCTGGGAGGATATTGTGGAGGTTTACTGGAAAGAACCCCAGGTGGCTGGTGGAGATGGGACCGAGGTCTCTCCACTGGTCCTGCAGGGGATTGGGAGCCCAGTCTCCATTCCCCAGCGGCAGGCTGAGTTACAGGGGGCAGAGACAGTCGGTCCTGTCCCCCAGCGGCAGAGTCAAGTGCAGGGAATTGGGAGCCCAGTCTCCATTCCCCATCGGCAGAGTGTCCAGCAGGGAATAGAGAGCCCAGTCTCCTTTCCCCAGCAGCAGGACACTGTGTTAGGAGCGGAGACAGTCGGTCTCCTTCCCCAGCGGCTGGAATAGTGTCTGGGAGAGGAGCTTGTTACCCCGTCTCCCCAGCGGCAGCTTAACGCACCAGGGGGAGACAGTAAGCCCCACAACGGTGGAGATGGGACCGAGAACTCTCCACTGGCCCTACAGGAATGCTGGGTAGTCGGCCCAGATCCCCAGCGGCAGGCGGATTTTCAGGAAGTTGGGACAGTCGGTCCTGCTCCCCAGCGGCAGTATGTTTTGCAGAGAGAGAAGAGCATCGTCTCCATTCCCCATCGGCCGTGTGCTTTACAGGGAATTGGGAGCCCGGTCTCCATCCCCCAGCGGCAGTTTAACACACCAGGGGGAAACAGTAAGCCCCACAACAGCACAGGGGGTAGGGACAGTCGGTCCTGTCCCCCAGCAACAGGGCCATTTAGCCAAAGGGGAGACAGTCGGTCTCCCCCTACAGCAGCATGGTGGTCTATCTAAAGGGGAGACAGTCGGTCTCCCCCTCCAACAACCAGGCTCCAACCAGGCTACTTCCGTGGTAGCGCTGGCACCAGGGCAGAGTACCGCTGGTCTCTGCCCACTCAGCAACCCACCAAGGCAGTCTACCAGTCCCCCACACAGCCGTAGTGAGGCACATGGACATGGATAGGTTTATCCCTTGCTCAGGTGTAGTAACCATTTATTGTGGGTGGGCTGTACTGCTGTTTCTGTTTTGTGGCTGGGCTGCTGGACTAACAAGGGCACTGACCGGCAGAAGGTCAGATACCCTGTTAGTCTGTTTGGAAAAGGGGAGATGTGTGGCGAAACCAACCTCGCCACTGGGTTTTGGAGGGGACAGATTGCCAGCCTCTTCCCCCAGGATTTTAGGCCCTCTCATCAGCCCATGCTAAACTTAACCCCCATGGCGATTTGACTGTGTGTGTTGCATCTGAGCACTGTTTGGATATATTGAGCGCTCAGATCCCAGCCATCTGGGGATATGTTAAATGTCTGTGTACTGTAAAGGGTGGGACATTGTATATTTGAATAGTGATGTCTGTCCTATTGTCCCCACGTGTGTATTGGCAATTTCCATTTGTCCTGTGAGATAATTGAATGACTCCTCGGTTGTCTCCAGGACAGAAGACATTGTGTATTCTCCTGCCGGCGATGATTACATTAACCAGTGTAGGGTAATTGTATCACAGGCAGAGGGGAGGGATATGCTGGGTGTGTTTCTATTGTCACATTGTGTGTGATTGGCTGCTGTATCCCCTGTGTCTCAGTCTTCCTTCTGGTCCCCTAGGGGAGTGTCCACCAGGTGGGAGACCTGGGTAAATACCGGGCAGGTAGCCCTCAATAAAGTTAGAATTCCTGTTTAATCATCAATATGGAGCCTCGTCTCGTACTTGGGGGGAATTGCTACATCAGAACGTTCTCTTGCCTGTTCCAGCGGCAACGTGTCGTCTGCACGTGGGGTCTGCTATCCCTGTTTTTAGGCCCAGCGGCCGAGGATGCGGCAGAGAGTGCGCGGCGGGGGGTTTTCCCCACTCTCCGCCGTGACAACTTCGTATGGTTCCAGTTCGGTGGATTTGAGTGGTTGTGGGTTGCTGTGCTCTTCGCCAAGGGGATCACCAGAACAGTATTAACCCTCGCTATACCGGGTTATACCGTAATAGTAGGTAAATGCCTTGCAAACAAATGTGGATAGGGAAATGACTTAAAAGAAAAGAAAATAAATAAAAATTAAACAATATTAATTGGCAACTCGGAGGAAGAGGTGGAATTGGAGGTTGGGGAGGCGTCTACCAGCAAGCATTTGTAGTCACCCATCTTTTGATCAGTAACAGCCGTTTTTACAAAATTTGGTTTCCTGCCAGCAATGCACAGCTGTGGCTTATCACTGGCAAAACTGGGTTAATGTCACCCACCAATGGAACAGGTGATATTCAGAAATGTAGGCCCCTGGCACCCAGACAGAGGAGAGGTCAATTCACTGCAAAAAGAGGTTAATGTCACCCACGAATGCAACAATCGATTTTCAGAAATGTAGGCCCCTGGCACCCAGACAAATGAGAGGTCAATGCACGGCAAAACAGGCTTCATGTCACCCACCAATGGAGCAGGCGATTATCAGAAATGTAGGCCCCTGGCACCCAGACAGAGGAGAAGTCAATTTACGGCAAAAAGAGGTTAATTTCACCCACGCATGCAACAGGCAATTATTAGAAATGTAATTGTCACCAAAATAATGGTACAAATAAAAAAAAGGATTTAATGAATAAGTGCACTGGAGTACAAGAATGTATGGTTGAGGCGGTTATAAATGTCTATTCTGCACAAGATATGCACAAGTCCTGTGAAATCCATGCCTGGTTCATTTGAATGAACGTGAGCTTGTCCACGTTGGCTGTGGACAGGCGGCTGCATTTGTCTGTAATGACGCCCCCTGCCGTGCTAAATACACGTTCAGACAATACACTGGCTGCAGGGCAGGCCAGCACCTTCAAGGCATAAAGGGCAAGCTCAGGCCATGTGAACAATTTGGAGACCCAGAAGTTGAATGGGGCAGAACCATCAGTCAGTACATGGAGGCGCGTGCACATGTACTGTTCCACTATGTTGTTCAAATGCTGCCTCCTGCTAAGACATTCCATATCAGCTGGTGGTGCAGGCTGCTGTGGCACGGTGACAAAACTTTTCCACATGTCGGCCATGCTAACCCTGCCGTCTGAGGAGCTGGCTGTAACACAGCTGTGTTGGCGACCTCTTCCTCTTCTGCCTTCGCCTTGTGCTTCCACTTGTCCCCCCATGTCAGTTGGGAATGGGAACGCGTCTACCAGCCTGCGCTTGTAGTCACACATCTTCCTATCACGTTCTACTGCAGGAATTAAGGCGGGCACGTTGTCTTTGTAGCGGGGATCCAGCAGGGTGGCAACCCAGTTGTCAGCACAAGTTACAATGTTGGCAACTCTGCGGTCGTGGCGCAGGCACTGCAGCATGTGGTTGCTCATGTGTGCCAGGCTGCCCAGAGGTAAGCATAAGCTGTCCTCTGTAGGCGGTGTATCGATCTGTGTCCTCTGTATCCCCCCAGCCACGCTCCAGTGATGGCCCTGAGCTGCGTTGGGTGCCACCCTGCATTGAACCCAGTTCCTCCTCCTGCTCTACCTCATCCTACTCCTCCTCCAGAACTGTGCCCTGGTTGGCAACATGGGTACCTGGCCTCTGCTGGTGCAGGAACCCACCCTCTGAGCCACTTCTGAATGACCGGCCTGAAACCTTGTGAAATGCCCCCTCTTCCTCCTCCTCCTGTGCCACATCCTCTTCCATCATCGCTGTAATTTTTTTTTCAAGGAGACATAGAAGTCGTAATTAGTGTTGAGCGAACAGTTCGAGCATCGTTCGGGTTTGTACCGAATTTTGGGGTGTTCAGGACACGGACCCGAACCCGAACATTTTCAAAAAAGTTCGGGTTCGGGTTCGGTGTTCGTCGATTACTTCCCGCTTTCTGAAGGGCTGCACAGCAGCCAATCAGCTAGCATTTTACTTCTCGCCCTAAGAGCCCATCACAGCCATGCCTACTAATGGCATGGCTGTGATTGGCCAAGGGCAGCATGTGACCCAGCCTCTATTTAAGCTGGAGTCACGTAGCGCCCTACGTCACACAGAAGGCAGGGAAAAGTCAGCAACAGCCACTAATGAACTGATCGATCTACAGCTGTGAATGATTTAACTTCTGCTAGTTAATTGCTCACTGGTTTTTAGGATGCACAGAGCGTTTTTCTGTCACTTTTTTCTGGGGTGATCGGCGGCCATTTTGTAACTTGTGGTGCAGCAGAACAAGCTGCCACCAAGTCCATTAATCCATCAATACTATTTTATTTTTTTTGCTATATCCTACATCAGGGGCTTGGCTGTGCTAATTGTCACCCCTAGAAACTCAGGAAAGAAATTTCTATATTTTATTAAGGGGTTAAATACAATTGCCCAAATACCAATCCCCTAAATCTGGTGTTCCAGCTTTGGCTAGACAAGTATAATACTGTCTGCTGTCTGGCAAAGGATAGATTATTTTCTGGGGTTAAATTCAATTGCCAAAATAGCAATACCATAAATCAGTGGTTTCAGCTGTGGCTGGCAAAATAGAATAGTGTCCGAGGTAATGCACACACGTACAGACGCACGTACACGATTCTTGAATAGTTGTATTATCGCGATAATAAAACTAACAGTGTAAAGTTGACTGTATTGCTCTAAGTTATATTCAGGCATCGAATGTAACTTCTATTACAGCACACCAATACTAAAACTGACTAAGAGACAGCTTTAAGTTCTATTCGAATGCGATTGCAACTTTGGAACTTAAAGTGGTGTACGATTTTAAAAGTTGAGTACTAAAAAGTTGGAATCGCAATGCGATTCTTATGTATTTGCTTAATCGCATTGCGATTACAACTTTGAGCTACCGATCACCATGGGAACGCCTCCTCCAGTAGAATGTACTGTTGGATGTGAGAATTAAGTTGAAATCGCAATGCGATTATTATATATCTGCTTAATCGCATTGCCGTTTCAACTTAGCATTGCTAAATAATTCCATCCATATTCGTTAACTTACTGACTCAGTGATCCTCGGTGGTGGAAGGACATGCGCTATCCGCCTCGGGCCCGGCCGCCACTACATTTACCCAGTGTGCAGTTAGGGAGATATAGCGTCCCTGCCCGTGCTTACTGGTCCATGCATCAGTGGTTATGTGGATCTTGCCACAGATGGCGTTGCCCAGTGCACACTTGATTTTATCCTCCACTTGGATGTGCAGGGAAGGGACAGCTCGCCTGGAAAAGAAGTGGCAGCTGGGAATGACGTACCGTGGGACAGCCCCCGCCAACAGCATTTCAAAGGCCAGTAATTTTGAAATGCTGGCATTCAGGACCAGGGATTGAGGGTGGGTAGGTGGGTATTTTCTCTTTCTCTCCAGTGTTTGGGAGATGGACAGCTGAACACTTGCGTGTGACATGGTGAAGATGCTTGGTGATGATGATGGAGGTGGTGGTGTTGGTGGCACATCCTTTGTTTGCTGGGTGGCAGGTGCCACTGTGACTCCAGAGGTGGAGGAAAGGGGAGAGACAGCAGCAGAAGAGGAAGCAGGAGGAGCCTGAGACCTTTCTTGGTTTTTAAGGTGTTTACTCCACTTCAGATGCCTGGTCATGCAGGTTGTGCTCAGGTTTAGAACGTTTATGCCTCGCTTCAGGCTCTGATGGGACAACGTGCAAACCACTCGTGTCTTGTCGTCAGGACATTGTCTGAAGAACTGCCACACCAATAAACTCCTTGGAGCTGGCTTTGGTGTGCTAGGTCCCTGGGTGCGATGGGCAGTAGCAGGCGTACTGTCTCGGGGACGGCCGCTCCGCTTTTGCAGCCTGCTCTCTCTTTTGCTGTGTTGTTGCCTCTGTGCGACCACGCCTCTTCTTCAGAACTGCACACTTCAATATCATGAACTTGAGTCCAGTCGGTGTCTAGGAGCTCATCGTCCTCCACATCATCTTCCACCCATTCTTGACCCCTGCCATCCTCATCAGTCTGCACACTGCATTAAAGCCTCAGCAGTTGGCACCTGTGTTTCGTCATCATCAGAGACGTGTCGCAGTGGTCCTCCCATGTCCTCATCCTGCAACATAAGTGATTAGGCATCAGTGCATTCAATGTCTTCCACTTCTGGGGTAGGGCTATGTGGATGGCCAGGGAAACCCTGCTAGCAGATTCATCAAAAAGCATAAGAGTCTGCTGCATGACTTGGAGCTCAGGCTGCTTGGCTGCTTTGCAAGGGGGTGAGGTGAAAGACTGATGGGCATGGGCTGCAGGTGCCAACTCTGAACTTTTTTGCAGAGGACTGGGTGGGAGATACTGTGAAGGAACTGGCGCCACAATCTATTGTCGCCTGTACTTGTTCTGGTCTCACCATCCATAGAGCAGCATTCGGGCCTACCAAATAACACGAAATAACGCTTCAGGTTCTTTCGCCTACTCGCACCTGAGGAAGGTGTTTCACTTGGACCTGTAGTTGGAGCTGAATGGCCACGTCCTCTCCCAGCAACAGGAGCTCCACCAATACTACCACGACCAAGCCCACGTCCCTTATTCGATGTTCTTCTCATTATTTGTGTTCACCCATCAAGCTGATAGATGGTTTATCTCCGGTGTCAATTTAACTGCCAAAAGTCAACAAACACTAAGGCAGTGCCCGTGTCATAAAAATGCACTGTGGACCAAGAATACCGCTTTTCACAGCAGAAATGCAAATTAGGTATTTTTCTGCTGTATGCACAACTGCTTTTTGAAGCAAGAATACGACTTTTTTCCACAAAAATGCACTAATGCACTATTTCACAGCAGAAATGTAATATAGGTATATGGGCGGTGAATTTTAAACTGCTTTGAGAACCAGGAATAACTTTTTTTTCCCCAAAATTCACAAATGCACTATTTAACGGCTGAAAAGTAAACGTAGGTATTTGTACGCTGTATGCACAACTGCTTTGTGAACCAAGAACACAGCTTTATTTTACCTAAAACACACTAATGCACTAATTCAGTGCTGCAATTTAAAATTGGTATTTGTATGCTGTATGCCCAACTGCTTTGTGAACCCAGAACACAGCTTTTTTCACTAAAACACACAAATGCAGTATTTAACTGCTAGAAATTAAACGTAGGTATTTCTATGCTTTATGCACAACTATTTTAGGGCCTAGAACACACCTTTTTTTCAGTAAAACACACTAAAGCACTCTTTCCGTGATTCATTTTAAAAATGGTATGTGTATGCTGCATGCAGAACTGCTTTGTAAACCCAGAACACAGCTTTTTTCACTAAAACACACAAATGCAGTATTTAACTGCTGGAAATTAAACGTAGGTATTTCTATGCTTTATGCACAACTATTTTTGGGCCTAGAGCACACCTTTTTTTTCAGTAAAACACACTAAAGCACTCTTTCCGTGATTCATTTTAAAAATGGTATGTGTATGCTGCATGCAGAACTGCTTTGGGGACCCAGAACACGGCTTTTTTCATTAAAACACACAAATGCAGTATTTAACTGCTGGAAATTAAACGTAGGTATTTATACTAACCCTGTATGCAAAACTGGTTTGAGGACCCAGAACATGTCTTTTTTTCACCAAAATTCAAAAATTCAGTATTTTACCACTTTTGGACTGCCACACGCAGATACGCGTGATATCGGTGGTCCTTCTGTTCCTCCTTGACACGCGGGGCGTCATCTCGCGAGAGGCGAGATTTTCTGTAAACGCGCACGCACATGCGCGCACACATTCACAGCAGCTAACAGATCGGAAGTTGTACTACAGCCTGCCAGCGATGATCAATCGCTGGCAGGCTGTAGATGAAAAATACATTGCATCAAACAGGTATATCAGACGCTGTTTTGTTAACAGCGTCTGATATACCTGCTACCTGGTCCTCTGGTGGTCCCATTTGCTGGGGTCGACCACCAGAGGACCAGGTAGCTATGTAAAGTAGCACCAAGCACCACACTACACCCCCCCTGTCACTTATTAACCCCTTATTAACCCCTGATCACCCCATATAGACTCCCTGATCACCCCCCTGTCATTGATCACCCCCCTGTATGGCTCCATTCAGACGTCCATATGTGTTTTGCGGATCCACGGATCCGTAAAACACAGACACCGGCAATGTGCTTTCCACATTTTGCAGATCCGCACATTGCCAGAACTATATAGAAAATGCCTTTTCTTGTCCGCAATTGCGGACAAGAATAGGACATGTTCTATATTTTTGCGGAACAGAAGTGCAGACCCGGAAGTGTGGATTCGCAATTCCGGATCCAAGCGGGACAAAGTCTGTCCCCATATAAATGAATGGGTCCACAATTCCGTTCGGCAAACAGAATTGCGGACGTGTAAATGGGGCATAAGGGTCCCTTATCACTGCCAGTTAGTTAGCTACTTGTTAGGTAGTTAGTGCCCAGCCCACCGCACAGCAGTCACTGATTTTGGCAGAGATTTTTTCATCCACGATGATTGATGCAAATGAAGAAATCTGTGCCGTTCATTTTTTTTTTTCAGCCCAGAGGCTGAACGAAAAAAAAAAATCTCATTACCGTATGCTCAATATAAGGAGAATAGCAGAAACTCCTAATGCTGGCCATACATGTAATGATTGCGGAGACCCTCAAATGCCAGGGCAGTACAAACACCTCACATGTGACCCCATTTTGGAAAGAACACACCCCAAGGTATTTCGTGAGGGGTATGGTGAGTTCATGTAAAATTTTATTTTTTGTCACAAGTTAGTGGAATATGAGACGTTGTCAAAAAAATAAAAAAATAAAAAAATATATATATATATATAAACGAAGGAAGAAGACTGCGGCACCGCTGAGTAGTGAAACAAGGTGGCATGCACTAGGGTGAATAAAGGATCCACCTTGTTTCACTACTCAGCGGTGCCGCAGTCTTCTTCCTTCGTTTGTATGTGGCCTAGTCCAGGCCTTTTGACCGCGGGCACGCCATCCCACTCGGTTGAGTGCCGCCATTGGAGACATCTTTTTTGCACTATATATATATATATATATATATATATATATATATATATAAATATATATAAATTTCCGCTAACTTGTGCCAAAAAAAAATATAATTTCTGTGAACTCGCCATGCCCCTCATGGAATACCTTGGGGTGTCTTCTTTCCAAAATGGGGTCACATGTGGGGTATTTATACTGCCCTGGCATTTTAGGGGCCCTAAAGTGTGAGAATCCAAATGCGTAAAAATGCCCTGTGAAATCCTAAAGGTACTCATTGGAATTAGGGCCCCTTTGCGCATTTTGGCTGCAAAAAAGTGTCACACATGTGGTATCGCCGTACTCAGGAGAATTAGGGCAATGTGTTTTGGGGTGTATTTTTTTAATTTTTTTATACAAAGTTGACAATTTACAGAGATATTTCTCTCACCCAGCATGGGTATATGTAAAAATACACACCAAAACACATTGCCCTACTTCTCCTGAGTATGGCGATACCACATGTGTGACACTTTTTTGCAGCCTGGGTGCTCAAAGGGGCACAAATTCCAACGAGTACCTTTAGGTTTTACATGGCTGCTCACAATTTAGCCCCGCCCAAAATGCCAGAACAGTAAACACACCCCACAAATGACCCCATTTCGGAAATTAGACACCCCAAGGTATTCACTGAGGGGCAGAGTGAGTCTGTGGGAGATTTTAGTTTTCTTAGCCAGAAGTTAGCAGAAATGGAAACTTTATTATTTTTTTTTCCTCAGAAAGTGTCATTTTCCGCTAACTTGTGAAAAACAATTAAATGATACAAGAACTCACCATACTTTGGGGTGTCTTCTTTCTAACATGGTGTCATTTGGGGGGTATTTATACTATCCTGGCATTCTAGCACCTGAAGAAACATGACAGGTGCTCAGAAAGTCAGAGCTGCTTCAAAATGCGGAAATTCACTTTTTTGCACCACAGTTTGTGCACTTATTGAATTTTTTTTATCAAAGACATGTAGAACAATAAATTTATAGAAAAATTTATATAGAAATGTAGTTTTTTTTGAAAAATGTTACAACAGAAAGTGAAATTTTTTTTTGATTAATAGCAAAAAAAGTAAAAATGTCAGTAGCAATGAAATACCACCAAATGAAAGCTCTATTAGTGAGAAGTAAAGGAGGTAAATTCATTTGGGTGGTAAGTTGCATGACGGAGCAATAAACGGTGAAAGTTTAGTGCAGAATTGTAAAAAGTGGCCTGGTCATTAAGGGTGTTTAAGCTAGGGGGCTGAGGTGGTTAAAGGCTGGAAATTAAACGTAGGTATTTCTACGCTATATGCACAACTGTTTTGTGGGCTTAGAACATGGCTTTTTTTCAGTAAAACACACTAAAACACTATTTCTGTGCTGCAATTTAAAATTGGTATTTGTACGCTGTATGCACAACTGCTTTGTGGACCCACAACACAGCTTTTTTCACTAAAACACACAAATGCACTATTTAACTGCTGGAAATTAAACGTAGGTATTTCTACACTTTATGCACAACTGTTTTGTCGGCCTAGAAAACTCCTTTTTTCAGTAAAACACACTAAAGCACTACTTCCGTGCTGCAATTTGTAATTGGAATTTGTACGATATATGCACAACTGCTTTGGGGACTCACAGCACGGCTTTTTTCACTAAAACACACAAATGCACTATTTAACTGCTGTAAATTAAACGTAGGTATTTCTACACTTTATGCACAACTGTTTTGTCGGCCTAGAAAACTCCTTTTTTTCAGTAAACACACTAAAGCACTACTTCCGTGCTGCAATTTGTAATTGGAATTTGTACGATATATGCACAACTGCTTTGGGGACTCACAGCACGGCTTTTTTCACTAAAACACACAAATGCACTATTTAACTGCTGTAAATTAAACGTAGGTATTTCTACACTTTATGCACAACTGTTTTGTCGGCCTAGAAAACTCCTTTTTTTCAGTAAAACACACTAAAGCACTACTTCCGTGCTGCAATTTGTAATTGGAATTTGTACGATATATGCACAACTGCTTTGGGGACTCACAGCACGGCTTTTTTCACTAAAACACACAAATGCACTATTTAACTGCTGTAAATTAAACGTAGATATTTATACGCTTTATGCACAACTGTTTTATGGGCCTAGAACACGGCTTTTTTTCCAGTAAAACACACTAAGCTCTGTTTCCGTGCTGAAATTTAAAATTAACTTGACCTGCCAGAAAAAAATATTTTTTCCTTCAGTGAGCTACCAAAAAGGATTAGACTGATGACCCTGGCAGGCTGGCACACATGCAGGTCACATGCAGTTCCAAGGACACTGCAGTGGCTAAAATGGCCGCCGACCCCCACCTCAGTAACAGATGAATTAAAAAAAAAAAATCCTTTGCAGTGGCTTGGTACATAAATGTATGATTGCGGAAGCACCCTCCCTCAATATTTGCTGTATCTTGAGGATTGCACAACAACAGGTTATACAGATTTCTTCCCAAATCTCTCCCTGAGAGCACAGGCAGCAACCTTCCCTAGACTAACACCAGCAGAGTGACGTGCGGCACTATGTGACTCCAGCTTATAAAGGGGCTGGGTCACATGCTGCACCAGCCAATCACAGCCATGCCATTAGTAGGCTTCTTAGGGCAAAGATGTAAAACTTTTGCTAATTGGCTGCTGTGCAGCCCTTTAAAAAGCAGGAATAATCGGCGAACAACTGACCTAAACCCGAACTTTTATGAAGATGTTCGGGTTCGTGTCCGTGTCCCGAACACCCCAAAATTCGGTACGAAACCAAACTATACAGTTTGGGTTACCTCAACCTACTTGTAATAAATCTTGTTTTGTTATCATTAGATTTGTCTTTCTGAAAAAAAGAGAACATGACGAGAGCAACTCTTAGCTCTTCTTTATGCTTTTTAATTGAACATTGACTGTAACCCCGACTTCAAATCTCTGCTTCAAATCATCAGCCTGTTGTTCAAAATGAGTGCAGGGACAGACGTGAGAAGGCACTAGGGACAGCAATTAGAAAAAGCTAATTGTGAAAAAAAAAATGAAAAAACGATTTATAAGTGCAGGAAAAGGATTGGGAGCAATCTTTTCACAGCATCTTAGTGCAGGAAGAGATATCAGAAGTAGTGATGAGCGGCAGGTGCTATATTCGATTTCGACAAAATTCGCGAATATTTGATAGAATATTTGTTTCATAATCGTCGAAATCGAATATTCGGCATTATTCTAGTTATCGCGATTAATATGTGATTTAAATAATCGCGTATTGCGATTTTAACTTAAGGCTACTTTCCTATTGGTTTGATATCTAGAATTAGTGAAGATGACGAATATGACGAATGTATTTATCATATTCCTGAAAACGAAGATAACGAAGTATTCTCCATCTTCGTTTTAGCTACCTATTCGTCAACTTCGCTAATTCTAGCAATCAAATAGGAAAGTTCACTATAGAGACAGCTGTGTTTAATTCGCTATGCGATTATATTATTATTATATTTTTAAAATAGAATAATTATAATAATTATCAAGTATTATAATTATTCTATTTATTTGTAAAAAAAGCAAAGTAATATAAATCGCATAGCGAATTAAACACAGCTGTCTCTTAAGTCAACCTTCCTATTTGATTGCTAGCTAAAACAAAGATGGAGAATACTTCGTTATCTTCGTTTTGAGGAATATGACGAATACATTCGTCATATTTGCTAATTTTACCAAGCCAACCATAGTAAACCAGGTCTAAGTAGAAATCGCAATGCGATGACTTCAAGTTATATTAATCGCATTGCGATTTCAACTTAGAGAGCTGGGTTTATAATGGGTCAGCTTGCTAGAATTAACGAAGTTAACGAATATGGAATATAGCAGTGCTAAGTTGAAATCACAATGGGATTAATATAACTTGAAGTAATCGCATTGCGATTTCAACTTAGCACTGCTGCTATATTCCATATTTGTTAATTCTAGCCTAATATGTAAGATAGCAGTGCTAAGTTGTAATCGCAATGCGATTAATGTAACTTGATTAATCGCATTGCGATTTCAACAGACATGGTTTACTATGGTTGCTAAAACGAAGATGGAGAATACTTCGTTATCTTCGTTTTGAGGAATATGACGAATACATTCGTCATATTCGCTAATTCCACCAAGCCAACCATAGTTAACCAGGTCTAAGTTGAAATCGCAATTCGATTAATTCAAGTTATATTAATCGCATTGCGTAATTTTCAAATCCGACAGTACATTTTAGTATAGAGACGTTCCCATGGTGATGGGGACGCTCCATGAGCACGGAAGTCGGCAGAAGCGGCAACGGGCACTGATTGGAGCAGCCAGGAAGCCAGGAATCCTCAGGACAGGTAAGAACTATTTTTGGGAAGTGGGAAAGAAAAAAATATAACTAAAAAAAAAAAAAAAAAAGGAATATTCGAAATTGCGAATTTATAGCGCTATATTCGAAATATTCACGAATCAGCGAAGTTCTGATATTCGCTAAAAAAATTCGCTATTCAAATATTCGCGCTCAACACTAGTCAGAAGGCGCTAGGGACAGTGCTAGAAAAGCGATTTACAAGTGCAGGGAAAGATAATTTGGGGATCCAAAAAGCCATTATACAGCTCTGTCATTCCAGCAATTTGTTCTTGGGGTGCAAGTGCTATGTTGGAAAGCCTTTAGTGGCTTATATCTGTGGAAAAAGAAAAATATATTCGTAGTTCACTTCTGCAGCTATATGTGTTGAAAGCGTTTAGTGGCGTATTTCATTACAAAAAGAAAAATGTATTATCAGTTCACTTCTGCAGCTATATGTGGTGAAAGAGTTTAGTGATGCATTTCAGTACAAAAAGAAAAATATATACGCACTTCACTGGTGCAGTTATTTGTGGCAAAAGTGTTTAGTGGCCTATTTCAGTAAAAAAAAAAATATATAATAATAATAATATATATATATATATATATTGTGGGGAGTCGCTCTGGTAGATAGCGGTGTGGGTGCAGTACCGAGGCAAAACAGGAGTCCCGAAGGTGCAATAAATAGTGTTTTATTCACACTTGCACAAGATAAACAATAAACAGTCTCTTGGTGTTACTTCACACACATAAGAAATCATGAGGAAAACAAGACAGTCCAATACAGGCTCCAGTCACCTGGGGGGTTTTAGGTGCAGGTTCGCACCTGGCTGTCAGTCCAGCCGCAAGACAAGCGATGTCAGGTTTCCAGGCCGTCTGCACTCCTCCTTGCTGGGCTCTTGCTTCCAGCCCAGAGAACTCCCAAACTCCAATGATTCCACAGCCTTACAGCAGCTCCAGGACAATCACACCTCACCTGCTGGTGCTAGCTGTCTTATAAAGGCCCGGGAAAAACCGGCCTGGACCGTGGGGAATAGGCACCCACCCAACTCTTTGCCTACTCCCAGTGAGAGCCGGCCCGGATTGGCTTTGCAGCCAAACTAAATAGAAATGTGTCAAAACAGCACTAGCTGCTGCTGACACGCATTAAAACCCGGCTCTTACCTCACCGAGGCCAGGAACCTCGGTGACACGTACCTGCCATCGACCACGGTACCTTGCACCTTACCACAATATATATATATATATACGCACTTCACTGGTGCATTCATTTGTGGCAAAAGTGTTTAGTTGCCTATTTCAGTACAAAAAAATATATATTCTTAGTTCACTTCTGCAGTTATATGTTCTGAAAACATTTAGTGGTCTATGTCATTACAGAAAGAAAAAAATAACTGGAGCAGTTATTTGTGGCAAAAGTGTTTAGTGGGCTATTTCAGTATAAAAAAGAAATGATATACACACTTCACTGTTACATTTATTTGTGGCAAAAGTGTTTAGTGGCCTATTTCAGTACAAAAAAATATATATTCTTAGGCCTCTTCCATCCTCGGAGCTCTAGGACGGAAAGATACTGATCAGGATTATCCCAATGCATTCTGAATGGAGAGAAATCCATTCAGGATGCATCAGGATATCTTCAGTATAGTACTGAGACGTTTTTTGGCCGTAGCTAAATCCGCAGCATGCTGCGGATTTTCCTCCAGCCAAAAATCCTGAAGGCATGCTTTTCAATGGGCATTAATCGGATCCGGCTTTAAGCTAAACGTCGTTTCGGCGCATCGCCGGATCCGATGTTTAGTTTTCTGAATGGTAACCATGGCAGCCAGGATGCAACTAAAGTCCCGGCTGCCATGTAAAAGTAGTGGGGAGCCAGGGGAGAAGCTACTTACCGTCCGCATAATATATTCAGTACGCATTTTACTTCCGCAGTTATTATTTCAGTACAAAAACAAAATATATTCAGCGTTCACTTTTGCAGTCATGTGTGGTAAAACATTTAGTGACATATTTCGGTAGAAAAACAAAATATATTCAGTGTTTACTGTTACAGGTATATGTGGCAAAACCTTTACTGACATATTTCGATTGAACACCTAATTTTATTCAGCGTTCAGCGCTGTAGTCATATGCAGTAAAATCATTTGTGACGTATCTTGGTCGAAAAACTAATTTTATTCAGGATTCAGCACTGCAGTTATATGTGGTAAAATCTTTATTGATGTATTTTGGTGGAAAAACTAATTTTATTTAGCGTTCAGCGCTGCAGTTATATGTGCTAAAACCTTTAGTGACGCATTTTGGTAGAAACACAAAATATATTCAGCTTTCACTGTTGCAGATATATGTGGCAAAACCTTAAGTGACATATTTCGGTCGAAAAACAAATTTTATTCAGCGTTCAGTGCTGCAGTAATATGTGGTAAAATCTTTTGTGACGTATTTTGGTCGAAAAACTAAATTTATTTAGCGTTCAACGCTGTAGTTATATGCAGTAGAATCTCCATGATGTCTTCATGATAAATCTGCAGCATGGGGGCCCCGTGTGGCTTCTGCACACTTTCAAAATAATCCTTCAGTGGAGCGAATAGATGCCGGACTACCGGGACATTCCATGACCTTCCCAGGAGCTGCTGTCGGGAGCAGTGGTTCATTTCTGAGACATCCGTATAGTGCGGGGGGAATCCAAAGACCCTCTCTATCTCCATGCTCCGTTATATGTGGTAAAAATGTTATTGAAGTATTTTGGTGGAAAAACTAATTTTATTCAGCGTAATACTCGGTAAAACCTTTTGTGACTTATTTTGGTGGGAAAAAAATTGTATTCAGCGTTCAGCGCTGCAGTTATATGCGGTAAAATATGTAGTGACTTATTTAGGTGGAAAAACAAATTTTATTCAGCGTTCAGCACTGAAGTTATATGTGGTAAAATCTCCATGATGTCTCTATGATAAATCTGCAGTGTGGGGGCCCCGTGTGGCTTTTGCACACTTTCAAAATAATCCTTCAGCGGAGCGAATAGATGCCGGATGACCTGGACCCTCCATGACCTTCCCAGGAGCTGATGTCAGGAGCAGCGATTCATTTCTGAGATGTCCATATAGTGCGGGGGCAATCCGAAGACCCTCTCTTTCTCCGTGCTCCGTTATATGTGGTAAAATATTTTGTGACTTATTTCGGTGGAAAAACAAATTGTATTCAGCATTCAGCGCTGCAGTGATATGCGGTAAAATCTTTACTGACGTATTTCGGTGGAAAAAAAATTCTTATTCAGCGTTCAGCGCTGCAGTAATATGTGATAAAATCTTTATTGAAGTATGTTGGTCAAAAACAAAATTAATTCAGTGGTCAGCGCTGCGGTTATATGCGGTAAAAAATTTATTGAAGTATTTTGGTCGAAAAACAACATTTATTTTGCGGTCAGCGCTTCGGTTATATGCCGTAAAATCTTTAGTGACATATCTTGATGAACTTCGCAAATCTTCTGGGCTCAAAGCTATCTTGACTCTTTGTCTTCTTATTGTCTGTAGCTACTAGGGGCCTGTTCATGCCAGGCAGGTTCCCCCAGAAGTATCTTGGTCGATCAACACTCAGTCATTGTGCCATTCTGTAGCTTCCTCATGCTGCTGCCACCTCCACACTCTGTCATTGTGCCACTCTGTGGCTTCCTCATGCTGCTGCCAACTCCAGACTCTGTCATCGTGCCATTCTGTGGCTTCCTCATGCTGCCGCCACCTCCAAACTAGTGTTTTGGGCGCGAATACTCGAATTGCGAATTTTAATCGCGAATATCGCAACTTAGAGAATATCCGAATATTTAGATTATAGTGATATATATTCGTATTTTTGAATATTTTACTTTTTTTTCATCAGTAACCTCCCTCTTGCTTGTGGGACCAATGAGAAGGCTGCAATGTCTTTGTCTGAGCTTAGCAACATCCCTAGCAACCAACCGTAAAGTTGCCTACCCCTTTAGTATATAACTAATATAAGAACCTCCCCAGCAGCCATTTTCTACAGTTTATTACAGTTCTAAGAGAGACAGCAGTGTCATTGCTGTGTTCTCTGCTTTCCTGTGTCACATTACGTTAGGTAGTTAGTATATATATATATATATATATATATATTACAGATAGTTAGTGGGGGATAGTCAGTGTAGGTAAGATAGTGATATAGTGTAGCTGTGCAGGGTGTTAGGTTCTGCTGTCCATACATACATGCTACATACATAGTGCTGTATGTATGCTACATACATACATAGTGCTGTGATGTCACAAGTTCACAACAATACTTAGTGCACCAATAACTAATATGTAGTCAGACCTGCTAAAATGTGAAGGTTCTCCTATTGCGCAAAATTATGCGATCATTAATTGCCAATTTGCGCAATCTCGAATATATCCGAGTACTCTATCTGCATATAATGCTATTGTAATGTTCTGCCGTGCCAACCATTTTCTCCAGTCTCGGGAAACTTCTAGCAGCTCGAAAAATGTTCCTATAGTGAACCACGCCTGTATTGCACGTGCAATACGCGCGCAATACATTGACAATTTTCGCAATCAAGAATATAACCGCAAATTCACGAATATATGACGAATATTCTACAAAATATTCACAAAATATTGTGAATTAGAATATTGCCCCTACCACTCATCACTACTCCAGACTCTGTCATTGTGCCACTCTGTGGCCTACTCATGCTGCTGCCATCTCCTCACTCGGTCATTGTGCCTGTGGCCTCCTCCTGATGCTGCTGACACCTCCAGACTCTGTCATTGTGCCACTATGTGGGTTCCTCATGCTGCTGCCAACTCCAGACTTTGTCATTGTGCTGCTCTGTGGTCTCCTCATGCTGCTGCCACCTCCTCACTCGGTCATTGTGCCACTATGTGGCCTCCTTCTGATGCTGCTGCCACCTTCAGACTCTGTCATTGTGCTACTTTGTGGTCTCCTCATGCTGCTGCCACCTCCAGACTCGGTAATTGTGCCACTCTGTGGCCTACTCATGCTGCCTACACCTCCACACTCTGTCATTGTGCTACTCTGTGGCCTACTCATATTGCCGACACCTTCACACTCTGTCATTGTGCCACTCTGTGGTCTTCTCATGCTGCCGCCACCTCCAGGCTCGGTCATTGTGCCACTCTTTGGCCTCCTCTTGATGCTGCTGCTGCCAACACCTCCACCACCTTGTCATACTGACTCACAGTATTGTTTCACTACCACAGCAGACTCCCTATGCGAGGCACAGTGTTCTACACCCCTTTAAAGGCTCTCTGCAGCCCAGAAATAGCCAGCCCGCGAATAAATTCGTATCAAAGCAAATTTTTCCCAAAAATTCGGTAAACCGGACAAATCGAATTTTTTAAAAATTCGCTCATCTCTAGTCTCATGCCATATACTGCTTTCTGTAGTGGTTTACTACAGCACTATACAGGATGTCATCACTACAGCTGTTAGGACTTAGAAGTTAACTGGTAACAGATTCAATTTTAGATTTTTGTCTCCTAAAGTGCTTTGTTTTGCAAAAATCCTGCGACATTCCTGTTGGATTTCCAATTTCAAACCCCCCACATCAGCATGTTTTTTGTGGATCATGCATCATAACAGGAGTATTTTATGCATCGGTGACAGTAACTTTTGTGCCACAGCTGTCCCCTCTACCATTATTTGAAACAATAAGATATGTAAGATTGCAGAAGGAAGATAAAAACTAAAATCTTTATACAAACATATATGTATATACCATACACATAACAAAAGATACAACAAATGTTCTGGATATTGCAGTGTTTTCTTTTTGTTATAGAACCATGGCAGTAAAAATAAAATCTTAGATTGTTTTTAATCATCAGACCTGCAGGGTAAAACGCATACATGTCTGTTTTCCAGGGTAAATTTCTCTAATCCCCATACAAACATTGCACGTCATGATTGATTTTTTTTTTCTTAATATTGATTTTTAAAACAACATTAGTCTCAGTCTCTCAGCCCACCACAATCCCTGAGGACATGGGATCTTGCACCATGGAATCAGAGACCTGTTTTTAGTAAAATCTTTAACATAACAACTGCTGATAATTCAAGAGATGCCAATCAAGACAGAGCCAATATGAAGACAGAATCCTGTTGAATTAATTTTCTTCTCAGTGAGCTTTTCTTTGCACAGTCTCCTGCAGATCCCCTGACCTCTGCTGCCCTGTGTCTCTGCCTGTCCATCAAGTGGAGCACACAGTACTTCCAGTATAAAAATAGCTTATTTGGAGCTTTAAAAATTGGTTGGTTTCGTAATACGACGTGACTTTGTGTGGAAAATAGTGAAGAGCAGAAGAGGAAGCCTAAGTGAAATGAATGATGAATAACAACATATTAGTTTAAATTAGTAAATTACATATATAGTCTATGTGCTCATTCAGGATCTTGAGAAATGTATAAAGAAAGAAAATTGGAAACATTATATATTCGGCTCTAACTCCATGACAGATGTCAATGTATGTCTCCAACAAGATGTAGTTTCTGAACCATGCCATACATGCACATCATCGTTGATCACCTGTGCTTATGCAAGAGGTATGTGGCTGTGATGGCCAAATTCCGACAGTAACAGTCGGAATCGGAAAGTCCCTCTCAGCCTTAGAATCATGATCTCCAGACCTGATTGAAACACAGTGGCATACCTAAGGTATTTGGCACCTGGAGCAGGTACTTTCTCTGGCACTCCCTCCCCTTCAATGAAGTGAATGGGGCTCAGCTTCCATACCAAGCACTGCCACTATCAAATGGACAGCGCTGTGCTTGGTAAGCAGAGAGAAGTAATAAAAATTTAAATGCCCCCCATGCCAATTTATTAATTTAACTCCTCCCCCAAGCCCTACTGTTAAAGAGATATATGAGTGGACATTACATATATTGCTACAAAACATACAGGAGAATACAGCACCACATACCTCTTACATCCAGAGATATCTCCTCTGAGGTAGACGTTATCTTTCCTTATCTTCTCCATCTTACATTCCTCACTTTTCTATCATCGTTCCCCTCCTGGTGCCCCAACACTATCATCCTGTTGTTACCCTCCATATTGTGACTGATGTTGCTCCCCAATGCCTCCAAATACTATACTGTGCCATACATATGGTACCGCCCATAGTAATAGTGTTTTCAGACTGCCTTCAATAGTAATAGTGCCCCTACAGTACCCCCAATAGCAACCCCATTAGTAATGCTCTTCATATTGTGCTCAATAATAATTCCCCCACATCACCCCAAATATTATAATGCCCCCATAGGGCCCTTAGTAGAAATAAGGTCCCCTATAGTGCCTTCAGCAGTAACAGGCCCCTCTTTAAGGCTCTTATATAGAGCCCCCAGTAGTAACAAGGCCCCTCTATAAGGCACCCCCTATAGAGCCTACAGTAGTAATAAAGCTCCCATTAGTTTCTCCAGTAATTATAATGCCCCCTCTAGTAGCCCCAATATTTATAAAGCCTCTCTGCAGTGCCCCTATAATTATTATGACCCCCCTGTAGTGCCCTGTATTATAAGGCTCCCCATGTGTAATGCTCCCTTTGTATTGATAGCATGTATAATGCCCCCCTCTGTATAATTAGAACATATAATGCCCCCCGTATTAGAATTATATAATAGCATCCTCTGTGTTATTAGAATATATGATGTTCCCCTCGTATTATTAGAATATATAATGTCCTCTTCTGTATTATTACTATATATAATGGCCCCTCTGTATTATTAGAATTTATAATGGCCCCTCGTATTATTAGAATATATAATAGCCCCCTTGTATTATTAGAATATATAATAGCCTGTGCTGTGCTTTTTCAAATTACATTACAAATCGCATATAAATAATCCTGACAATTAGTGTTAGATAGTAATAGGGAATAATGTAGGTGAATAGCTGATAGGGTCCAGTACAGGGTGTAGTGTAGTTTATAGAGTTAGTTAGCTGAAATATATAATCCATATAGTTAGTGTACGTTGGTGTAGTGTAGGTTATAGGGTTAGCTGAAATATATAATCCAGATGGTTAGTGGTAGATAGTGTAGGTTAGTTAGGGAATAGTATAGTTTAGCTGATAGGGTCCAGTGCTGGGTGTAGTTTAGGTTATAGAGTTAGTTGGCTTAAATATATAATCCATATAGTTAGTTAGTGGGAGATAGTGTAGGTTAGTTAGGGATTAGTTTAGCTGATAGTTTCCAGGGCAGGGTGTACTTTAGGTTAGATAGAGATATAGTATAGAGTAGGCTTTAGCTGTCTGTTTCGTCCGTCTGTGAAAAAAAATAAATGTATTTTAGTCTAAGTGTTTTAGTGTTCAGTTTGTGTAGTGATTAGTGTTTGCGTCTTTTGTCCGTGAAAAAAAATAAAAAAAAAGTCTTTCAGTCTTAGTGTTGTAGGCTTTAGTTTTTGTAGTGATTAGTGTTTGCGTCTTTTGTGTATAAACCCACATCATCAGTGCACGTGGGCGTGCAGGCAGCCGTGGTCATGGTAGGGGAGTTGGTTCCAGTGCTGGACTGCTGCCAGGAGAGTGCCGGGGAGAGTGCCTTGGTGGAGCAAGAAGAGGCAACACTGCTCCACCAAGACCAGGGCCAGGATGAGGAGGAGGAAGAATTTGTTGAGGAGTTTGCCGACGTCCAGTTTGGGCGTGGTTAGGAGGGAGAGCTGGTGCTGGGGGCACCGTTAGTCTGGGTTGGGGTGATTCCCACAGGCAGCAGGAGGACCAAGAGGTCATGGTCCCGGGCAGCCAAGAAGAGTCCCAGTGAGCTATCCTCTTTCCCATTGCTGCACACATGTCTCCTTTTCTGCTTCCTGAGGGACCCCCGGATCAGGCAAATTAAGGAGAGGGATGAGCTTTGGTTGGCCACCCTCTTAGACCCTCGCTGCAAGGGGAAACTGGAGCAGTTCATCCCAGCCAGGCGGTGGGATGCCCGTATTCAACAACTGCAGGCCAGTCTTATCCGCCGGCTGGAGGAGGCCAACCCTCTGCCTCACGCTCCAGTTCTCCCCACTCATCTCACCCAGCTGGTGGCTGGCCCCAGAAGCTTTAGCCGAGCCGATGATCTTATGGGTGAGATCAGGCAGTCCTACCAGCCTGCGTGACCCAGTAGCAGCACCAGCAGTCACCAACAGCGGCTGGCCCACATGGTGGCTGACTACATGGTGTCCGTTGGTGCTTCCGACAGCATGAGCATCGACGACCCCATGGAGTACTGGGTTGCCAGGCTGGACACCTGCCGTGAGCTCGCTCAGTATGCGCTGGAGGTACTGTCTTGCCCCCCCATCCAACATACTATCTGAGCGGACATTCAGCACGGCAGGTGGGGTGGTCACCGACAAGCGGACCCGTCTATCTAAAGACTCTGTGGATAGACTGACCTTTATTAAAATGAATGATTCCTGGATCTGCGATTACTTCTTGGCCCCTGCAATCAGTTCAGGGCGCTGAAGGGTCCCTTAACCATCCCTCTCTGTGTCTCTCCCTCTGATACGTGGGCGTGAAGGTAGCCGTGGTCATGGTAGGGGAGTGTGGTTTCAGTGCTGGACCGCTGCCAGGAGAGTGGCAGTGGTCAAGTGCTCGGGAGAGTGCCTTGGTGGAGCAAGAAGAGGCAACACTGCTACACCAAGACCAGGCCCAGGATGAGGAGGAGGAAGAATTTGTTGAGGAGTTTGCCGATGTCCAGTTTGGGCCTGGTTAGGAGGGAGAGCTGGTGCTGGGGGCACCGTTAGTCCGTGGTGGGGTGATTCCCACAGGCAGCAGGAGGACCAAGAGATCATGGTGCCGGGCAGCCAAGAAGAGTCACAGCGAGCTGTCCTCTTTCCCATTGCTGCCCACATGCTGCGCTGCCTCGTGAGGGACCCCCGGATCAGGCAAATTAAGGAGTGGGATGAGATTTGGTTGGCCACACTTTTAGATCCTCGCTGCAAGGGGAAACTGGAGCAGTTCATCCCAGCCAGGCGGCGGGATGCCTGTATTCAATAACTGCGGGCCAGTCTTATCCACCGGCTGGAGGAGGCCAACCCTCTGCCTCACGCTCCAGTTCTCCCCACTCATCTCACCCAGCCGGTGGTTGGCCCCAGCAGCTCCAGCCGAGTCGGTGATCTTATGGGTGAGATCAGGCAGTCCTACCAGCCTGCGTTACCCAGTAGCAGCACCAGCAGTCACCAACAGTGGCTGGCCCACATGGTGGCTGACTACATGGTGTCCGTTGGTTCTTCCAACAGCATGAGCATCGACGACCCCATGGAGTACTGGGTTGCCAAGCTGGACACCTGCCGTGAGCTCGCTCAGTATGCGCTGGAGGTATTGTCTTGCCCCCCCACCATCCAGCATACTATCTGAGCGGACATTCAGCGCGGCAGGTGGGGTGGTCACGACAAGCGGACCCGTCTATCCAAAGACTCCGTGGATAGACTGACCTTTATTAAAATTAATGAGTCCTGGATATGCGATGACTTCTTGGCCCCTGCAGTCGGTTTAGGGCGCTGAAGGGTCCCTTGTCCATCCCTCTCTGTGTCTCTCCCTCCGATACTGCGCTGTTTTTTATTCTGTCTATGTACTTACTTATTTATTTATATATGGGTGAATGTTTTAATGTATTTATTTATTAATGTATTGAACTATTTCTATATTCATGAATGTTTTATATCATGTTTTTATAGATCAATTTATGTTTTTATGGATTAATTTTTATATGTATTTATTTATAACTTTCTTGATATATTTATATATTGATGAATTTGTGTAATCATGTATTTATAAATTTATTTATTTATTTATGTTTGAATTTTTAGTGTATTTATTTATTGCTATATTTCGATACAGAAGAATCTTTAAAATCATGTATACTATTGATTGATTATTTCATTTAATTATTTATGGATTAATTTATTTATGTATTTTTTATCGATTAATTTATTTTTATTTTTATCAATCGATGAATTTATTTACCTTATTTTTTTGTTAAATTTATAGAACCTCTTATTTACATATTATTGTAATATATATATATATATATATATATATATATATATAAACACAAATACAGTGTCTAGTATATGAGGAGTTAGGGTCCATTCACACGTCCGTGTGTGTTTTACGGATCCGCAAAACACGGACATTGGCGATGTGCGTTCAGCAATTTGCGGACCGCACATCGCCGGCACTCTCATAGAAAATGCCTTTTCTTGTCCGCAATTGCGGACAAGAATAGGACATGTTCTATTTTTTTCGGGAACGCGATTGCGGACCCGGAAGTGCGGATCCGCAATTGCGGACCCGGCCGGGACATCGTCTGTCCCCATTGAAACTAATGGGTCCGCAATTCCGTTCCGCAAAATGCAAAACGGAATTGCGGATGTGTGAATGGACCCTTAAAACGGCTTAACCTACAAAGGTGTTCGGTTAAGTAGCACAGCTGTGCTCAAATCTAAAGAAAAATAGCCAAATCAGCCTACCATTGGTGGTTCAGTGTAACTGCTTGAAACCAGCGTCCCTGAGACTGGAATGCGCAGGCGCGGGACAATCAGCACACATCCACAATCCCAAAACCCACGCTGCAGCCGGCATCACCTGCCCACGTGATCGGAGGCGTGGTGTAGTCGACCACGTCACACAGGGAAGGGTGTGGAGGCGCATCATGTGACCCGCTCCAGCCAATCAGTAGCAGGGGTGTGTCTGGTCTCCCTGGTGACCAGAAAAGTTTACAAATAAAGCAGATGTACTGTAGAGACAATCTAATACCATAAACCATGAGAGTAGGGGAACTGATCACTCCCAGTAGCGCAGAGGCACCCATCAAAGTAGAGCTTCAGAACCACCCCTATATAAAAATAAAGAGACACATATGCGGGTCAATTAGGACCCATAATGTATGTCAAAGAGGCACTCCGAGCAGGTACAAATTAATGCCCCACTCAAGAGGCCACATGCTTGACGGCTGTGATCAGGTTGAGGCATTCTTGATCTAATGGAATCACTGATGTCAGTAGTACTTAGAGACCATGGAATAAGCTCATGCCAGATAATAAATGAATGTATGTGGAGGCAGAGAACCATTTCTGGTTATACTGGCAGATAACAACAAAGGACATCCAAGGATTCTATAAAAAAAAAAAACAATAATTAGAAAAAATAATAACACTATTGCATATTCCCAAACATAGGTTGGATGACCAGAGCGATCACACGTAGGTAGCAAACAGCACCTATTTATCAAATAGTTCCCATCTAAATTCAGTATTTATGCCATCTGGCTTTAATGTATGTAACTTATGTATCCAGAAAAGCTATCTTTTTGAGAGCCAATTCCCTATTACCACCTCTAGGGAATGTGATTTATGACTCTAAATTTAAGATCCTTTTCTCCGTGTCCCATTTCAACTAAGTGTTTTGACACAGGAAGATCCTTCCTTTTTTGGCATATAGAGTACATATGGTAATTTATACGCGTCTTCAGATCAAGGGTGGTTTCTCCTAGGGGTAAATGAGCTAATAGATCACAAAAGCAGTATCGCATGTTAAGTGTTGCGTGTGGGATGAACAAATTTGTCACCTTTAAGCATGTAACTGCAGTTTACGCAATTAAGACAGGGAAAACATCAGTTTCTTTTTAACCAAAATACGTCTGGCTTAGTACCCTACCTCCCACTTCTGTTTTGTCAAGCTTGTCACGCAGGTTGGGGGATCTCCTATCTTCAAGTTCCTTCACATGGCCCAAATTAGTTAACAGTATAGGCCAATGTTTTTTGATCACTTTAGCTATGAGATGGCTGTTTTCTGTATAGGTGGAGATAAAGGGGACCCTTTCTATTGATGTCCGTCTACGCTTGTCAGGCTGTACAGATCTCAGACAATCAAGATGTCTCTTGATTAGTATTTTTGGATATCCGCTTTGCATGACTTTTTCAGACATCTCCATGAGTCTATAGTTACATTGTTGGAGGTCCTTAACAATCCACTGTATCCAGAGAAATTGTCTACGCGGAAGTGATTTCATCATGGAACGCGGATGGTTACTATTGTAGTGTAAAAGTGTGTTGCAGTCTGTGGACTTAATAAATAAGTCAGTGGTTAACCTCATATCTTGAACTCGAACCATTGTGTCAAGAAATTGAACTTGTTCAGTAGAATGTGTGAGAGTAAATTGAATATCAGGATCAAAAACATGTGAAAATCCATCAATTTCTGCTCAGTATCGTTCTAGATTACAAAGACATCATCTATGCATTTCCATCAACCCAGCACATGGCTGAAGTGGTGAGAGACATAGATGTGTCTGATTTCCAAGTCTGTCATAAAGACATTGGTGTAAGTCAGCACCACGTTAGAACCCATTGCAGTTCCACGCAATTGTAAGTAGTAGCCATCTTGAAAGGCAAAATAATTAAACCTTAAGATAACTTCCAACAGGTTAATTATAAATTCCTTACACGTCACTGAATATTTGGTGTCATGAAGACATCTGCAAAAAGCATCCAAACCCACATTTAGTGATGTCGTGAACATAAAATTTTCCGTTCGTGAACGGCGAACGCGAACTTCCGCAAATGTTCGCAAACGTGCGAACAGTGCGAACCGCCATAGACTTCAATAGACAGGCAAATTTTAAAAACAAAAGGGACTCCTTCTGGCCACAATAGTGATGGAGAAGTTGTTTCAAGGGGACTAACACCTGGACTGTGGCATGCTGGAGGGGGATCCATGGCAAAACTCCCATGGAAAAATACCTAGTTGACGCAGAGTGTGGTAGTTGTAATCGCAATGCGATTAATACAGGTTATATTAATCGCATTGCGAATTCAACTTACAGCTAGAAATTCTAGCAATACAACCATTAGGAACCCAGCTCTAGGTTCAATTCGCAATGCGATTAATATAACCTGTATTAATCGCATTGGGATTACAACTTAGATCTGTTCCTAATGGTTGTATTGCTAGAATATAACGAAGATTGCGAATATAGTGCTATATTCTCAATCTTCGTTATATTCTAGCAATACAACCATTCAGAACAGATCTAATTTGTAATCCCAATGTGATTAATACAGGTTATATTAATCACATTGCGAATTGAACTTAGAGCTGGGTTCCTAATGGTTGTATTGCTAGAATATAACGAAGATTGCGAATATAGTGCTAAATTCTCAATCTTCGATATATTCTAGCAATACAACCATTAGGAACAGATCTAAATTGTAATCCCAATGCGATTAATACAGGTTATATTAATCGCATTGTGATTACAACTACTAACACTGCAGCTTCAGAATGAATCTAAGATGGATGCCGTCCTTGCTTTTTGATAGGAGGTGGGAGGGTCTGGGAGGGAGACTGATGTACTAGCCCTAAAAAGTGCTTTTTGGGGTGCTGTCAGGACGCTGTCCTTACAGCAGAGATCTGATGAGTCTTTCAGGACTGGAGTGGACACTGAATACACTAGCCTAGCTATCGATTTCCCTATTAAATCAGCAGCAACTACACTCTCCCTCCTCTCACTAAGACTGCAGACTCCAAATGAATCTAAAATGGATGCTGTCCAGGAGATGGGAGGGTCTGGGAGGGAGGGTATGCTAATTGGCTGGAATCTGTCTGCTGACTGTGAGGTACAGGGTCAAAGTTTACTCAATGATAGGGGGTGGACCTAACATCGCATATGTTCACCCGACCGCGACGAACGCGCACAAGCTATGTTCGTCGGGAACTATTCGCCGGTGAATAGTTTGGGACATCTTATTTGCGAATTCAACTTAGAGATGAGTTCCTAATGGTTGTATTGCTAGAATATAACGAAGATTGCGAATATAGTGCTATATTCTCAATCTTCGTTATATTCTAGCAATACAACCATTAAGAACAGATCTAAGTTGTAATCCCAATGCGATTAATACAGGTTATATTAATCGCATTGCGATTACAACTACTAACACTGCAGCTTCAGAATGAATCTAAGATGGATGCCGTCCTTGCTTTTTGATAGGAGGTGGGAGGGTCTGGGAGGTAGACTGATGTACTAGCCCTAAAAAGGGCTTTTTGGGGTGCTGTCAGGACGCTGTTCTTACAGCAGAGATCTGATGAGTCTTTCAGGACTGGAGTGGACACTGAATACACTAGCCTAGCTATCGATTTCCCTATTAAATCAGCAGCAACTACACTCTCCCTCCTCTCACTAAGACTGCAGACTCCAAATGAATCTAAAATGGATGCTGTCCAGGAGATGGGAGGGTCTGGGAGGGAGGGTATGCTAATTGGCTGGAATCTGTCTGCTGACTGTGAGGTACAGGGTCAAAGTTTACTCAATGATAGGGGGTGGACCTAACATCCCATATGTTCGCCCGCCGCGATGAACGCGCACAAGCTATGTTCGTCGGGAACTATTCGCCGGTGAATAGTTTGGGACATCTTATTTGCGAATTCAACTTAGAGATGAGTTCCTAATGGTTGTATTGCTAGAATATAACGAAGATTGCGAATATAGTGCTATATTCTCAATCTTCGTTATATTCTAGCAATACAACCATTAAGAACAGATCTAAGTTGTAATCCCAATGCGATTAATACAGGTTATATTAATCGCATTGCGAATTGAACTTAGAGCTGGGTTCCTAATGGTTGTATTGCTAGAATATAACGAAGATTGCGAATATAGTGCTATATTCTCAATCTTCGTTATATTCTAGCAATACAACCATTAGGAACAGATCTAAATTGTAATCCCAATGCGATTAATACAGGTTATATTAATCGCATTGCAATTACAACTACTAACACTGCAGCTTCAGAATGAATCTAAGATGGATGCTGTCCTTGCTTTTTGATAGGAGGTGGGAGGGTCTGGGAGGGAGACTGATGTACTAGCCCTAAAAAGGGCTTTTTGGGGTGCTGTCAGGACGCTGTCCTTACAGCAGAGATCTGATGAGTCTTTCAGGACTGGAGTGGACACTGAATACACTAGCCTAGCTATCGATTTCCCTATTAAATCAGCAGCAACTACACTCTCCCTCCTCTCACTAAGACTGCAGACTCCAAATGAATCTAAAATGGATGCTGTCCAGGAGATGGGAGGGTCTGGGAGGGAGGGTATGCTAATTGGCTGGAATGTGTCTGCTGACTGTGAGGTACAGGGTCAAAGTTTACTCAATGATAGGGGGTGGACCTAACATCGCATATGTTCGCCCGACCGCGACGAACGCGCACAAGCTATGTTCGTCGGGAACTATTCGCCGGTGAATAGTTTGGGACATCTTATTTGCGAATTCAACTTAGAGATGAGTTCCTAATGGTTGTATTGGTAGAATATAACGAAGATTGAGAATTTAGCGCTATATTCTCAATCTTCGTTCTATTCTAGCAATACAACAACCATTAGGAACTCAGATCTAAGTTGAATTCTCAATGCGATTAATATAACCTGCATTAATCGCATTGCGAATTCAACTTAGAGCTGAGTTCCTAATGGTTGTTGTATTGCTAGAATATACGTTATATTCTAGCAATACAACCATTAGGAACTCAGCTCTAAGTTGTAATCGCAATGCGAATAATACTTACAATTATTAATCGCTTTGCAAATCCATTTGATGCCTCTATTTGATTGTATATGACGGTTGACTATGACTACAACAATGTTCTGCTGCCTCCGAAGCAAGATATCTTAACCCCCCAGGGGCCATTTGGGCGTTTTTGATAAAAAAAAAACGCATCAAAAACGCATCTGCGTTTTTATAATTTTTTCATTTTTTAGTTTATTTTTTTGTGTATTTTGCCACATTTGGTTGCATATTTACATTTGGTATAGGCAAATATGGTAGTCTACATCATGTGTCTATACCAAAACCTAGGATTATTGTTTGACAGCATATTTTCTAAGCCATGTAGCTGAATATAGATTTGGGCAGAGTAATGATCTAGACTACCATATTTGCCTACACCAAATGTAAATATGCAACCAAATGTGGCAAAATACACAAAAAAAAAAAAAATGAAGAAATTATAAAAACGCAGATGCGTTTTTGATGCGTTTTCTATCAAAAACGCCCAAATGGCCCCTGGGGGGTTCAGATATCTTGCTTTGAAGGCAGCAGAACGTTGGTGGTAGTCATAGTCAACCGTCATATACAATCAAATAGAGGAATCAAATGGATTCGCAAAGCGATTAATAATTGTAAGTATTATTCGCATTGCGATTGCAACTTAGAGCTGAGTTACTAATGGTTGTATTGCTAGAATATAACATATATTCTAGCAATACAACAACCATTAGGAACTCAGCTCTAAGTTAAATTCGCAATGCGATTAATGCAGATTATATTAATCGCATTGAGAATTCAACTTAGATCTGAGTTCCTAATGGTTGTTGTATTGCTAGAATATAACGAAGATTGAGAATATAGTGCTATATTCGTTATCTTCGTTATATTCTAGCAATACAATCGTTAGGAACTCAGATCTAAGTTGCAATCGCAACGCGAATAATACAGGTTATATTAATCGCATTGCGATTTACAATTACTATTATTGCAGCTTCAGAATGAATCTAAGATGGATGCTGTCCTTGCGTTTAGATAGGAGGTGGGAGGGTCTGGGAGGGAGGGTATGCTGATTGGCTGGAATGTGTCTGCTGACTGTGAGGTACAGGGTCAAAGTTTGCTCAATAATAAAGTATAGGGGCGAACGCGAACATCGAATAACAAGCTAACAGTTCGGGCCATCTCTACCCACATTATGCTTGATAGAGGTATAGAGGCTAACTACATTGAATGATGCCAATAAAGCAGCTGAAGTCACTGTAGTTCTTGAGATCTTATCCAGAAAATCACCAGTATCCCCGATGTATGAACTGGAGGAGATCGCAAACCAAAGTAAGATCCTATCAAGGAAAATAGCAATGTTGGAGAATATGGAGCCTCTGCCCGATACTATTGGCCTGCTGAACGGATTAATCAGAGACTAGGGATGAGCGAACCCGAACTGGATAGTTCGGGTTCGTACCGAATTTTGGGGTGTTCGGGACACGGACCCGGACCCGAACATTTTCAAAAAGTTCGGGTTTGGGTCCGTTGTTCAGCGATTTCTTCCCGCTTTCTGAAGGGCTGCACAGCAGCCAATCAGCTGGCATTTTACTTCTTGCCCTAAGAAGCCATCACAGCCATGCCTACTCATGACATGGCTGTGATTGGCCAAGTGCAGCATGTGACCCAGCCTCTATTTAAGCTGGAGTCACGTAGCTCCGCACGTCAATCTGCTCTGATTAGTGTAGGGAGAGGACACAGCTTCTGTGAAGGCGAGATTAGGCATGGAAAAGTCAGCAAAAACACCTAATGAAGTGATCGATCTACAGCTGTGAATGATTCAACTTCCGCTAGTTAATTGCTCACTGGTTTTGAGGCTGCACAGAGCATTTTTCTGTCACTTTGATTGGCGGCCATTTTGTGTCTTGTGGTGCACCAGCACAAGCTGCCACAAAGTCCATCAATACTAGTTTTTTTTTTTGCTATATCCTACATCAGGGGCTTGGCTGTGCTTATTGTCACCCCTAAAAACTCCGGATAGAAATTTCTATATTTTATTAAGGGGTCAAATTCAATTGCCAAAATAGCAATCCCCTAAATCTGGTGTTCCAGCTTTGGCTAGCCAAGTGTAATACTGTCTGCTGTCTGGCAAAGGATAGATTTTTTTCTGTGGTGAAATTCAATTGCCAAAATAGCAATCCCCTAAATCCGGTATCCCAGCAGTGGCTGGCCAAGTTTAATAGTGTCTGGCAAAGGATATATTATTGTTCTGTGGTGAACTTCAATAGCCAAAATAGCAATACCGTAAATCTGGTGTTCCAGCTGTGACTGGACAAGTTTCATAGTGTCCGGCAAAGGATAGATAATTTTCTGGGGTGAAATTAAATTGCCAAAATAGCAATACCGTAAATCTGGTGTGCCAGCTGTGGCTGGACAAGTTTAATAATGTCCGGCAAAGGATATATTTTTTTCTGGGGTGAAATTCAATTGCCAAAATAGCAATACCCTGAATCTGGTGTTCCAGCTGTGACGCGACAATTTCCCTAGTGTCCGTCAAAGGAGATATTCTTTTCTGGGTGAAAGTCAGTAAAAAAAATAGAAATACAGTAAATCTGGTGTTCCAGCTGTTGCAGGCCTAGTTTAAATCTGTCCGTAAAAGGGTATATTTTTTTTCTGGGTGAAATTTAATTGCCAAAATAGCAATACCCTGAATCTGTTGTTCCAGCTGTGACTGGACAATTTCCCTAGTGTCCGTCAAAGGATATATTATTTTCTGGGGTGAAATACAGTTGCAAAAAAAGATATACAGTAAATCTGGTGTTCCAGCTGTGACTGGACAAGTTTAATATTATACGTCAAAGGATAGATTTTGTTCTGGGGTGAAATTCACTTGACAATATAGCAATACTCTGAATCTGGTGTTCCAGCTGCTGCAGGCCAAGAGTTAATCTGTCCGTAAAAGGGTATATTACACTCAGCGTGCATCTCCAAGTATACTTCTTTCTGTAAAAGGGTATATTACAAAAAGTGTTACATTACAATTGCTAAAAGCATAATCCTGTAAATCTGCACGCACTATTGTGCATCTCATAGTGTATTTCTGTCCATAAAAGGGTATATTACACTCAAGGTGTATATACAAGTGCTGAGAGGGTCATCCTCAATAACTTCACACGCTACCGTGCATATCCAAGTGTATTTCTGTCCGTTAAAGGGTATATTACACAAAATGTTAAAATACAATTGCTGAAGGCATAATCCTACATATTTTTTCATATGCTACTGTGTATCTCCAAGTGAAAATCTGTCCATAAAAGGATACCTTTCATCCAGGGCCTAAATACTAGCCCTAAAAGATATATTCCCCTAAATCAGTGGTTAATGCTGTGCTTGGATTAGTGTAATACGCTACATAAATAAATAGGCAGATAATGTTAGGTGCCTGTAAAAAAAAGGCCTGAATTTGAAATCAATACATTGGGCCAAATATTTTTTTTTCTTATTGTGGTGCTTGGTGAACGGTAACAATGAGGAAAACATCTAGTAAGGGACGCGGACGCGGTCGTGGTGGTGTTAGTGGACCCTCTGGTGCTGGGAGAGGATGTGGCCATTCTGACACAGCACTTAACTACCTGAATAGACGTATAAGAATGAAAATAAATAATACTTTATTGGATAATCTGGGGTAAAAGGACAAAAAAATCCCTTCAGGTGTTCAGAGAAAATGATGTGTGGAGAGGGAGACTAACATATACTCCATCCACACCTAATCACTCTGAGCAGTTCATCCAGGTGTAACGCAACCAGTGAGCATGTCAGTAATGGGTGAACATAGGTAGGTCACAAATAATTGGGTAATAAAGGTATGGTGAGGGTCCACACGTGCACTACTCATGCATAGTAAAGCGACCACTGACATACACTAATGCCCCATTCAGACAACTGCCTAACAAGCTGTTCACCCAAAAATCACTAGTGGTGTTAAACACCTGTATGAGACGTACATAGCGAACAGCAACTGCCGCCTCTAAATATATGTGCCGAAGTACGGTGATAATGGCTCTACGCGTTTCCACAGGGCTAACACTCTGCCCTGTATCCTCAGGAGCTGCCACTCGTTCATACATACACTCATATGACAGACAAAGTCCCGAGCACCTTTTGCGTGCAGGGGCACCGGCACTGTGACGGCCGTACGCGGCCGCCCAACATGCGGGCATATAAACTTAATACCCCGCCCATAGGATGTGACATCAGATGGGAGGTGTGGAAACCAAAGCAGGTGGGAACCTCCCACCGCTGTTCCATCACCTCCCACACACCATTCACAAAGTCATACCTACGAGGACCGCAAACCGCGGTTATGCAATTAGTAGGGGAAGAATAATCGCGGCCACAGTCATACCGCGATGAACTCAGACACATTCATCACAATAACAAATGATCGGTGTATAGAAGATCCGAACCTGGATACATCATAATGAGGGGGACGCAATAAGGGCAGCTGATATAAATTCCACCTTAGAGAACCGATTCTACAGAAAGCAGGCATATGAGACACTGTCATTAAGTCCCTTGGGTGAGATGGTTTGGAGATAAAATATCCATCTCGCTTCTTTCTGAAGTAGAGAGGAATCCACATCCCCGCCACGGACTGACTTTAGGACAGTGTCTATCCCCTGGACCATCAATCCAGTTGGGTCGCCTGCATGCGTGTCGCAGACATGTCGTGCCAATGATGTATCTCTGGAGTTACGTATATCCGATAAATGCTCACCAATACGTCGTCTGAGTTCACGCCTCGTCTTTCCGACGTATTGGATACCACATTTGCATGTGATAAGGTATACAACACCAGCCGTCGTGCAGCGAGTGAAATAGCGAATCATGTATCGCTTGCCCGTAACATGACTTTCAAAAAAACAACCCCGTTTCACGTAGCTGCACATTAAACATGACCCACATGGGAAGGTGCCTTTAGCCTCACTATTGAGCCATGTGACTGGTTTCGGACATGAAAAGGTACTGTGTACCAACTTGTCACGCAAATTGGCACCACGCCTGTATGTAATCGGTGGAAAGTCCGGTGCCAAGTGCCCAATATCTGGATCCGATTTTAAAATCGGCCAGTATCGCTTCAGCACATCCCGTACCACGAGATGTGCTTTATCGAACGTGGCCGTGATCCTAGGAAAGGAGTTCTGTTGATTTCTGCTCCTAGGGGTAAGCAAATGGGCCCTATCAGCTGACAGGGCATGATGGTATGCCTGTTTTAAAACTTTTGATGGATATCCTCTTATGCTGAATCTCTCCTTTAAGTCAGCTGCTGCTGCTTTGAATTCACCCATCTCTGAGCAATTCCTTCTTGCCCTGAGATATTGTCCCTTCGGGATCCCACGTCTCAGGGCAAGCGGATGGCCACTCTCCCAGTCAAGAAGGCTGTTGGTGGCCGTCTCCTTCCTATAGAGGCATGTGCTGATTCTCCCATCATGGTTCAGTCTAATCTTGATATCCAGGAAGTTAATTTCATCAGAATGGATCTCGTGGGTAAAGAATAAACCCACATTATTCACATTGAGTGCGGACACGAACTGGCCGAATTTGTCACTGGATCCATTCCATAGGATCAGCACGTCATCGATGTACCTAAGCCACAGTAACACCGATGACGTATACTGATCCATGGACTCATCAAGACCACGTCCCTTTCCCACCAGCCCAGGTAGAGGTTAGCGAACGTGGGGGCACAAGGGCTCCCCATGGCCACCCCCTGAGCTGGTGGAAGACGTGCCGGTCAAAGATGAATACATTGTGCGTCAGGATAAACCGGAGCAGCTTCATGACAAAGTCACTATGTCGCTGAAACTGTGTCCCCTTTGACGGAGGAAACCCTCCACAGCCCCACACCCAGATTCATGGGGTATGGAGCTGTAGAGTGCCTCGACATCAAGGCTGGCAAGCATCGTGCCCCTATCACATTGAATACCTTCCAGTCTTTTGAGCACGTCCATTGTGTCTCGGGCATAGGAAGGTAAAGAAGTAACGAAGGGACGTAATATCAAGTCCACATACGTGCTGATATTGGCAGTAAGACTTCCCATGCCCGAGACAATAGGACGCCCTTTAATTCTGGACCCTTCTTGTGCACCTTTGGTAAGCTGTAAAATGCAGCCAAGACAGGGAATTTGGGTAGTAAAAAATCATACTCCGATTTGTTGATAATACTGTCTGCCAGTGCATCATTAAGGATCCTGGCCAGTTCGTTTTTAAAGTCCGTCGTAGGATCTGCTAGTAATCTCCTGTATGTTTTCTGATCATCCAGGAGACTCACACATTTTCTGATATTTCACGACGCTCATGATGACAATGTTGCCCCCTTTGTCTGCTGGTTTAACTACTATGCTGGAGTCACTCGTGAGCCCAGCTAGTGCCACTCTTTCCTCTCTGGTTAGATTGTCACCTGCCACATGACAATCCTCGATCGTATGTAGCTCATTGGTAACCAGTGTGAGGAATGTGTCAATGGGAGTACTTTCTCCTATCGGGGGAAACACCTTGGATGGATTTTTCAGGGACGTGAATGGTCCGTCACCTATATCCCTCTCGCCCTCCTCGGCCATGCCCGCCAGAAGCTGTACATCGCCAAGATTTTCCATCTCGATGCCCAACTCCTGGCAGGTACGCCTGTCATGAAGCGAGAAGTATTTTTTCCATTTAAGTTTCCGGGCATACAAATGTAGATCCTTGACCCAATTGAACAAATTAAATTTCTGTGTGGGTACGAAAGAGAGCCCTTTTCTCAGGATGCCCATTTCAATGTTAGTCAATACCCTGTCTGACAGATTGACAATAGGAGAAAGTACTCCCATTGACACATTCCTCACACTGGTTACCAATGAGCTACATACGATCGAGGATTGTCATGTGGCAGGTGACAATCTAACCAGAGAGGAAAGAGTGGCACTAGCTGGGCTCACGAGTGACTCCAGCATAGTAGTTAAACCAGCAGACAAAGGGGGCAACATTGTCATCATGAGCGTCGTGAAATATCAGAAAATGTGTGAGTCTCCTGGATGATCAGAAAACATACAGGAGATTACTAGCAGATCCTACGACGGACTTTAAAAACGAACTGGCCAGGATCCTTAATGATGCACTGGCAGACAGTATTATCAACAAATCGGAGTATGATTTTTTACTACCCAAATTCCCTGTCTTGGCTGCATTTTACAGCTTACCAAAGGTGCACAAGAAGGGTCCAGAATTAAAGGGGCGTCCTATTGTCTCGGGCATGGGAAGTCTTACTGCCAATATCAGCACGTATGTGGACTTGATATTACGTCCCTTCGTTACTTCTTTACCTTCCTATGCCCGAGACACAATGGACGTGCTCAAAAGACTGGAAGGTATTCAATGTGATAGGGGCACGATGCTTGCCAGCCTTGATGTCGAGGCACTCTACAGCTCCATACCCCATGAATCTGGGTGTGGGGCTGTGGAGGGTTTCCTCCGTCAAAGGGGGATACAGTTTCAGAGACATAGTGACTTTGTCATGAAGCTGCTCCGGTTTATCCTGACGCACAATGTATTCATCTTTGACCGGCACGTCTTCCACCAGCTCAGGGGGGTGGCCATGGGGAGCCCTTGTGCCCCCACGTTCGCTAACCTCTACCTGGGCTGGTGCGAAAGGGACGTGGTCTTTGAGTCCATGGATCAGTATACGTCATCGGTGTTACTGTGGCTTAGGTACATCGATGACGTGCTGATCCTATGGAATGGATCCAGTGACAAATTCGGCCAGTTCATGTCCGCACTCAATGTGAATAATGTGGGTTTATTCTTTACCCACGAGATCCATTCTGATGAAATTAACTTCCTGGATATCAAGATTAGACTGAACCATGATGGGAGAATCAGCACATGCCTCTATAGGAAGGAGACGGCCACCAACAGCCTTCTTGACTGGGAGAGTGGCCATCCGCTTGCCCTGAGACGTGGGATCCCGAATGGACAATATCTCAGGGCAAGAAGGAATTGCTCAGAGATGGGTGAATTCAAAGCAGCAGCAGCTGACTTAAAGGAGAGATTCAGCATAAGAGGATATCCATCAAAAGTTTTAAAACAGGCATACCATCATGCCCTGTCAGCTGATAGGGCCCATTTGCTTACCCCTAGGAGCAGAAATCAACAGAACTCCTTTCCTAGGATCACGGCCACGTTCGATAAAGCACATCTCGTGGTACGGGATGTGCTGAAGCGATACTGGCCGATTTTAAAATCGGATCCAGATATTGGGCACTTGGCACCGGACTTTCCACCGATTACATACAGGCGTGGTGCCAATTTGCGTGACAAGTTGGTACACAGTACCTTTTCATGTCCGAAACCAGTCACATGGCTCAATAGTGAGGCTAAAGGCACCTTCCCATGTGGGTCATGTTTAATGTGCAGCTACGTGAAACGGGGTTGTTTTTTTGAAAGTCATGTTACGGGCAAGCGATACATGATTCGCTATTTCACTCGCTGCACGACGGCTGGTGTTGTATACCTTATCACATGCAAATGTGGTATCCAATACGTCGGAAAGACGAGGCGTGAACTCAGACGACGTATTGGTGAGCATTTATCGGATATACGTAACTCCAGAGATACATCATTGGCACGACATGTCTGCGACACGCATGCAGGCGACCCAACTGGATTGATGGTCCAGGGGATAGACACTGTCCTAAAGTCAGTCCGTGGCGGGGATGTGGATTCCTCTCTACTTCAGAAAGAAGCGAGATGGATATTTTATCTCCAAACCATCTCACCCAAGGGACTTAATGACAGTGTCTCATATGCCTGCTTTCTGTAGAATCGGTTCTCTAAGGTGGAATTTATATCAGCTGCCCTTATTGCGTCCCCCTCATTATGATGTATCCAGGTTCGGATCTTCTATACACCGATCATTTGTTATTGTGATGAATGTGTCTGAGTTCATCGCGGTATGACTGTGGCCGCGATTATTCTTCCCCTACTAATTGCATAACCGCGGTTTGCGGTCCCCGTAGGTATGACTTTGTGAATGGTGTGTGGGAGGTGATGGAACAGCGGTGGGAGGTTCCCACCTGCTTTGGTTTCCACACCTCCCATCTGATGTCACATCCTATGGGCGGGGTATTAAGTTTATATGCCCGCATGTTGGGCGGCCGCGTACGGCCGTCACAGTGCCGGTGCCCCTGCACGCAAAAGGTGCTCGGGACTTTGTCTGTCATATGAGTGTATGTATGAACGAGTGGCAGCTCCTGAGGATACAGGGCAGAGTGTTAGCCCTGTGGAAACGCGTAGAGCCATTATCACCGTACTCGGCACATATATTTAGAGGCGGCAGTTGCTGTTTGCTATGTACGTCTCATACAGGTGTTTAACAGCACTAGTGATTTTTGGGTGAACAGCTTGTTAGGCAGTTGTCTGAATGGGGCATTAGTGTATGTCAGTGGTCGCTTTACTATGCATGAGTAGTGCACGTGTGGACCCTCACCATACCTTTATTACCCAATTATTTTTGACCTACCTATGTTCACCCATTACTGACATGCTCACTGGTTGCGTTACACCTGGATGAACTGCTCAGAGTGATTAGGTGTGGATGGAGTATATGTTAGTCTCCCTCTCCACACATCATTTTCTCTGAACACCTGAAGGGATTTTTTTGTCCTTTTACCCCAGATTATCCAATAAAGTATTATTTATTTTCATTCTTATACGTCTATTCAGGTAGTTAAGTACTGTAATTTTTTAGATGTACTCACGTTTCTAGCTTTCCCTGTGTGAGTTTTGCATTCTGACACAGCCACACATCCTAGTGAACCAACTACCTCAGGTTCCAGTACCCGCCAGAATTTACAGCGATATTTGGTGGGGCCCAATGCCGTTCTAAGGATGGTAAGGCCTGAGCAAGTACAGGCACTAGTCAATTGGGTGGCCGACAGTGGATCCAGCACGTTCACAACATTATCTCCCACCCAGTCTTCTGCAGAAAGCGCACAGGTGGCGCCTGAAAACCAAGCCCATTAGTCTGTCACATCACCCCCATGCATATCAGGGAAACTGTCTGAGTCTCAAGTTATGCAGCAGTCTCTTATGCTGTTTGAAAACTCTGTTGGCAGGGTTTCCCAAGGGAATCCATCTAGCCCTTCCCCAGTGGTGGAAGACACAGAATGCACTGATGCACAACCATTTATGTTACCTGATGATGAGACATGGGAATACCACCTCATCAGAGTACACACGTCTCTGATGATGACGAAACACAGGTGCCAACTGCTGTGTCTTTTTGCAGTGTGCAGACCGAACAGGAGGTCAGGGAGGAAGACTGTGTGGAAGACGATGCAGGGGACGATGAGGTCCTAGACCCCACATGGAATGAAGGTCGTGCCACTGACTTTCATAGTTCAGAGGAAGAGGCAGTGGTGAGACCGAGCCAACAGAGTAGCAAAAGAGGGAGCAGGGGGCAAAAGCAGAAAAGCCGCCGCCAAGAGAGTTCGCCTGCTACCGGCCACCGCCACCAGGGACATAGCAGCCCAAAGGCCGCTTCAAGGAGTTCCCTGCTGATGCTGCTGTGAGCAGGGCTGGGACAAGGTCCACCACCAACAGAGGCAGAGCTGCCCAAGTGCGCCCTCCCCCCCTCCAACTTGTGGATGACACTGCTATGGGGGATCTGTGATGGATGACACTGTTATTGGGGAATCTGTGGATGACACATATGTGTTATTCACAGATCCCCCCTCCCCATAACAGGGTCCGTGTAGGAATGACCCCCAATACAAGGGGTGAGGCTGTGGGGTTGTATCTGCTTTTTTGATGACAGCGCCAGCGGGGCCCGTGCAGTGACTGTATTCTACTACTCCCCCCCCCCACACACACTGTATATAATCTTAACTATATAACTGTAGTGATTTACTACAGTTATATAGTTAATAAGATTAAAACCAGTGAGCGGGGGGGATGGGGGGTGTAGTAGAATACAGTCACTGCACGGGCCCTGCTGTCATTATGAAATAGCATATGTGACCCCCACCTCTTTTATTGGTTGTCATTCAGTAAATTAACCCTGTTTTGGGGGGGTGGGGGGGGGGTGTCTGTGGATTACAAATATGTGTCATCCACAGATTCTCCCCATAACAGGGTTCATTTAGTGAATGACCACCCAAATTGTAGGTGACCCAATACATGGGAGTTGCATCTGCAGAGCTTTTGTATAATGCCACCCCACACTGTAGTGTCCCCCACACAGTAATGTCCGCCACACCATTGGCGGATCCAGGGGGGGGGGGGCACTTATTACAGGCACATGATGGGGAGACTGGGACATGATGGGGGAGAGGGGAAAGTGGCACTTAAAGGGGTATTCTCATTTCAGACAAAGGGGGCATAGCGGTAGCATATGCCCCCATTGTCTGATAGGTGCGGGTCTTGTCATGCTCTTTCTGCCCCCTGTCATTCTCCCCATCTTTTCATGCTCTTTATACCCCCCCATGTTGTCATGCTCTTTCTGCCCCCCCATGTTGTCATGCTCTATTTTCTCCCCCCCATGTTGTCATGCTTTCTGCCCCCCCATGTTGTCATGCTCTTTCTGCCCCCACATGTTGTCATGCTCTTTCTTCTCCCCCCCCCATGTTGTCATGCTTTCTGCCCCCATGTTGTCATGCTCCTTCTTCTCCCCCTCCTCTCCTCCTACCTCTGCTGTAGCGTGGCCGATCTCTGCATGGTCTGCGCCTCCGCGGGTACAGGAGGAGGAGCTTTTGTCTCCTGTACCGAGCCGACTGACTTGAAGTGCAAACTGTGTGCGCACTTCCTGTCAGTCCGGCTGGGTACAGGAGACTGATGCTCTCTGTACCTGCCGACCGGACAGAGCTCCGTCACGCTACAATCAGGGAATGACAGGAGGGAGCACTGAGCGGTTCTCCCCTGTCAGTCCCTCTCCCTCTGGCCGACCCCTGCCTGCGCCCTGAGGCTGGAGCGCCCTGAGGCTGGAGCCTCCCCAGCCTCTGTGTAGGACCGGCCCTGGCTGTGAGGGAGAGATTAGGGAAGAATTCTGTTGAACTTGGTGGTGTTCAATTTTCAAATTACAGAGATTATTCAGGGTGCTATGCTACATCTTTGTACCCAGCCCTAAGGCCAGTGACACTGAAAAATCAGTTTTAATTCATCTGCTCGTTAAAAACACTTTATTTAACTTTATTGAAAAAGTAATCTCCACAAATATAGGCTGGTAGGGTAAACTGGAACTATTCAGACCAATATTATGCTGGTTCCTGAGTAGACCCTACCACAAAAAAACTCCCTATTGTATTTAGGAGTATAGAAGGTAGAGGAACACTCCTGCTGCAGTCTTAAGGGTATATTTGCACCAGTCCCTCAGGGCTGCAGTCCCTATAAACTGTGCGTGACCCTATAACTGTGTGGGACTAATATGCAGCAAGAACGTTCCTAAAACGGCTCAAATAGAAAGAGCAAGTCAGCCTGCATATACCATGTATATCTTGCAGTGCTAATGCTCGACGCGTTTCCCTGCTGATTTGTATCGGTATTTCATCAGGAGCATTGATCTAAGTGTCTGGTCGAGGCTAACTACCGCGACCCTGATGATGGGTACGCAGCAGCCACGCCAGTAAACTCGATCTTATTGCTGACTAAAGAGCTATTATTAGTTCAAGAGGCTGCAGGCTTCTGATGGCGTGCATGCAGCAAACAAACGAGCCTTCCTGCACTGTAGTGGCCGTGGCGCGCGCGAACTGTGTTCTGGTTAAATGGAGACAGCTCCTCCCCTCTCACTGCCCAGCCTCTGACAGGTAGCCTACTCCTGTCGTCATCATTTATGACAGAAAGCCAATCGGCGTCTGCCCACTATTGCCAGCCACGCCTCCTCCAGTTGTCATGCTTCGCTTCGGCAGTGGGGAATAAATTGTTATGGTGATGAATGCTAGAATATAAACTAAACGGGGTCATGGTGCTCATGACATGTTTCCAAATCTTGATCAGACATGGTGAAAATATTTTGGAACAGGTAAAACTAACTAATAGAGCCGTGTCTGTCAAACACCGTGACTCAGATAGACACAAGTGTCAGTCACTACCGCTCTTATTAGAGACGATTGGGGCCAAATCGCTTCTACTTCTGTATATGACAGGGGGAGAAAAATGAAGATAATCAGTAGGAGAGACCGCAAGAGAAGATGGATAAGGGACTACAGGATGTAGATGTAGGCGATGTATTTAATAATACATATAGAAATAAATACATATATAATAAATACATTATATTTAATATAAGTCCCTATGATACGTAATTGGGCATCCTCTGATGCCCTATTCTTGGGATGCAGGAGATTCTCTCTATCGCATGCGGCCGCATACTTATTGGCCTCCTTCAAGACAGTTTTTGGGTAACCTCTCTCCACAAAACGTCTCCGGAGATCATCCGCAGATTCTTTAAAGTCAGACCACTGTGAGCAATTTCGTCTTACTCTGAGGTATTGCCCCTTAGGAATGCCCCTCTTGAGTGGGTTAGGATGTCCACTTTCCCACCTCAAGAGCACATTAGTGGCCGTAGGTTTGCGGAATACTTTTGTTCTCAGATATCCAGAGGAGTCAATCTCAATCGAGAGATCAAGAAAAGTCAAATGTTTTTCATTAATCACTGATGTGAAATAAAGGCCCAAGGTATTCACATTGAGCTTCGATACAAAGTCAGAGAATTTTTTCTTTGTACCTCTCCATAGAATGAATATGTCATCAATGAACCTCATCCATAGTAAAATTGACGAGGTCCATTCCTCCATCATCCATAGTAAAATTGACGAGGTCCATTCCTCCATCTCATCACTGAACACCGTCTCTCTTTCCCACCAGCCCAGGTAGAGGTTGGCGAAGTTAGGGGCACAGGGACTGCCCATCGCCACCACCCTGAGCTGGCGGTAGAGAGAACGGTCAAACATGAAAACATTGTGATGCAGGATGAAATTGAGCAAGGTTATTATAAGCTCATTATGTTCACAGAAATGGGAGCCCCTTTCCAACAGAAATGTCTGTACAGCCTCACATCCTCGTTGATGTGGGATACAGCTATAGAGGGCTTCTACGTCTAGGCTGGCGAGGAAGGTGTCACTGTCAATGTAGTTACGGAAAAGATACGGTCGTTATATGTCCAAAATCCCCATCCCAGAAATGTAACAGAACAGGAACAAATAGCATTGGCGGGTTTACAAAGGGACTCTAACATTGTGATCAAACCCTCAGACAAAGGGGATAACACACTAGTCCTTGATGTCGTCATGTATACACAGATGTGCAAGAGAATTCTCAATGACAGGACTTGTTACACTAGATTAGACTGCGTTCACTCCCCCACGTTGAGGAATCCGGTTGTAAAGATTAACCACATCTAGAAACACCAAACTACAACCATCCTGCCACTGGAAATCCTCAAGTGCCAGAAGGAAGTCGTTGGTGTCACCCAGATATGTGGGAAATCTGAACAAAATAGGACGCAGTAACCAATCCAGGTATCTCGACAAAGGCTCAGTTACTGACCCAACCCCCGACACTATAGGGCGTCCGGGGGATGGGTTAGTGACTTGTGCACCTTAGGGAGAAAATACCAGGATGGTCTATTGGGAAAGGGAGGGACCAATTTGTCAATGGTAGAGCCATGGAGTATGCCTGCCTCTATGTACCTCCCCAACAAATCCACCAATCTGGACCGAGTCTCGGGATTAGATCCGATGGTAACTTTTCATATGTAGAGACATCGTTCAACTGCCTCTCTGCCTCAGTGACATAAAAATCGCGTGACATCACAATAACATTACCCCCCTTGTCCGCCGGCTTGATGATAAGATCAGAGTTGCGGAGCCATTGAATGGCGGCTAATTGCCTTTTGCTCAAATTCTCCTTCTCTTTGGGATAAATCAAGGCTTTCGTGTCTCTCAAGACCCTTTTATAAAATACATCAATTATCGAGCCGGCGGGCATAGGGGGGCAAAAGGAGGATGACATACCTCCTTGAAAATCACACTGTGTAGTGGTTGACACAGGGTCAGAATTAAGATCCATGATTGTTAAAAATTCTAAACAAGCAACCTCTTGTATATTAAAGGGTTCAGAGATATTATACCCTAGAGGATCAAAAAACACAGGTCTATCGCCCTCTTTTTTGATATTTTGGGGGACAAGGACGTTACTGAAATGCTTTTTTAAATGCAATTTACGAAAATTTTTGAACAAATCAATTTCAAAAGTGGTTCTGTCGAATTGCTCTGTCGGACTGAACCCCAGTCCCAAGTTGAGGACCAAGGTGCAGTCCGGGGTCAATTCGACATCACTGATGTTAATGACAAGATTAGTAGAGACATTGTTCCCTTTTGTTAATTCCTCCACGAGACCTGCTTCTTTCTGCGTGCCGACCTGCGCACGCCTTCTTCCCTGCCCCCCCTCCTTGTTCTCCTCCTAAAAGGGGATTACTGTGGGGTTTCGGGGGTCGATTTGTTGAATCATCAGAAGCGCTGGATTCTGAGTCTGTCGTCCAGTAGTCGCTTTTAGGTCTCCGGAATGGGCGACGTCTTCTGAATCTCTTTTTCTGCCAATCAAAGATCCGCCCAGTGTCATAGTCCGCTTTATCTCGTCGGAATTTATCCTTTTTCTTTTCTTTAATCTCGGTCTATGTTACAACGAGCTTTCTATTCAAACATTTTTCAAAGGCAACAAACTGGATCTCAGACAAACGTGATTTTAGTTCATCTTTAGCTCTCTTCAGCTCCATGTTGACTGTATCATACTCTCTTTCGTTTCTATTCATTACAGCTTGTAAAATTGTCAACGAAAAATCCTTATGCAGTTCCTTCCATTCATTCACAAAGAATGTATCTTCCTCGAATTGTGCTAACTCTTTATAAATGCGAAGTCCACGTGGAACCCGTCCACTCTCATTGTAGGACCTTAATGAATTAATGGTCCAAAAGAGCCGCACTTTTTTGTCAGCAAGTTGTATAACTTTATTTTCCAAAGTCTTTGTACTGCAGGACTGTAATAAGTCCTTTGAATTACACTACATGAAATATGAGTCCTTTCCCACTCTGCCTGTTGTCACACTTGGGGTTGTGTCCTCGGCCATAGTTCCAAACAATCACTTAAACAGGTGTTTAAAAGTAAGATGTGCTCTCTCAGGTAAATACACTCAACATAAATATAGCAAGAGATACTGAGGGCACCGTTATCACACCTGGAGTTATGGGGAAACCCAGTCCTGGCCATAAGGGTATTGACCCTTTAAAGGGAAGGCCGATAGTGTCGGGGATAGGGAGCCTAACAGAGAGAATCAGTGTCTATTTAGACAAGATTCTTAGGCCTTTTGTATTTAGTCTGCCTCTGGATATCTGAGAACAAAAATATTCCGCAAACCTACGGCCACTAATGTGCTCTTGAGGTGGGAAAGTGGACATCCTAATCCACTCAAGAGGGGCATTCCTAAGGGGCAATACCTCAGAGTAAGACGAAATTGCTCCCAGTGGTCTGACTTTAAAGAATCTGCTGATGATCTCCGGAGACGTTTTGTGGAGAGAGGTTACCCAAAAACTGTCTTGAAGGAGGCCTATCAGTATGCGGCCGCATGCGATAGAGAGAATCTCCTGCATCCCAAGAATAGGGCATCAGAGGATGCTCAATTACGTATCATAGGGACTTATGATACGGCACATAAAGAGATACGTGCTCCGTTGACGGAACACTGGGAGATTTTGAGAACTGACCCAGATGTTGGACATCTACTAGGAGGATATCCGATGATTACTTATCGTCGTGGAGGGAACATAAAGGATAAGGTAGTGCATAGTGCATTCAATTCCCCCATCAGTGACACCTGGTTGGGGGCAAATAGACCGAATGGCACATATAAATGTGGCAGCTGTATTGCCTGCAAGGTGATTTTGAAAGGTGGATACTTCACTAGCTCGACCACAGGATGCAGATTTAACATCAAATCCTTTATTAATTGTAAGACAGTAGGGGTGGTATACCTTGCGACCTGCATTTGTGGATTACAATATGTAGGGAAAACGAAGCGAGAATTTAGGAGGCGCATAGGGGAGCATCTACTTAAGATCAGGAGCTATGGTGATACCCCTATTGCGCAACATGTGGCAGCAAATCACCCAACGACAAAAGACTGTTTCAAGTTTCAGGGGATAGAACATGTGCAAACGCCACCCAGGGGAGGGGATGTGGATACACTCCTCCTCAGGAAGGAAGCACAGTGGATCTTTACACTGAACACAGTGAAACCAAAGGATTTGAATGATGCTATATCATTTGCATGATTTATTGAATAAATGGCATCTTTTTTTAAATACATAGCCTACATCTACATCCTATAGTCCCTTATCCATCCTCTCTTGCGGTCTCTCCTACTGATTATCTTCATTTTTCTCCCCATGTCATATACAGAAATAGGAGCGATTTGGCCCCAATCGTCTCTAATAAGAGCGGTAGTGACTGACACTTGTGTCTATCTGAGTCACGGTGTTTGACAGACACGGCTCTATTAGTTAGTTTTACCTGTTCCAAAATATTTTCACCATGTCTGATCAAGATTTGGAAACATGTCATGGGCCCCATGTCCCCGTTTAGTTTAAATTCTAGCATTCATCACCATAACAATTTATTCCCCACTGCCGAAGCGAAGCATGACAACAGGAGGAGGCGTGGCTGGTGATAGTGGGTGGACGCCGATTGGCTTTCTGTCATAAATGATGACGACAGGAGTAGGCTACCTGTCAGAGGCTGGGCAGTGAGAGGGGAGGAGCTGTCTTCATTTAACCAGCACACAGTTCGCGCGCCACGGCCACTACAGTGCCGGAAGGCTCGTTTGTTTGCTGCATGCACGCCATCAGAAGCCTGCAGCCTCTTGAACTAATAATAGCTCTTTAGTCAGCAATAAGATCGAGTGTACTGGCGTGGCTTCTGCGTACCCATCATCAGGGTTGCGGTAGTTAGCCTCAACCAGACACTTAGAACAATGCTCCTGATCAAATACCGATACAAATCGGCAGGGAAACGCGTCGAGCATTAGCACTGCTCTTTCTATTTGAGCCGTTTTAGAAACGTTCTTGCTGCATATTAGTCCCACACAGTTATAGGGTCACGCACAGTTTATAGGGACTGCAGCCCTGAGGGACTGGTGCAAATATACCCTTAAGACTGCAGCAGGAGTGTTCCTCTACCTTCTATACTCCTAAATACAATAGGGAGTTTTTTGGTGGTAGGGTCTACTCAGGAACCAGCATAATATTGGTCTGAATAGTTCCAGTTTACCCTACCAGCCTATATTTGTGGAGATTACTTTTTAAAAAAAGTAAAAAAAGTGTTTTTAACGTACGTATTTAGGCAGTAAACAGTATTTACCTAGTACGTCTACATATTATCATATTCAGTTAATTAGTTAATCCATCTGCTAGTTCAGTGGGCGTCGGCAGCCATTTTTGCAAGTGCAGTGCCTTTGCATCTTCATGTGAACTGCATGTGTGCCAGGGGCATTACTTTAATTCTGTTTTAGTCACAGTGGAGGACAAATTCCCTTTTTTGGCCGTTGAAGTACCCCTGGGGCCTGCAGTGCATACCTAGCTGTGAAAATTATTCAATTACATTAGTCTCTCACATTTTTTTGTGACCTAAAGTGATTTTTTATCTGTCTGCAACAGACACTGCATATCTGACAGTCAAATAAACCTGCTAAATACTGCAGTTACCTTGCTGATATACAAAAGCACACTTCTTTTTCCAAGATAGTAAATTTATGGGCTATGATGCATTTCTGACAGTCCAATTAAAAAGTTACATACTGCAGTTACATTTCTGCATTAAAAAAGCACATTTTTTGGTGCTAGATAGAAAATTTGCGTGCTATGCTGTATTTCTGACAGTCCAATACAACAGCAACATACTGCATTTACATTGGTGCTATAAAAAAAACACACTTTTTGTGCTAGATAGGTGACAGGGACGTAAATTTGTAAAAATCGTCTGTTCCATTGGTGGGTGATATTTTACCAGTTTTGCCGTATACAAACTCCTACTCTGCATAGATGACACGGACATAAATTTGTATAAATTGTTTTTTACATTGGTGGGTGACATTTTGCCAGTTTTGCCGTATATACAAACCCCTTCTCTGCATAAGTGACAGGAGTTAAATTTCAAAAAATCATCTCTTACATTGGTGGGTGACATTTTGCCACTTTTGCCGTATACAAACCCCTGGTCTGAATAGGTGACAGGGAGGTAAATTTCAAAATATCATCTGTTATGTTGGTGGGTTACATTTTGCCAGTTTTGCCATAAACAAACCCCAGCTCTGCACAGGTGACAGGGAAGTAAATTTATAAAAATCATCTGTTACATTGGTGGGAGACATTTTGCCAGTTTTGCCGTATACAAACCCCAGCTCTGCACAAGTGACAGGGAGGTAAATTTCTAAAAATCATCTGTTACATTGGTGGGTGACATTTTGCCAGTTTTGCCATATACAAATCCCTGCTCTGCATAGGTGACAGGGATGTAAATTTCTAAAAATCATCTGTTACATTGGTGGGTGACATTTTGCCAGTTTTGCCGTATACAAACTCCTACTTTGCATAGGTGACAGGGAGGTACATTTCTAAAAATCATCTGTTACATTATTGGGTGAAATCATAGGCGTGCACATGGGGTGTGCCGGGTGTGCCTGGGCACACCCTAATCAAGCCTCAAAGCGTGCTGGCCGACGAATACTAATGAAGCGCTTCCATTTTGGAAGCGCTCATTAGTAACGGAGGACCAGGAAGCGGTGAACTTACTGGCCCTCGGCTGTCGGCTGTGCAGGGCTGCGCATAGAGTGATGTCACGCTGTGCGCGCCAGTTCAGAGCGCATAGCTGAGATCCGACATCAGGAGGAAGAACATCACGGGCTGCGAGGAGTGGCGGCGTCCAGGAGTAGGAGAGGTAAGTGTTTTTTTATTTTATTAAAAATTAGGCTGCTGGGGGCATAATGAGGCACATGCGGGCATAATGAAAGGCATAATTGGGGGCTAATGAGAGGCATAATTGTGTAATAGGAACAATCCTATTACACCTTGCTGCATTGACTGGACACCCAAATTGCTGTTATACAGCTCAGTAATTCCAGCAAACCGTTCTTGTTGTTAGGGTGCAAGTGCTGTTTGATACAGGCATTGACAGGGTTTATTACAAGGAAATATTTCTATGTCTTATTTGCCCTTGTGCAGTGCAGTTATATGTTCTAAAGCAGAGGACAGTTTTCTGCTACAGAGGGATCTCGATATATTGGAGGCTTGGGCAGAGAAATGGCAGATGAGGTTTAACACTGACAATTGTAAAGTTATGCACATGGGAAGGAATAATGCAAGTCACCCGTACATATTAAATGGTAAAATACTCGGTAACACTGACATGGAAAACAGAAATTAAGCTTCAAAAACCAGTGTCAGGCAGCTACTGCCAAGGCCAATAAGATAATGGGTTGCATCAAAAGGGGCATAGATTCCCGTGATGAGAACATAGTCCTACCACTTTACAAATCACTAGTCAGACCACACATGGAGTACTGTGTACAGTTCTGGGCTCCTGTGAACAAGGCAGACATAGCAGAGCTGGAGAGGGCAACTAAAGTAATAACTGGAATGGGGCAACTACAGTACCCTGAAAGGTTATAAAAATTAGGGTTATGCACTTTAGAAAAAAGACGAAAGACGACTGAGGGGAGATCTAATAACTATGTATAAATATATCAGGGGTCAGTACAGAGATCTCTCCCATCATCTATTTATCCCTAGGACTGTGACTGTGACGAGGGGACATCCTCTGCGTCTGGAGGAAAGAAGGTTTGTACACAAACATAGAAAAGGATTCTTCACGGTAAGAGCAGTGAGACTATGGAACTCTCTGCCTGAGATGGTGGTGATGGTGAGTTCAATAAAGGAATTCAAGAGGGGACTGGATGTATTTCTGGAGTGTAATAATATTACAGGCTATAGCTACTAGAGAGGCGTCGTTGATCCAGGGAGTTGTTCTGATTGCCTGATTGGAGTCGGGGAGGAATTTTTTTCCCCATAAGTGAGGAAAATTGGCTTCTGCCTCACAGGGTTTTTTTGCATTCCTCTGGATCAACTTGTAGGAAACGGGCCAAACTGGATGGACAAATGTATTTTTTCGGTCTTATATACTATGTTACTATGTTATTTTTTGGTTTTTATTAGTGGCAAAAAGGCCTTATTAGCCGTTGTTTGTTGAAGTGCTAAAATTACAGGCCTTTTAGTTGTGTATTAGTGGCAAACGAAAAATATATTTGCCATTCAGTGGTGCAGTTATATGTTCTAAAGCCCTTTTTTGTGTGTATTAGTGGGGGGGAAAAGGGCTTATTGGCTGTTGTGTAGTGAAGTGAGAAAATTACAGACTTTTTGGGGTGCTTTAATTTCCTTTTTATATATTTATTTTATCCAACAGTATGTCAGACATAGAAGTGCCAGGCCCTGCACAGGGGAGTGGCAGAGGCCTAAATTTTTCTAGAGCAGGCAGAGGTTGCAGCAGAGTAAGGGGCCATGGCAGCAGCGATCACTTTGAGAGGCCTGAGCTACCAGTGTCAGCTAGCGGTCTTGTGTTGACCAGCAATTGAGCGGTTCTTGAATGGTTGACTCGATCTTCGACTTCGTCGCAAGTGACATCAGACACCTCCAGCCAAGAGTAGTGGGTTTGTCAGACACAACCCTTAGTTTGCATGGCCCGGGAGCAGGCCCTGTGCCCTCACCTGTCCTCAACATGCCTCTGTCCTTTTCTGTTTCCTCAACCAGAGAAGTATTGTATGCTGTGGGCTCAGCTCCACTACACAGTGAGGACGAGCTACTAGAAGACAGTCAGCAGCTACTGGCAATCTAAGATGTGGAGAAGACATCTGCAGCTTCCTCCACTAGGCGGGCAAGTAGTGATGAGGAGAGTGGCGTAGGTGGTGGTGTTGCGAGCGGTCAGGCTCCTGACCCAGAGACCATTGAGGGGGACATCATTGACGTGCAGACACTACTCGATGATAATGAAGCTGATTGCACTTGGGAGCCGGGTGCAGAAGGGGCTTCATCATCATCAGGAGAAGAGGGTGTCAGCTTGCCCGTGAGGCAGCTGCGGAGCCAGAAAGTCACTAGCGTGGCCGGGAGTCAGCAAGATGGCAGCAGTGGAAGGTCGGGAGCAAAACGTGCCCGGGGTAGACCACCTGCTTTGCAGGAGCCTACCTGCCCGGGAAGTAGTGATGCACGGGTTTACGGAGGCGGTAGCAGTCAGTCAGTGCGTAGTGTTGGGGGTAAAATCACCTATTCGACCTACCAGCTTTTTGTTAAGCCACTGGAGGAGGTGAACATGGCCATATGTAGTATTTGTGGGCAGAAGGTGAAGCATCGCCAGGGTGCCAATGTTGGCACCACGGCTCTGTGTCAACATATGCAGTGTCACCATAAAGTGGTCTGGGAGAACCATGGCTCCGATGTGGTGGTCCAGCCTGTCGCTGCATGACCCATTGACATTTACCAAATTTCAGGCAGTCAAGGCCCCATCACCTCAGCCGAAGGGAGCTGTCTGTCCTTCCCATCATCTGCCGATCCTTATGCTCCTGCTCCTTTCCCTCCTAATCCTCATCAGTCATTTTGTCAGTAATCGATCACTGAAGCCATTGCCAAGAGACAACAGTATGCGTGCACTCATCCAACGGCGCAGAAGCTGAATGTGTTCCTGTCCAAGTTGCTGGTGCTGCAGTCCCTCCCTTTCCAAGTGGTGGACTCTGCACCTTTCTCCGAACTGATGGCTTGTTCCGAGCCGAGGTGGAGAGTCCCAAGCTGTCATTTCACAAAAAGACAGTACCGTCCCTGTGCACACATGTAGAACAGAAGGTGAGCCCGTCCTTGAGCCAGTCGGTGTCTGCCAAAGTGCACGGCAGTGCCGACGTGTGGAGCTGTAACTTCGGTCAGGGACAATACAAGTCCTTTACGGCCCACTGGGTGAATGTGATTCCTGACCAGCTACACCAACAATTTGGCCCGCCTGCACGTTCTTAAGCCACTGCAATTCACAGTGCCTTTCCAGCATACCACATTTGCAGGGGACGGCGTTGTCACTCTGTTCTGCACCTCGTTTGCCTGGGCAAACGGAGTCACACAGGGGAGGAACTGCTCCATGTCCTTTAACAAGAAATCGAATCCTGGCTTTCTCTGTGACAACTGAAAACCGAACTATGTGACAGACAACTGGAAGAACATGGTGTCGGCACTGTGTCAAGGAGGGCTGAGTCATTTGCCCTGCATGGCACACGTGTTCAGTTTGGTTGTCAAGCGGTTCCTAAAGTTTTCCACCCATCTGCAAGACATCCTAAAAATGGCCAGGAAAATTTGCATGCATTTTAGGCACTCGTTGTCACGGGAGGCGAGGCCTCCCGCGCCACCGCCGGCCCCTGATATCACTGCAGGAGGGACGCTTGCTGCTCCCGGCTGCGCCTCTGGCTGCCCGGCGTCTCCGTTGTCATGGCGACGGGGACTCAGCATGCCTGGCAGCGCTCCTCCTGCAGGGGCGACTGCCGTTCTCTGTCGCCATGGGAACCAAGTAGGGCTGAGCGCTGAGCTGAGTACTCGGCGCTCGGCTAGTAGCAGGGAGAGGGGCTCATGTGATGCTGGCCAGGTCACATGATCCCTTTCCTCCACTATATTAACAGGCAGCCTGCTGACCACAGGTTGCCTGTAATTACTCACTCAGGCTGTGTCCATATTTTCTTGTTTGTGTTTGACCTTTGGAATTGACCAGTGACCGTCCCCTGACCTATCTACCGCCTGCTCCTTGTACTTTCGCTACATCCTGGATTTGACCTCGTCTCGTTATTGGAATTGTCTCTTGCCTCTGTCTCTCGGTTTTTGATGCGACATTTCGGACTGACATCTGCTCGTTTAACCTCCTGTTGTCTTCCCTTGTGGGAGATTTCGCCTGTATTCACTCCTCTCTCCTGTCCGCTTCCTGCGGGAGCATCTTTCCTTGTCTCTGCTCTCTGTCTCCTTCCTGTCCTCTCTGCTCTGCACTTACGCAAGTTAGGGACCGCCACCCAGTTGCGCCCCGTCGCCTAACGCGGGTAGTGCAAGTAGGCAGGGACAGGGTTGGGGTGGCAGTCAGGTGGGTGCACTTCCTCCCTACTTCCCGTGTCGTGACACTCGTACACCACAAAGCACACCCTCCTTGAGCTGCAGCGGTAGAACGGCATCCCCCAACGTAGGCTGATATGTGACATATTCAACCGTTGGAATTCCACTCTCCATATGTTTGACCGACTATACGAACAGAAAAATAGCCATAAACGATTTCTTGATGATCCAAGTGGACAGGATTACTCCCCTGTGTAACTTCGATGTCAGCCATTGGCTCAGGCTCAGGCCCTTTGAGGAGGCCACGTTATTTGTCAGTCGCCAGGACTACGGGATGAACACTGTAATTCCACTGCTTCATGTCCTGGAACAGATGCTGGTAAATCTGGCTGGTCAGGGAACTTGAGACATGGAGCCTACATCTCACTGCTACATGAGCCCTGTGGGGGCTGAACTGGAGGATGAGGAGGAGTAAATTGGAGCATAAGCAATGTGTAGCGAAATGGGTGGTTTTTCTACACAGGTGACAGGAGAGGAGGAGGAGGAGCAGCCAGAGGAGCTACAGGGCGATGACGGCAACATGCAGTGGAGATGGAGAAAGGGAGTCCCTCCGAGTCATTTGCACAAATGGCCCGATGCATGCTCACTTGCTCAGAGGGATGACTTCTGGCTCTCCACCTTGTTGGACCCTCGCTACTGCTCCAAAATGGGGGCCTTTTTTACACCGGCTTAGAGTGAGGACAAACTGAACTACTTTAGAGACATCCTATGTAGTCAGTTGGCCGCGGCCTATCTGCGCCATTGTCCATCCTCTCACAAGTCTGACCGTGGGAGCCCTCTGCACTCACGTTCCACTGCCAGGGCTGCTGGGGAGGAGTGGGGTGGCAGGAACAGTACCAGCTCCATCAGCAGCAGCCTGAGTCTAGAGTCGCTGATGAGTAGTGATGTCACGAACATAAAATTTTCCGTTCGCGATCGGTGAACGCGAACTTCCACAAATGTTCTCGAACGGGCGAACTGGGCGAACCGCCATAGACTTCAATAGGCAGGCGAATTTTAAAACCCACAGGGACTCTTTCTGGCCACAATAGTGATGGAAAAGTTGTTTCAAGGGGACTAACACCTGGACTGTGGCATGCCGTAGGGGGATCCATGGCAAAACTCCCATGGAAAATTACGTAGTGGACGCAGAGTCGGGTTTTAATCCATAAAGGGCATAAATCAACTAACATTCCTAAATTGTTTGGAATAACATGCTTTAAAACATCCAGTGTGTGTATACGATCAGGTATGATGTTGTATCGATCAGGTAGTGTAAGGGTTACGCCCGCTTCACAGACATTGACAGACCAAACTCCCCTTTTAATGCACCGCAAACAGTCCATTTGCACAACGGCAAACTCCCCATTTGCACAAGGTTGGATACCAAGCTAGCCATGTCCTGGTGATGTCATTGAAGGTTTCTTCCTCCACCCAGCCACATACAACACCAAGGGTCCCCGAAAGGTGAATTGAATTGATTTTTCGAACGGGGAGATGGTTAAAAAAACGCTGGCTTCCTCCCCTTTGTTTTTATCCACGGTCACTGCGTCTGCGCCGTGCAATTTACTGTCACACCCGATATGAGTGGTATTTTCTGTAGTACTATTCTCATCAGTTTAATCCCTCTAATGTCCCCAATCTGGGGTCCATTTATTGAATAGATTTTTCGAACGTGGAGTTGTTTAAAAAAACGCTGGCTCCCTCCCCTTTGTTTTAATCCACGGTCACTGCGTCGTGCAATTTACTGTCACACCCCATATGAGTGGTATTTTCTGTAGTACTATTCTCATCAGTTTAATCCCTGTTACATCCCATATCAGGGATTGCCTTTTGTGAAAAAAAATTTAGGCTGGGTACCTTCGACTGCCTTCACAGTGACAGACCAAACTCTCATACACCAAACTGAATTGATTTTAGGAACCGGGAGAGGGAAAAAGCAGCTTGGTCGGTCCTCTTACTCACAAATTGGGGCACTGCGCGTGCACAGAGCAATGTGCTGTGACACCCTATATGAGTGGTGTCTTAACTAGTACTATTCCTATCAGTTTAATCCCTCTTACGTACCCTATCCGGGGACGTGTGTCGAATTAGACTAATGTGTAAAACTTAAATCCCTTATTTATCAGCAAGCTACTGTGCCACCCGGTATCAGTGGTTGGCACTGGCAGTGGGCACACTACAGTCTGTGGAAGTGGGCCTGACAAACACTGGCAGCAGGCAAGCAACCGAAATTAGACTACTGTCCAAAAATTAAATGCCTTATTTATCTGCAAGCTACTGTGCCACCTGGTATCAGTGGTGGGCACTGGCAGTGGGCACACTACAGTCAGTGGAAGTGGGCCTGACACACACTGGCAGCAGGCAAGCAACTGAAATTACACTAAAGTGTAAAAATTAAATGCCTTATTTATCGGCAAGCTACTGTGCCACCCGGTATCAGTGGTTGGCACTGGCAGTGGGCACACTACAGTCTGTGGAAGTGGGCCTGACACACACTAGCAGGCAAGCAACTGAAATTACACTAAAGTGTAAAAATGAAATGCCTTTTTTTGATGCAAAGTCCTGTGCCACACGGGATGACAGGGGTGGGCACTGGCAGTGGTCATGGGCCCACTACAGTCAGTGGAAGTCGGCCTGACACACACTAGCAGGCAAGCAACTGAAATTACACTAAAGTGTAAAAATAAAATGCCTCTTTTTGATGCAAAGTCCTGTGCCACACGGGATGACAGGGGTGGGCACTGGCAGTGGGCACACTACAGTCTGTGGGCCTGCAGCTCCTCACACACGGGTAGGCCAGACAACTGCAATATATATATGGAGAAAAAAAAAAAAAGCAGACTAATGTTGCAGCCCTAAAAAGGGCTTTTTGGGGTGCTGTCAGGACGCTGTCCTTACAGCAGAGATCAGATGAGTCTTTCAGGACTGGAGTGGACACTGAATACACTAGCCTAGCTATCGATTTCCCAATTAAATCAGCAGCAGCTACACTGTCCCTCCTCTCACTAAGACTGCAAATTCCGAATGAATCTAAAATGGATGCTGTTCAGGAGATGGGAGGGTCTGGGACGGAGGGTATGCTGCTGATTGGCTGGAATGTGTCTGCTGACTGTGAGGTACAGGGTCAAAGTTTGCTCAATGATAATGTATAGGGGGCGGACCGAACATCGCATGTGTTCACCCGCCGCGGCGAACGTGAACAAGCTATGTTCACCGGGAACTGTTCTCCGGCGGATAGTTCGGGCCATCTCTACTGATGAGCAGCTTGATTCACCCACATAGTGAAGAAACTACTCACCAGGAGCTAGACAGAGTAGGACCTGAACCAGCAGGTGGTGGCATACTTGGACAGCTCTTGGACAACACCCTGCCACCCCACATTGAAGATCCGCTGGACAACTGGGCAGCCAAACTAGATTTTTGGCCGCAACTGGCAGAGTTTGCATCAGACTAGATCATCCATGGTGCCACACCAACACTTTGACAAAAGAGACAGGTTTCTTCTGGCTACCTGCCTCTGCTACTATTCTGATGCTGCCACCCGCCTGATGCCACACTTCTGATGCCAAGTGCTCCTTCTTACACCCACCATTGTCTGCGGGAACTGGTATTGCCACACACCACTATGTCACTTTGCCACTCTGAGGTCTCCTGGTGCTGCTGCCACCTTCACACTATGTCACCTTGCCACTCTGTGGTCCCCTCATTCTGCTGCCATCTCCACACTATGTCACCTTGCCACTCTGTGGTCTCCTCATTCTGCTGCCACCTCCCCACTATGTCACCTTGCCACTCTGTGGTCTCCTCATGCTGCTGCCACCTCCACACTATGTCACCTTGTCAATCTGTGGTCTCCTCATGCTGCTGCCACCTCCACACTATGTCACCTTGCCAATCTGTGGTCTCCTCATGCTGCTGCCACCTCCACACTATGTCACCATGCCTCTCTGTGGTCTCCTCATGCTGCTGCCACCTCCACACTATGTCACCTTGCCACTCTGTGGTCTCCAAATTCTGTCATTGTGCTGCTCTGTGGCCACCAGATGCTGCCGCCACACTGTCATTGTGCCACTCTGTGGCTTCCTCCTGATGCTGCCGGCACCCCCAGACTCTGTCAATGGGCCACTCTGTGGTCTCCTCATGCTGTTTCCACCTCACAACTATGTCATAGGGCTACTCTGTGGACTTCTCATGCTTTTCCTATGCCCTCCCCACTTCAGGACTGGGCCACTATTTTGCCTTTCCGTCTGGCTGACATCATCATTTATTTGACCCTTGTGAGTCCATGTAAAATTGAACTTTTTGTCAAAATTTAGCAGAAAGGGAGACTTTGTGAGAAAAAATAATAAAAAATCAATTTCTGCTAACTTGTGGCCAAAATAAAATCTTCTATGAACTCTCCATGCCCCTCACAGAATACTTTGGGGTGTCTTCTTTCCAAAATGGGGTCACATGTGGGGTATTTATACTGCCCTGGCATTTTAGGGGCCCTAAAGCTTGAGAAGAAAAATGCGTAAAAATGCCCTCCAAAAGGTACTCATTGGAATTTGGGCCCCTTTGCGCATCTTGGCTGCAAAAAAGTGTCACACATGTGGTATCACCGTTCTCAGGAGAAGTAGGGCAATGTGTTTTGGGGTGTATTTTTACATATACCCATGCTGGGTGAGAGAAATATCTCTGTAAATTGACAACTTTGTATAAAAAAATTTAAAAAGTTGTCATTTACAGCGATATTTCTCACACAAAGTATGGGTATATGTAAAAATACACCCCAAAACACATTGCCCTACTTCTCCTGAGTACGGCGATACCACATGAGTGACACTTTTTTGCAGCCAAGATGCGCAAAGGGGCCCTAAAACCAATGAGTACCTTTAGGATTTCACAGGGCATTTTTACGCATTTGGATTCTCACGCTTTAGGGCCCCTAAAATGCCAGGGCAGTATAAATACCCAACAAGTGACCCCATTTTGGAAAGAAGACACCCCAAGGTATTCCATGAGAGGCAGGTCGAGTTCACAGAATTTTTTTTTTTGGCACAAGTTAGCGGAAATTGATATTTTATTTTTTTTATTTTTGTTTTTTACAAAGTCTCATATTCCACTAAATTGTGACAAAAAATTAAATTTTACATGAACTCACTATACCACTCACAGAATACCTTGGGGTGTCTTCTTTCTAAAATGTGGTCACATGTGGGGTATTTATACTGTCCTGGCATTTTAGGGGCCCCTAAAGCGTGAGAAGAAGTTTGGAATCCAAATGCGTAAAAATGCCCTGTGAAATCCTAAAGGTACTCATTGGAATTAGGGCCCCTTTGCGCACCCAGGCTGCAAAAAAGTTTCACTCATGTGGTATCGCCATACTCAGGAGAAGTAGGGCAATGTGTTTTGGGGTGTATTTTTATATATACCCATACTTTGTGTGAGAAATATCTCTGTAAACGACAACTTTAAAAAAAAAAAATATACAAAGTTGACAATTTTCTGAGATATTTCTCTCACCCAACATGGGTATATGTAAAAATACACCCCAAAACACATTGCCCTACTTCTCCTGAGTACGGCGATACCACATGAGTAACACTTTTTTGCAGCCTGGGTGCGCAAAGGGGACCAAATTCCAATGAGTACATTTAGGTTTTACATGGCTGCTCACAATTTAGCCCAGCCCAAAATGCCAGAACAGTAAACACACCCCACAAATGACCCCATTTCGGAAAGTAGACACCCCAAGGTATTCACTCAGGGGCATAGTGAGTCCGTCTGAGATTTATTTTTATTTTTTTGCCAGAAGTTAGCAGAAATGGAAACTTTATTATTATTTTTTTTCCTCAGAAAGTGTCATTTTCCGCTAACTTGTGAAAAAAAATGAAATTATACATGAACTCACCATGCCTCTTCGCGAATACTTTGGGGTGTCTTCTTTCTAAAATGGTGTCATTTGGGGGGTATTTATACTATCCTGGCATTCTAGCAAGTGAAGGTGCTCAGAAAGTCAGAGCTGCTTCAAAATGCGGAAATTCACTTTTTTGCACCATAGTTTGTAAACGCTATAACTTTTACCCAAACCAATAAATATACACTTATTGGATTTTTTTTATCAAAGACATGTAGAACAATAAATTTAGAGAAAAATTTATATAGAAATGTAGTTTAAAAAAAAAAAATTTACAACAGAAAGTGAAAAATGTCATTTTTTTGCAAAAATGTCGTTAAATTTTTATTAATAGCAAAAAAAGTTAAAATGTCAGCAACAATGAAATACCACTAAAGGAAAGCTCTATTAGTGAGAAGAAAAAGAGGTCAACTTCATTTGGGTGGTAAGTTGCATGACGGAGCAATAAACAGTGAAAGTAGTGTAGTGCAGAATTGTAAAAAGTGGCCTGGTCATTAAGGGTGTTTAAGCTAGGGGGGCTGAAGTGGTTAAAGGGGCAGGCACTGTTAAAGGTGCGGTCACAGTTAAACGGGTGGCCACTGTAAAAGTCACTGTTAAAGGGCCAGTCATTGTAAAAGTCACTCTTAAAGGGGCGGCCACTGTTAAAGTCAATGTTAAAGGGGCGGTCACTGTTAAAAGAATCATGTTTTAAAGGGATATAGTGTACTGCATTGTTGTTGATATAAGTTGATTGGGTACACCCTGGTGTTTAGATTGATCGTGCTATCTGTATTAGTCACCTATTTTCTTATCTCTGTCGCCGCCTCTATCCTGAATTGTGCAGTCTGAATTGTGAAGGCGGTAGAGAACATATCATTGTGCCTTTCTGTGACATGTCATCAAGTTATCTCGCGAGACCTTTCGGACTGAGGCCTTCGAGACTGTATGACAGACACAGCCATAATGGAAGCGCTCATTAGTATTCGCCCCATAAGACGCAGGGGCATTTTTCCCCCACTTTTGGGGGGGGGGGAATGCATCTTATGTGGCCAAAATTACGGTATTTATGTTGGGTAAAAAAAATAAAGATAATCAAACATTAAAAGTGTTGTCTCTGTGGCACGAAGGCGCAGGAGATCCCATCATGGATGCCTCAAATCTACCCTGCAGTGGTGGCCGTAACCTCTGGAAACGAGCATTGAATAATGTGGTGGAAAAATGAATCCCACCAGCAAAGGAGGCAATATGGACAATCAAAATACATTAGTAAGTGCCTTGTATTAACTTTCTCTACATGATAAATGGCATTTGCTGAAGTGAGACAACCCCTTTAATTGGACCCAAAAAATATCTATCTACAAACAAATGGGAGCTGTCTGAATGTACGTACAAGGGAATACCTCCAAACCTTACAAGTAGCTCTTTACAATTACTGTAGACTGTGCTAAGAACGTGGCATGTAAATGTGAATACAAAAGTTATATCTGTATGCAGGATTGCTGCCCATTCCAAACTGTCCCCAGTGTTAATTGGTTGAAGAGGGTTTTTGGGACTTTTTGGGACTGCTCTGCCCGGCATGGTTCGAAAATGATTATAGTTCACGTTCTGCCACAGTTAGGGTATTCAGAAGTGTTCAGTGTGGTTATAGCTCCATCTAAGTGGTGTTGAATTGTAATACACTTTGTTTTATTGTTACAAGACTACTGCATTGTGGGTAATGCAATGCATTGTGGGTTATTGCAAGGCATCCTGGGAAAGAGAAGTCTCCAGGACACACCATCAGAGCTGTCCTATCCATGTCTCCTTCTCAAATTCCTCCACCATTCTTGTAAAACCATATCTGGTGAGAGATCTACCTTTGTTTCAGAGACATTATGTTATGCAGAGCTGTACAGTTAGTTATAATTGTTACTCAGGGAGTTATTACTGTTATCTAGGCATACAATTCTATGTATAGGCAGCCATTTTACCATGTGCTTTCACTGTCATTGTAAATGTTATAGTACATGCTATACTATGCTAAATACTTATACATGTTATTTGTATTCTTGTAGTTTTACAACACATATACAATCTCTCATTCACAAGCACCGAGCAGAGAGTACAACCTGTTGACCAATAAACAAGTTAGACTACAAAGAACAGTCCTCTTATTCAGAAGACAGGGAAGGTTTATGATGAATCTCAGACTGCATACTGTGTCAACGTGTACGAAGACAGAACAGGGACCATTTGAATTTTTATACCACTCACTCCAGTTTTAACCTGTTCCCGACCGCCGAACGCACGGATGCTCTCGCGAGATGACGCACGGATGCGTCAAGGAGGAATAAACCTGCCGCTGCCTGGACGCATCCGTGCGTCATCTCGCGAGAGCCGAGATCTGCTGTGAACGCGCGCGCTGCTGCTCACAGCAGAGCGCGGCTCTGCAGTTAGTACTACAGCCTGCCAGCGATGATCAATCGCTGGCAGGCTGTAAATGTAAAATAAATGAGATCAAAGTGGTATATCAGACGCTGTGTTGCTAACAGCGTCTGATATACCTAATACCTGGTCCTATGGTGGTCCCATTTACTGGGATCGACCACCAGAGGACCAGGTAACAATGTAAAGTTGCACCAAACACTACACTAACCCCCCACCCCCCCTCACTTTATAACTACTATTAACCCTTTGTTAACCCCTGATCACCCCATATAGACTTCCTGATCACCCCCTGTCACTGATCACCCCCTGTAAGGCTCTATTCACATGTCCATATGTGTTTTGCGGATCCGCGGATCCGCAAAAACACGGACACCGGCAATGTGCTTTACGCATTTTGCAGATCCGCACATTGCCAGAACTATATAGAAAATGCTTTTTCTTGTATGCGACAAGAAATGGACATGTTCTATATTTTTGCGAACGGAAGTGCAAACTCGTAGTGCGGATCCACAATTCCGGATCCGAGCGGGACAAAGTCTGTCCCCATAGAAATGAATGGGTCCGCAATTCCGCTCCGCAAACAGAATTTCGGACGTGTGAATGGAGCATAAGGGTCCCTTATCACCGTCAGTTAGCTAGCTACTTGTTAGGTAGCTAGCGCCCAGCCCACCGCACCGCAGTCACTGATTTTGGCAGAGATTTTTTCATCCACATTGATTGATGCGAATGAAAAAATCTGTGCCGTTCATTTTTTTTTTTTTCAGCGCAGAGGCTGAACGGAAAAAATCTCATTACCCGTATGCTCAATATACGGAGAATCGCAGAAACTCCTAATGCTGGCCATACGTGTAATGATTGCGGAGACCCTCAAATGCCAGAGCAGTACAAAAACCTCACATGTGACCCCATTTTAGAAAGAAGACACCCCAAGGTATTCGCTGAGGGGTATGGTGAGTTCATGCAAAATTTTATTTTTTGTCACAAGTTAGTGGAATATGAGACTTTGTAAAAAAAAAAAAAAAAAAAAATCAATTTCCGCTAACTTGTGCCAAATTTTTTATTTTTTCTGTGAACTCGCCATGCCCCTCACGGAATACCTTGGGGTATCTTCTTTCCACAATGGGGTCACTTGTGGGGTATTTATACTCACCTGGCATTTTAGGGGTCCTAAAGCGTGAGAATCCAAATGCGTAAAAATGTCCTGTGAAATCCTAAAGGTACTCATTGGAATTCGGGCCCCTTTGCGCATCTTGACTGCAAAAAAGTGGCACTCATGTGGTATCGCCGTACTCAGGAGAAGTAGGGCAATGTGTTTTGGGGTGTATTTTTACATATACCCATACTGGGTGAGAGAAATATCTCTGTAAATGACAACTTTTTAATTTTTTTTTATACAAGGTTGTCAATTTACAGCGATATTTTTCACACAAAGTATGGGTATATGTAAAAATACACCCCAAAACACATTGCCCTACTTCTTCTAAATACGGCGATACCACATGTGTGACACTTTTTTGCAGCCTGAGTGCGCAAAGGGGCCCAAATTCCAACGAGTACCTTTAGCTTTACATGGCTGCTCACAGTTTAGCCCCGCCCAAAATGCCAGAACAGTACAAACACCTCACAAATGACCCCATTTTGAAAGAAGACACCCCAAGGTATTCACTGAGGGCATAGTGAGTCCGTGAAAAATTTAACTTTTTGTCAAAAGTTAGCAGAAAGGGAGACTTTATGAGAAAAACTATAAAAATCAATTTCCGCTAACTTGTGCCAAAAAAATCTTCTATGAACTCGCCATGCCCCTCATGGAATACCTTGGGGTGTCTTCTTTCCAAAATGGGGTCACATGTGAGGTATTTATACTGCCCTGGCATTTTAGGGGCCCTAAAGCGTGAGAAGAAAAATGCGTAAAAATGCCATCCTAAAAGGTACTCATTGGTTTTAGGGCCCCTTTGCGCATCTTGGCTGCAAAAAAGTGGCACACATGTGGTATCGCCGTACTCAGGAGAAGTAGGGCAATGTGTTTTGGGGTGTATTTTTACATATACCCATGCTGGGTGAGAGAAATATCTCTGTAAATTGACAACTTTGAATAAAAAAAATATAAAAAGTTGTCGTTTACAGCGATATTTATCACACCTAGCATGGGTATATGTAAAAATACACCCCAAAACACATTGCCCTACTTCTGCCGAGTACGGCGATACCACATGAGTGACACTTTTTTGCAGCCAAGATGCGCAAAGAGGCCCAATTCCAACGAGTACCTTTAGGATTTCACAGGGCATTTTTATGCATTTGGATTCTCACGCTTTAGGGCCCCTAAAATGCCAGGTCAGTATAAATACCCCACAAGTGACCCCATTTTGGAAAGAAGACACCCCAAGGTATTCCGTGAGGGGCATGGCGAGTTCACAGAATTTTTATTTTTTTGGCACAAGTTAGCGGAAATTGATATATATATTTTTTTTTTTAACAAAGTCTCTTATTTCACTAACTTGTGACAAAAAATAAAATTTTATATGAACTCACCATACCCCTCACAGAATACCTTGGGGTGTCTTCTTTCTAAAATGGGGTCACATGTGGGGTATTTATACTGTCCTGGCATTTTAGGGGCCCCTAAAGCGTGAGAAGAAGTCTGGAATCCAAATGCGTAAAAATGCCCTGTGAAATCCTAAAGGTACTCATTGGTTTTAGGGCCCCTTTGCGCATCATGGCTGCAAAAAAGTGTCACACATGTGGTATTGCCGTACTTAGGAGAAGTAGGGCAATGTGTTTTGGGGTGTATTTTTATATATACCCATACTTTGTGTGAGAAATATCGCTGTAAACGACAACTTTTAAAAAATTTTATACAAAGTTGTCAGTTTACAGAGATATTTCTCTCACCCAACATGGGTATATGTAAAAATACACCCCAAAACACATTGCCCTACTTCTTCTGAGTACGGCGATACCACATGAGTGACACTTTTTTGCAGCCTGGGTGCGCAAAGGGGCCCAAATTCCAACGAGTACCTTTAGGTTTTACCGGGCTGCTCACAATTTAGCCGCGCCCAAAATGCCAGAACAGTAAACACGCCCCACAAATGACCCCATTTCGGAAAGTAGACACCCCAAGGTATTCACTGAGGGGCATAGTGAGTCCGTGGGAGATTTTATTTTTTTTTGCCAGAAGTTAGCAGAAATGGAAACTTTATTATTTTTATTTTTTTCCTCAGAAAGTGTCATTTTCCGCTAACTTGTGAAAAAAAATGAAATGATACATGAACTCACCATGCCCCTCCGCGAATACTTTGGGGTGTCTTCTTTCTAAAATGGTGTCATTTGGGGGGTATTTATACTTTCCTGACATTCTAGCACCTGAAGAAACATGACAGGCGCTCAGAAAGTCAGAGCTGCTTCAAAATGCCGAAATTCACTTTTTTGCACCATAGTTTGTAAACGCTATAACTTTTACCCAAACCAATAAATATACACTTATTGGACTTCTTTTTTTTATCAAAGACATCTAGAACAATACATTTAGAGAAAAATGTATATAGAAATGTAGTTTTTTTTGAAAAATTTTACAACAGAAAGTGAAAAATGTCATTTTTTTGCAAAAATGTCGTTACATTTTTATTAATAGCAAAAAAAGTAAAAATGTCAGCAACAATGAAATACCACCAAATGAAAGCTCTATTAGTGAGAAGAAAAGGAGGCAAAATTCATTTGGGTGGTAAGTTGCATGACGGAGCAATAAACGGTGAAAGTAGTGTAGTGCGGAATTGTAAAAAGTGGCCTGGTCATTAAGGGTGTTTAAGCTAGGGGGGCTGAAGTGGTTAAAAAGTGGGTCTGGACGTGGGCATGGTGGCTATGTTAATTATTTTCACTCCAGATTTATCACTGAAACTTTTAAAGAAGTCTAAAAAAATTCCCAAAATCACTTCCGTTGGGGAGTGGGTGTTTAAAAACTGGAGTAGCCTTTCTAGATGGAAGTGTTACATTTAAAGATGAGCCAAAATAATGTACAATTTGATACATTTCATACATCACAGACTCAAGGAAAACTGACTTCAGATATTACACTCATGATAAATTCCCCACTTTTTTGTGGCCACATCAGGTTGCTTATTCTCAATCTGCAGTGGCTATAGCCACACACTCATACCAGAAGAAACCCATAGACACAGGGGAAGTATGAAAACTCCTCATCTGTATCTGAGGCCAAACCTCCTGCATTTAAGATCAAAAGAGATTGTGCTACCAATGACAATATCTTATTGCTTTTCAAGAAGAACATAAGGCAATGCTAACATAAATTAGCTTTCTGTTATTCTCCACAGCTATGGACAGCATAAAATCTACAATTACAATTCTCCATTTTTTTTTTGGATGAGATCTTTCTATTTAGATCACCTAGGCTCTCTGACAGCTAATATTATCATTTATCAGCCTCCTTTTTCGTGTTTATGTTTTTCTACCTAACAGAACAATTATTTGTCTGATAGATGTCATATTACAGTCTTGTCTGCCTGGCGCCTGGCTCTACGTGCATATAGTTTTGTTCATTACATGAAAGTGAAGGCAAATATAATGTACATTGATATGTACTAACTAAGGTCTAATCAACAGGCAATAGGCCATATTAACCTTTAATTTGTCAAAAGTGTGAGGTATAGGAGTATCATAGAAAACAGCATTGTTATCATCTCTATTGAGACAATGGCCAATGTAGCACCGGGAATAGATAACCAACCATAACCATTAGAGAAAAATGTGAAAAAATTCGATTTGGCTGCTTTCCCGAACTTCAACAAAAGATTCTATTCATTACGAATTATTTCACCACAAATCACCTTCCATTGTATGGAGCCGGCGCAATGACAGGAAAGGCGATGGCAACACCCCACGTCCTTCAACCCCTCAGATGCCACGTTCAACGCTGATCACGGCATCTGTGACTCACATTACGCTTTTCAGGGGTTAATCAGGTGTTAAAAAATTATAGTCACTTCAACTTGGTGAGGTCATCACGCTTACTGCAGGTTCTTTTGGTGGGTTTTCTTCAATCAAGACGGAAACGGGCAGCCTTTCCGCGAGCAAGTGGATGGGGTGAAAATAATTTTCAGCCACCATTTTAGGAAAAATTGATTTGTTAACAAAAAGTGCGAGGAAATTTGGCTTTGTGGAGAATCGAAATTTTCCTGAAATTCGGATCGAAATCTACTTCGGTTACTTTGATTCGCTCAACGCTAACAGCTATATTAGATGGCTTTATAAAACATGTATGGACATGATAGTTAGCATTTAATATCCTTAAGGTTTAAAGGGGTTGGCCACTTTAACCCTTTCCTGACAATGCAATTTTATTTTATTTTTTTAATTTGTTAATTTTTTTTATTCCTGGCCTTCCAGGAGGGGAGTAGCTATGATAGTTGTAGTAATACTCAAAGTTCATGGTGGCAGTCATCATCCTGGTTCTCCCTGGACAGTGTATAAAATGAAGGGTGCACCCTTTCTACTATTGGGGTTCCCCTGGACTCTTTGGGGGCTCCTGCATGGTGTTGATTGTGGATGCTTGGTTGGGTACCAGACAGAAGGTAAGGAGCAGGGGGTGGCGGATGATGTAGGCAATGACCAAGCCCAGTTTAGTGATAACAAAGAACAGTCTTTTTACTGCAGATTATGGATGACGCATTAAAAGTATATATATATATAAAGAGGAGCAGAAGAAAAGCATGTCTACAATCTGCATAGCAGGGCTGTCCAGTACAGTTTCCACACCAAAAACTAAACGGTTTCTGCACAGTTGAGGCAGACACATGGGATGCTTCCCCTACTATTGACGCTGAAATGTACTCTACTGTATAAACACAGACACTGAAAACAATCTGCACAGCTCCAACATAGGTTTCAGTTGGTTTTCCCAAAGTAATTTAATGCCTCAGATCTCTTGGGAGCCCTGTTTGGAAAGGGGCCCTATGCAAATGCCCTGTTTGCTCCCTCCCCATCATTTCACCTGCGTTTTTTTAGGTTATATTTACTTGATTGATCAATGTAGACCAATTCAGAAAAAGGTTGATAAAGCAGTTATACTCCCTGTAAAGAATGTGAAGATTCAGAAGATTGAGCTGTAGATCCATTTTTCTAGCTCTGCTGATGCCTACCTAAAGTTCCTTGGTCCTTAGCACAAAAGTCCACTGCCTCCAGTAACACCTAACAGCTAGATCAGAATGGACAAAATTTGGGGCAATTTGTCAAAATGACCATCCTGCTTCTTTCAGTCAATGAGGTGATCCCTTTCAAAGTCTGTCAACTGGGCAAATTGCCTTCGAGTGCACTGAAGAAGCTTGTCTAGCAGTCACCAAGAGGTACTCTCACCAAGATGTACACTACATAAAAAGTAATTTCTGATAGCTCTTTTTTTGGGCAGTAGGGTAAGCACCTTTATAGCCTCTTGTAACTAATTATACCACATGTCTAATAATTTACATATAGACATAACTACATGCCAAGTTTTGAAACAATCCAACATTTTTATCTGTGTTTGTGTCTTTGTTTTTTTTTTGTTTGTTTTTTGTCAATGAGTGTATATTGGATAGAATGTTGACATCCCACTCAAAGTGCACACCCACTCTCAAAAATTAGGAAAAGTGCTGCCTGGTCTTCACTTCTCGATTTTAAAATTTAGGTCAAATGGACAGCTTATTTTTAAGTATATTTCTGTGAATGCTGTAGCACTGGAGCAGTTTCCTTAAGATATCTAAGTTTATTGCTCATACATCTCTCTTCTCTCAGAGATGTGAGAAGACATGTCTAGCAAACATCATTGCTAATGCATTATGCATGTCAGCCCTCCTCGGAGACTTTGGCTTTCTGGTAGATTGCCTTACACCAAAACACATCGCAATTGCTGATGTTGTTAAAATCTTCAGAGAAAAAAATATCATGAGGTTTCTGGTTTGATTATATGTTTCTATAATTATACCAATCCAATGAGGTTACATCATATATTCCACTGACATGACTAGAGAATGCGGTATCTTTTTTATTTCAGAGATAAACAGCTTTGGTATAAAAACACATAGTCCAAAGATGATGTAAAACATTTAACAACAGGGGATTAGTCTTCTAAAAGCAGGAGCAGCAGTCTTTCAACAGCAGTCTTGAAAGAGCTGGCATGTAATAAAAGAGCTGACATCTAGTTTTATTTAACAGTATAGGTTTACTTTTAACCATTCTCATAGGCAAATAAAGGGTTACTGAATAATCACAACTGGACTTTTGCTTACTGTGCGAAGGATGGGTGACTTGTGTTTTAGGTAAAGACGTTCTAGGTCTCATCCTTTACTGAGTTGGTTCTGTTTAGACAATCTACAGAAGAGCTTCTGGTAATAAAGTCAGTTTGTGCTGTAGTCTGTGATGGTGTACTTTTCTGCTAAATTTATAAAATGTGTCACGTTGACTTTTAAATTTGATGCAGCTTTAAAGAGGTTGTCCGGGTATAGAGCTGAACCCGGACATACCCCCATTTTCACCCAGGCAGCCCCCCTAATATTCGCATCGGAGGATTTCACGCTCGGATGCTCTCCCTTGCCCTGCACTGGATTTTTTTGTTTATGCTTTTACACTGCTAGGAGGAGGCTTCCGCCCTGCAGTGTATTCGATGGCGTCACCGGCTCTGATAGGTGGGCTTTAGCGCTGACCTAGCCATTTTACAGGCTAGGGCAGCACTAAAGCCCACTCATTAATGCCCCTGACATCACCGAGCTCATGAAATGCTCCAATGCTCATATTAGGGGGGCTGCCTGAGTGAAAATAGGCACCTATGTCTAGAAATGTTACTCCAGTTTTCTACTCTATCCTCTACTAGATTGACCTCTTAAAAAGTGGCAGTGATACATCTAGAGTGAAACCAATTAACATACAAATCACAGCCACTTTCCGATCCACTTTTAAGAACTGGAGTGAGTAAAGCAACAATGCAAAAAGGCACACATTAATTGCATAATTAACCTTAAAAAAAAGTCACAAAGGCCTTATTTGAGACTAGAGTTGAGTGAACCTGAACTGTATAGTTTGCGTTCGTACCGAACTTTACAGTTTTCTGCACCCGGGCCTGAACCCGAACATTTCCGTGAAAGTTCTGGTTCTGGTTCGTTGTTTGGCGATTTCTTCACGCTTTTTGAAAGGCTGCAGGGCAGCCAATCAACAAGCGTCTCACTACTTTGCCCTCAGAAGCCATCACAGCCATGCCTACTATTGGCATGGCTGTGATTGGCTAAGTGCAGCATGTGACCCAGCCTCTATATAAGCTGGAGTCACGTAGCGTTGCACGTCACTCTGCTGCTCTTAGTTCAGGGACAGGTTGCTGCTGCTGTGAGGGAGAGATTAGGGAAGACATCTGTTGAACTTGGTGGTGTTAAATCTTCAAACTACAGCAATTATTCAGGGTGCTATGCTACATATTTGTATGCAGCCCTGAGCCCAGAGATACTGCAAAATTATTTTTAATCCATCTGTTACTGAGGTGGGGGTCGGCGGCCATTTCAGCAACTGCAGTGTCCTTGGAACTGCATGTGACCTGCGTGTGTGCCAGCCTGCCAGGGACATCAGTCTCATTATTTTTTAGGAGCGCAGTGGAGGAAAAATTCCTTTTTTCTGGCAGGTCAAGTCCCCCTACATTACCTATTTTATAATTTTGGGGTGACATTTCTGTAGTTGGGGAAATAAACCTGTACTGTCGTACCACAGGGCACATTTGCATACACCGCTGAAAAACCTATTTTAAAATTTTGCAGTGAAATAGTGCATTTCTGTAGTTGGTGGAATAAACCCATGCTGTCGTACCTCAGAGCACGTTTGCATACAACGCTGAAAAACCTATTTTATTATTTTGCAGTGACAGTGTATTTCTGTAGTTGGTGGAATAAACCCGTACTGTCGTACCACAGAGTATGTTTGCATACAACGCTAAAAAACCTGTTTTATAATTTTGTGGTGACATAGGGCATTTCTGTAGTTGGTTGAATAAACCCGTACTGTCATACCGCAGAGCACATATGCATATACCACTGAAAAACCTGTTTTATAATTTTGCGGTGAAACACTGCATTTCTGTAGTTGGTGGCAACAGCACAGCAAAGAGGGAGCCGGGTGCAAAAGCAGAGCGGCCGTCCCCAAGACAGTATGCCTGCTACTGCCAACCACACCCAGGGACCTAGCACAAAAAAGCCAGCTCCAAGGAGTTCATTGGCATGAAAGTTCTTCAGACAATGTCCGGACGACAAGACAAAAGTGGTTTGCACGTTGTGCCATCAGAGCCTGAAGCGAGGCATAAACGTTCTAAACCACTAAACCAAAGCATAGCCTGCATGACCAGGCATCTACATGCAAAGCACGAAATGCAGTGGAGTAAACACCTTAAAAACCAAGAAAGGTCTCAGGCTCCTCCTGCTTCCTCTTCTGCTGCTTTCTCTGCCTCTTCCTCCACCTCTGGAGTCACAGTAGCACCTGCCACCCAGCAAAAAGAGGATGTGCCACCACCACCACGACCTCCGTCATCATCACCAAGCATCCCCACTATGTCACACACAAGCGTTCAGCTGTCCATCTCCCAAACACTGGAGAGAAAGAAAAAATACCCACCTACCCACCCTTGATCCTTGGTCCTGAATGCCTGCATTTCAAAATTACTGGCCTTTGAAATTCTGTAATTCCGTCTGGTGGATACGAACTGTTTTGAACAGCTGATGGTGGTGGCTGTCCCACAGTATGTCGTTCCCAGCTGCCACTACTTTTCCAGGCGAGCCGTCCCTTCCCTGCACAACCAAGTGGAGGATAAAATCAAATGTTGACTGGGCAATGCTATCTGTGGCAAGGTCCACATAATCACAGATACATGGACCAGTAAGAATGCGCAGGGACGTTATGTCTCCCTAACTGCACACTGGGTAAATGTAGTGGCGGCTGGGCCTGAGGCGGATAGCAGTTTGGTGCATGTTCTTCCACCACCGAGGATCGCAGGGCAATATTCTTTGCCTCCTGTTGCCTCCTCCTCCTTCTCCGCTTCCTCCTTCTCCTCTTCTACCACCTCCTCATCTGGTCAGCGAAAGACCTACACCACGAACTTCAGCACAGCCAGGGATAAACGTCAGCAGGCAGTTTTAAAACTCATGTGTTTGGGGGACAAACCCCACACCGCACAGGAGCTGTGGAGGGGTATAGAAGAACAGACCGATGAGTGGTTGCTGCTAGTGAGCCTCAAGCCCGGCCTTGTGGTGTGCGATAATGGGCGAAATCTCGTAGCAGCTCTGGGACTAGCCGGTGTGACGCACATCCTTTGCCTGGCGCATGTGCTGAATTTGGTGGTTCAGAAATTCCTTAAAAACTACCCAGACATGTCAGAGTTGCTGCAGAATGTGCGGTCTGTCTGTGCGCACTTTCGGCGTTCTCACCCTGCTGCTGCTTGCCTGTCTGCGCTGCAGCGTAACTTCGGCCTTCTCACTCAACGCCTCATATGCGACGTGCCCACCAGGTGGAACTCCCCCTTGTATATGCTGGAGAGAGATAGTGGAGTTTCAGCTGCAGCACGCACGGTTCAGTTGCTCTGCGGAACAGCACCACTTCACCACCAATGAGTGGGCCTCCATGCGAGACCTGTGTGCCTTGTTGCGGTGTTTCGAGTACTCAACCAACATGGCCAGTGCCGATGACAGCATTCTTAGCGTTACAATACCACTTCTATGTCTCCTTAAAAAAACACTTAGGGCGATGATGGAAGAGGATGTGGCTCAGGAGGAAGAGGGGGCATTTCACAGGGTTTCAGGCCAGTCATTCAGAAGTGGCTCAGAGGGTGCATTCCTGCACCAGCAGAGGACAGGTACACATGTGGCCAATTAGGGCACAGTTCTAGAGGAGGAGGAAGATGAAGTAGAGGAGGAGGAATCCGGTTCACAGCCGGGTGGCACCAAACGCAGCTCTGGGCCATCACTGGAGCGTGACTGGGGGGATACGGAGGACACAGACTATACACCTCCTACAGAGGACAGCTTATCCTTACCTCTGGGCAGCTTGGCACACATGAGCGACTACATGCTGCAGTGCATGCGCAACGACCGCAGAGTTGCCAACATTTTAACTTGTGCTGACTACTGGGTTTCCACCCTGCTGGGTCCACATTACAAAGACAACGTGCCATCCTTAATTCCCTCACTGGAGCGTGATAGGAAGATGTGTGACTATAAGCACATGCTGGTAGACGCGCTCCTGAGTGCATTCCCAACTGACACGGGGGGACAAGTGAAAGCACAAGGCAAAGACAGAGGAGGAGGAGAAAGAGGTCGCCAACGCAGCTGGGTCACAGCCAGCACTTCAGAAGGCAGGGATGGGATAGCATGGCCGACATGTGGAAGAGCTTTGTCACCACGGCACAGCAACCGGCACCACCAGCTGCTGTGGAACGTCTTAGCAGGAGGCAGCATTTGAACAACATGGTGGAACAGTACGTGTTCACATGCTTCCACGTACTCACTGATGGTTCTGCCCCTTTTAACTTCTGGGTCTCCAAATTTTCCACATGGCCTGAGCTTGCTCTTTATACCTTGGAGGTGCTGGCCTGCCCTGCAGCCAGTGTATTGTCTGAATGTGTATTTAGCACGGCAGGGGGCATCATTCCACACAAACGCAGCCACCTGTCCACAGCCACCTGTCCATGGAAGAGGATGTGGAACAGGAGGAAGAGGGGGCATTTCACAGGGTTTCAGGCCAGTCACTCAGAAGTGGCTCAGAGGGTGGTTCCTGCTCCAGCAGGGGCCAGGTACACATGTGGCCAATCAGGGCACAGTTCTGGAGGATGAGGAGGATGAGGTAGAGGAGGAAGAACCGGGTTCACAGCAGGGTGGCACCAAACGTAGCCAACGTGGACAAGCTAACATTCATTAAAATGAACCAGGCTTGGATCCCACAAGACTTGCCTGTACCTTTTGCAGAATAGACATTTATTCCCACCTCAACCATACATTCTTGTACTCAAGTGCACTTATTCTTTGATTTCTTTTTTTTTATTTGTCCCATTATTTTGGGGTCTACCCAACACCACATTCACGACCTCTTCAACCTCCGACTCCGCATCCACCTCCTCCTTCGAGTTGCAGGTTAATAATTTTTATTTATTTTAAGTTATTTCCCTATCCATATTTGTTTGCAGGGCACTTCCCCACATTTTGCTGCCTTTTGCAGCCCTCTAGCCTTTTCCAGGACTTTTTTACAGCCATTTTAGTGCCCAAATGTTCGGGTCCCCATTGGCTTCAATGGGGTTCAGGGTCAAGTTCGGGTCAAATTCAGGTCCCGAACTTCCAGGTGTCTGCTGAACTCTATTTGAGACTTTTTAAAGCCAGAATTCTGGAGTACACAGTGTAAAAATTTTGCCTCATAGAGATATGGTGAGATTTTTAATGTTCATCATAAGGTGTTATTATAATTGAGTATTACTAGTACTGTACTGTACGTTAGTTCAATTTTAGAGAACACTATTCTACAGTTAAGTAATGTATATTTTTAGTAGAGATGGCCCGAACTATTTGCCGGCGAACAGTTCCCCGCGAACATAGCTTGTTCGCGTCCGCCGCGGCACATATTCGATGTTCGCGTTCGCCCCTATACTTTATTATTGAGCAAACTTTGACCCTGTACCTCACAGTCAGCAGACACATTCCAGCCAATCAGCATACCTTCCCTCCAAGACCCTCCCACCTCCTATCTAAACGCAAGGACAGCATCCATCTTAGATTCATTCTGAAGCTGCAGTAATAGTAATTGTAAATCGCAATGCGATTAATATAACCTGTATTATTTGCATTGCGATTACAACTTAGATCTGAGTTTCTAACGGTTGTATTGCTAGAATATAACGAAGATAACGAATATAGCACTATATTCTCAATCTTCGTTATATTCTAGCAATACAACAACCATTAGGAACTCAGATCTAAGTTGAATTCTCAATGCGATTAATATAACCTGCATTAATTGCATTGGGATTCAACTTTGAGCTGAGTTCCTAATGGTTGTTGTATTGCTAGAATATATGTTATATTCTAGCAATACAACCATTAGGAACTCAGCTCTAAGTTGAATTCACAATGCGATTAATGCAGGTTATATTAATCGCATTGAGAATTCAACTTAGATCTGAGTTCCTAATGGTTGTTTTATTGCTAGAATATAACGAAGATTGAGAATATAGCGCTAAATTCTCAATCTTCATAATATTCTAGCAATACAACCATTAGGAACCCATCTCTAAGTTGAATTCGCAAATAAGATGTCCCAAATTATTCACCGGCGAATAGTTCCCGGCGAACATAGCTTGTGCGCGTTCGTTGCAGCTGGCGAACATATGCGATGTTAGGTCCTCCCCCTATCATTGAGTAAACTTTGACCCTGTACCTCACAGTCAGCAGACACATTCCAGCCAATTAGCATACCCTCCCTTCCAGACCCTCCCATCTCCTGGACAGCATCCATTTTAGATTCATTTAATTCGGAAGCTGCAGTCTTAGTGAGAGGAGGGAGAGTGTAGTTGCTGCTGATTTAATAGGGAAATCGATAGCTAGGCTAGTGTATTCAGTGTCCACTCCAGTCCTGAAAGACTCATCAGATCTCTGCTGTAAGGACAGCGTCCTGACAGCACCCCAAAAAGCCCTTTTTAGGGCTAGTACATCAGTCTCCCTCCCAGACCCTCCCACCTCCTATCAAAAAGCAAGGACGGCATCCATCTTAGATTCATTCTGAAGCTGCAGTGTTAGTAGTTGTAATCGCAATGCGATTAATATAACCTGTATTAATCACATTGGGATTACAACTTAGATCTGTTCCTAATGGTTGTATTGCTAGAATATAACAAAGATTGCGAATATAGCACTATATTCTCAATCTTCGTTATATTTTAGCAATACAACCATTAGGAACCCAGCTCTAAGTTGAATTCGCAATGCGATTAATATAACCTGTATTAATCGCATTGCGATTACAACTTAGAGCTGAGTTTCTAATGAGTTGTATTGCTAGAATATAATGAAGATTGAGAATATAGTGCTATATTCACAATCTTTGTTATATTCTAGCAATACAACCATTAGGAACTAGATCTAAGTTGTAATCCCAATGCGATTAATACAGGTTATATTAATCACATTGCGAATTCAACTTAGAGCTGGGTTCTAATGGTTGTATTGCTAGAATTTCTAGCAATACAACCATTAGGAACCCAGCTCTAAGTTGAATTCGCAATGCGATTAATATAACCTGTATTAATCGCATTGCGATTACAACTACCACACTCTGCGTCAACTAGGTATTTTTCCATGGGAGTTTTGCCATGGATCCCCCTCTGGCATGCCACAGTCCAGGTGTTAGTCCCCTTGAAAAAACGTTTCCATCACTATTGTGGCCAGAAGGAGTCCCTTTGGTTTTTAAAATTCGCCTGTCTATTGAAGTCTATGGCAGTTCGCACTGTTCGCACATTTGCGAACATTTGCGGAAGTTTGCGTTCACCGTTCGTGAACAGAAAATTTTATGTTCGCGACATTACTAATTTTTAGGTGTTGTTACTGAGGGTGCATGCTTTTGCTTTTACTCAGCACACAAGCTGCCTAGCAGGGTGGAGACATAAATAGTCCTTGTGCTTTTTCGCTTTAAAGCTGAAATTCGGTTGCACATTAAAGACAAATAATGTTTGCATTCAATTCAACTCTTGCTTTTGTAGACTCCATTATCAAATAGATTTCTTATCCAACTGCTGGGACATCACAGCTGTAATTGCAGCTAAGAGGTCAGTAGCATTATTTTTTTTTTTAATAAAGGCCAGTGACAATAATTTTCTACTTAAAAGTTTGGACATGAACGTTGGATCTGCAGGGGGTTTGGGGATTAAGGGGTTTTGTGGGGCCCGGGCCCATCACCACATCACCGCTTGAGATTTCATGTGGTTTGTTCAATCAAGATGGCCACAACTGCCTCTCCACGAGCAAATGGATAAGGTGGGTATGTATTTTTTATTGCTATTTCAGGGAAAAGTCAACTAGTTTCACTTCGATTCACTCAACACTAATAATTAGTATCACCACATGTAGAACAATCTGAACTATGTGCAGACAGCCTATTACACACTATATATACCCATCAAGCCAGCTCACAACATGTGACTTCCATCATGAGCTACATGCTGCTGATGTCGAAAGTAGGAAGTGGTCATAACAATGTCACTTGACTGTGTATGATGCCAATAATCCCTATTTGACTGACTTTCAGTATGATTTTATGGACCCAACGTAGACAATCTGTTCATGCAGCATATATGTCACAATAATCAGGATAACTCATTACTTTTAAATCTTAGAAGAAATCCATCCAATTTCTTGGTTTTCTCCTAATGCTAGGTTTCACATGTTTTTTGGTGAAGAAGTGATTTCAAAGAGAGAAGGAAACTTAGTCATATATGAGTCTTTAGTTTATTATCCATTACTAGCTTTGGCTTCAAAGGCAGTTGTAACAAAAACTTGAATATGGAAACCAAGCTTTCAGGGGAATTGTAATTTACATAAGGTAATATAGCATCTTTTCAATGGTATATCCATCCAGCTGCAACCCAGTCATGGAATACAAAATCTTTCTGTTGGTGAATATATTAAAGCCAGATGTGTTTGCAGCTCTTAAATGGATCATGTATTGGAATGCAATGTGTTGATATGAGCTGAGAAAGTGTAGCTATACTAACATGTTGCATAGTGCGATGGAAGTTGTCAATTCTAAGACAAGAAGGGAATATATTTTTTGCTCAAGGAGATTAAGGGGGGAATTTATCATTTGTGGTGGTTCTGGTATCAGTTTTAAGTCTGTATTTTTGCTTTGTGAGGTAGAACCAAATTTATGAAATGGCGCACAATAAAAATATATTCAGCTCTAGTGCAATGTGGTGTAAACCTATGTCTGTAAACGTACACCAGAGTGTTGCATATCTTGGAGATGCGACTTTTTAAAAAAGTCCCACATTGAAAAATGGAGACCTAAAGGTATTCTAATCTGATGACCTGTCCTTGAGACAGGGGATCAACTCCTAACACCTCTTCCGATCAGCTGTTTGAAGGAGCTGTGGCACGTGTGCAAGCTCCGCATCCTCTTCGTTGTTTGCACCTGCCCAACTGAATAATTGCAATTTTCTCTCTCCCCTTCACTTGAATGGGATTAACATCTGCAATTGCACTACACCACTGCTACAAGAAGGAGACAGTGTGCAGGTAAACACTGTACAGGATGCAGTTCTCAAATGAGTGCCACAGCCCTTTCAAACAGCTGAATGGCAAGAGTGCGGAGTGTTAGACTCCAAGTTACCGATCTGATATTAATGACCCATCCTAAGCATAGGTCATCAATATCTGTAGCCCGGACAACCCATTTAAAGGTTCAAATGTCTGAACATTTGTCAATTCAAAAATGTGTTTATACCTTCGAATATGGTGACATGGTGACATGTTCCCTTTACATCAGGAAATCATGTATTACGTTTATTACAAGTCTACAATATACTATATATGTAACTTTGATTTATATGACATGTTTTATTGACCAGTATTTATATATAGATAACTTACAAGCACCCTAATTCCCATGGTTTTTACACGGCTAATTAAATATGCAAATATAGCCTATACAAACATTTGATTGCATTACACAGGCTGCTGCAAGTATTGGGAATTATAATAGTCTAATAAGCATATAAGCCATTATGCTATGATTAAAAGCATATTCTAATCCCCCCAAAAAAAACGCCCCATCCTCTGCAAATTGTTACAAAAATAAACAAGCTTATGATTGCCTCTGCTGCCCTTGTCACTTCTGTGTGCCAGCTCCAGCTGACATCCTCTCATGGCAGGAAACGACTTGGAATGCCGCTCAGCCAATCACTGCCTGAAGTGGTCCATCTCTGCAGCCCGTGATTGGCTGAGCAGCATACCCAGCCAGTTCCTGCTATGTCAAGACAGTAGCAGAGACATGGACACCATCATACTGGAGGGCGATCATCAAGATAAGTATAAATACATGTAAACTAATTTTGACCATATGCGGGTCATGAGACAGCTTATTTTTCATTTCAGGGACAACCTTTTCTTTGGGTGGAAAGGAACCACTCTTTTGTGAATATCCATGCATTTTTAAGATGTCAAAATGAACATTTTTTATTTTAACCTTTCAACGAAAATGTGCTGGAGACAATTTATATTTTGTGTTGTATATCCATTAGGTTGTGCATACATCCGCTCAACAAGCTCTGTTTAGGGCCTCTATCACAGATTTTGTAAAAATTAGCAGGCAAAAAGTCCAGAATACAGGACTTTTTTTTGCTTGATATCAAAGAGGCGTCCATATAGAAAACTGAGCAGACCCCCCTATAGTCAGTGGAGTCTACTGGGCTCCGTTTGGTTCAGTTATGTGTCAAATCTGGCACTAGTGCTGGTTTGAATCCAGCCTTTTCTGGAAACTGGTACAGATAATATTTCATCCCTTGCAATGTTTCAGATGAGGATCGTGAACCCCACTATGCAGAGCCAATCATACCTTTCTCTATTAATTTCCTAAAAAAAACTAACGGGGTCATTTATCAAACTGGTGTAAAGTAGAACTGGCTTAGTTGCCCATAGCAACCAATTAGATGCCACCTTTCATTTTTAGTATATATAGAAGATACAGGCACTCAAATATGGAAACTGCAAAGGATATATTTAATGGACACAGTAATAGCAATTCATCAATGTAAAACAATTAATCAGATATAAAAAAAATTATTAAAAAAAGCCAGCAATCAATGCCTCAAATCAATCTTCACCTCAAATCAATCTTCCATCAGCACAATCTACCGTCATCACTTATACGTATTTCTACAAATCTCAACACATCCATACACTAAGACTCAGTTGATACAATATTGTTCACTCTAAAAAATGATAATAATAATAATATTCACTCTAAAAATGATAATAATAATAATAATATTCGTTTGGGTCACTCGGATGTGTAGTGACTGTATATCACCAATTGCATCAGTGTTGCAGAGTCCTCAATGAAGGCTGTTGTCCTTCAGTTGGTAATCAATAATTAGTTATTATTGAGAAAAATAAAAATAAAAATATAAAAATATAAAAAGGTATAAACAGGTATCTTCAATGAGCATTTGATTCTTGATGGTGGATATATAGTATGTTGTACCCACTCTGTTTATGGTATTGCAATGTATGCAGGTGCTTTGGATCAATGTCCCAAGATGTTGTAATGCATCCGATACCCGTACAGTAGTTTGTATTATACAACACTCAATTATTGGCGCTTGTACGTTACCGCTCTTTAGTTTTCAGTTCTCCGGTGTCCGGTATTCGGATCTCACTTAGTTCGGAGTTGGTGAGGTAGCGTCCTTGTGGGGACGCAGCGCGGCTTCCGCGCTCTTGCTTCCGGGTATGAAGAGTCACGTGGCGTCCCACGTGTTATTGTGACGTCACTTTTTTCTTATCTCAGCGCGTTAAGGACCGCGGTCCACAGATCTTTATAATCTGTTTCTTTTATAGCACCAAATTTGTAGCCATACGCGTTTGGGATATTCAAATCCCTTCTTCAGTGGCAATATAGTGTCGATATGTTTTCTACATCCTTTTTATATTCATTGGTTGGTGCCCATTGGTTGTAATATGATTGTGAATCCTTAAAACGGCAACGTTGTTCAGTGTTCTTAAAGAGGCAATGTAACTCGTTTAAGCAACAGTATTATTCCATAATTTTTAAGGCAGTGGTATAGCCAACATTCTGAGGGCAAAATTGTTGAGTTTTTCAGGGACAGCGTTATTCTATAATTTATATATATAAGAAACATATAGTATCTACATATAAAATAACATAAATAGGATAATGTTTATGGGATGTTTTTGTGAGATGTTTTTGTGAGTACTCTTATCCTTTTACTACCTTCTTTTTGTTTTTGTTTTTATTTTTTATTTTTATTTTCTGTTTCTTATTTTTATTATTTATTTATCTTCTTTCTATACATTTGTAGACAGCACGGAGATTAGGGAGGTGGACCCCACCCAGAGAAGACATGGAGGTGTTGATAACCAACCAGACACTCCATCTCCTGTCTAGTGAGGGAACACCCCTATAAAAAGCCAAAAACTTCCATCTCGGCGTTCAGTCCTTTTGGTAGAAGGGATTCGAAGTCATAGATACGTCTTGACTCCAATCTGGACATGGCTGCGATGTGATCACCACCACGCCAAGATTTATTGACTTTTTCTATAGCACAAAAGCTCAATGTCGAAAGACCTTGATGATACATCATCAAGATCTTTCGACATTGAGCTTTTGTGCTATAGAAAAAGTCAATAAATCTTGGCGTGGTGGTGATCACATCGCAGCCATGTCCAGATTGGAGTCAAGACGTATCTATGACTTCGAATCCCTTCTACCAAAAGGACTGAACGCCGAGATGGAAGTTTTTGGCTTTTTATAGGGGGTGTTCCCCTCACTAGACAGGAGATGGAGTGTCTGGTTGGTTATCAACACCTCCATGTCTTCTCTGGGTGGGGTCCACCTCCCTAATCTCCGTGCTGTCTACAAATGTATAGAAAGAAGATAAATAAATAATAAAAAATAAGAAACAGAAAATAAAAAATAAAAAAATAAAAAATAAAAAACAAAAAAGAAGGTAGTAAAAGGATAAAAGTACTCACAAAAACATCTCACCAAAACATCACAAAAACATCCCATAAACATTATCCTATTTATGTTATTTTATATGTAGATACTATATGTTTCTTATATATATAAATTATAGAATAACGCTGTCCCTGAAAAACTCAACAATTTTGCCCTCAGAATGTTGGCTATACCACTGCCTTAAAAATTATGGAATAATACTGTTGCTTAAACGAGTTACATTGCCTCTTTAAGAACACTGAACAACGTTGCCGTTTTAAGGATTCACAATCACATTACAACCAATGGGCACCAACCAATGAATATAAAAAGGATGTAGAAAACATATCGACACTATATTGCCACTGAAGAAGGGATTTGAATATCCCGAAACGCGTATGGCTACAAATTTGGTGCTATAAAAGAAACAGATTATAAAGATCTGTGGACCGCGGTCCTTAACGCGCTGAGATAAGAAAAAAGTGACGTCACAATAACACGTGGGACGCCACGTGACTCTTCATACCCGGAAGCAAGAGCGCGGACGCCGCGCTGCATCCCCACAAGGACGCTACCTCACCAACTCCGAACTAAGTGAGATCCGAATACCGGACACCGGAGAACTGAAAACTAAAGAGCGGTAACGCATAAGCGCCAATAATTGAGTGTTGTATAATACAAACTACTGTACGGGTATCGGATGCATTACAACATCTTGGGACATTGATCCAAAGCACCTGCATACATTGCAATACCATAAACAGAGTGGGTACAACATACTATATATCCACCATCAAGAATCAAATGCTCATTGAAGATACCTGTTTATACCTTTTTATATTTTTATATTTTTTATTTTTATTTTTTCTCAATAATAACTAATTATTGATTACCAACTGAAGGACAACAGCCTTCATTGAGGACTCTGCAACACTGATGCAATTGGTGATATACAGTCACTACACATCCGAGTGACCCAAACGAATATTATTATTATTATTATCATTTTTTAGAGTGAATATTATTATTATTATCATTTTTTAGAGTGAACAATATTGTATCAACTGAGTCTTAGTGTATGGATGTGTTGAGATTTGTAGAAATACGTATAAGTGATGACGGTAGATTGTGCTGATGGAAGATTGATTTGAGGTGAAGATTGATTTGAGGCATTGATTGCTGGCTTTTTTTAATAATTTTTTTTATATCTGATTAATTGTTTTACATTGATGAATTGCTATTACTGTGTCCATTAAATATATCCTTTGCAGTTTCCATATTTGAGTGCCTGTATCTTCTATATATACTATACATATTCCTGGTTCCATTTTTGGGGGAACCCTATACAGAGCACCGGGGTCCGTTTTCCTCCAGAAGAGAGCCACCTAGTGTTATATTCTATACGCACCTTTCATTTTTGACAGCTCTTTTGGAAAATGAAAGGTTGCTATGGGCTACTAAGCCAGTTCTACTTTACACCGGTTTGATAAATGACCCCCCCCCCCCACAATTTACAGAAGTAGAATTGTATGCAAGATACTAATGTGATTCTTGTTATGATTCATGCTATGGTACCAGGTTATTTTTTGGCAATGGTTGCCATGTGACAGGGGCCTTGTACAAGCGCATAAACAAAATATCATATAAATTAATATATTAGACTTTTTTTTTTTGATAAGGAAAACAAAATGAAAAGAATATGTAGAGTCTGTTGATATTTTTTAGTCTATTCATAGTTAATGAATGGAATACGCGGTAGGGTAGATAAAACAGTACAGCAAATCCAAAGTGAAATACGATAACTGCATTATTATAAGGGGAACACTTAGTATAATTATGCAGGCAACTTATGGCTCTTAGGTCATAGAAAATGCACAAGAGTCGTGAGTGAATTATACGGCAGGTAAATGCACTTAGCATGACACCATACTCAGATGCTCGAAAATGATAGCTCTAAATTAATAGTACACTGTGTCCTTGCAACTATTGTATATGTGCCTTAAAGCTTGTAACATAGAAATATTTCATTGCATTGAATATAAAAATAATACTTTCGGTATAGATCAAGTTATCTATTGATTTATTTGTATGTGAAACAGGCTTTCAACCAAATAAAAATACGTAACCCTATCCATATTTGTACATTTTACTTAATGAGGGATTCTCTACTTTGAACAATACTTTTCTATTAGGTCTCATGCACATGACCGTTGTTGTTTTGCGGTCTGTTTTTCACGTATCCATTGTTCCTCATCTGAGGTTTTTTTCCTCTGATTTAAGTCCTCTTCCGTTCCATTATTCCACAAAACATATCCGTATGGTTTCTGCATGCGATCCGTTTTTTGCAGATCAGAAACGGAAACAGTAACTTATTAATCACCAAACACATGATCAATATGGGCTGGGCATAGCATTTCCACAGTATGGATCTGCAAAATACGGATGACATATGGATGTGTTCCATGTGCGTTCCGTATTTTTTGCGGACCCATTGACTTGAAAGGGGCCTCGGACCGTGATTTGCGGACAATAATAGGACATGCACTACTTTTTTGCGGAACGGCCATGCGGACAAACGGAAATGGAATGCATTGAAGTGAATGGTTCCGTATACGGTCCGCAAAAAACAAATGAACGGACGCGGAAAGAAAATACGTGTGCATGAGCCCTTAGGCCTCTTGCACACGGGCGTCATGTTTGACGCCCGGATAAGAGGCGGGTGCGTTGCGGGAATCGCCACGATTTTTCCGCGCGTGTGCTAACGTTTGTAGTGCGTTTAGCACGCGCGTGAAAAAATCCGCATGCTTGGTACCCAGACCCGAAGTCAGACTTCATCACTGAAGTCCGGTTTCGGGATGAGTATTCTGTATATGTAATTATTTTCCTTTATAACATAGTTATAAGGGAAAATAATCGCATTCTAATTACAGAATGCAATGTTCCCCGGGCTATAGAGGGTTAAAAATAAAAAAGAGTTAACTTACCTTCTCCCATTGTACGCGCAGAGCCCTAGAACGTCTTCTCTCTTGATGATTTCTTGCTTGAGGACCTGTGGTGACGTCACAGGGTCACATGGTCCAATCATAGAAGCATTTGAGTGGACCATGTGACCCATGTGATCCTGTGACGTCACCAAAGGTCCTTCATCCAACAGAACATTGCATTCTGTAATTAGAATGCGATTATTTTCCCTTATAACTATGTTATAAAGGAAAATAATAATGATCGGGTCCCCATCCCGATCGTATCCTAGCAACCATGCGGGAAAATCGCAACGCATCCGCACATGATTGCGGATGATTGCGATTTTCCCGCAGCCCCATTCACTTCTATGGGGCCTGCGTTGCGTGAAAATCGCAGAATATAGAACATGCTGCGATTTTCACGCAATGCAAAAGTGATGCGTGAAAATCACCGCTCATGTGCACAGCCCCATAGAAATGAATGTGTCCAGATTCAGTGCGGGTGCAATGCGTCCTCCTCACGCATTGCACCCGCGCGGAAAATTCGCCCGTGTGAAAGGGGCCTTAGGGTGCTGCCACACATTGAGGCTGTGCTGTGTGTTGGGTATGGAAAAAACACAAAAATGCATGCAGTTTTTGCAACAGCATACCTGCATATATGCTGTGTTTTCTTACAGTAAAGAAAGACAAGCAAATCACAAAGAGCAAAACTGAATGACATTAATTAGAAAAATTGAGACAATTGAGTTAGGGCTCATGAACACAAACGTATTTTCTTTCCGTGTCCATTCTGTTTTTTTTGCGGACTGTAAGCAAAACCATTCATTTCAATTGCTCCGCAAAAACACAGACGTTACTCTGTGTGCATTCCGTTTCCGTATGTCCATATTTCCATTCCGCAAAGAAATAGAACATGTCCTATTATTGTCCGCATTACGGACAAGGATAGTACTTATCTATTAAGTGCCATCTGTTCCGCTCCGCAAAATACGGAACGCACGCAGACTTCATCCGTATTTTTTGTGGATCCGCAAAAATACATACATTCATATGCATGAGCCCTTACATTAATGTAATTTAAGTCTGGTGTGTTTTTTTCCTTGCTGGTAGAAAACGCACCATAAACGTACACATTAAAAAAAAACTACATGCGTTTTTCCATGCTTTTTTTTTTTTTTTTTGCAGAACCTAAAGCCATGATGTGTGGCAGCATTGTTATTGATTTATTGCTCTCATAAGGTCTGATACCTGTAAGGCCCCTTTCACAAGAGTGCTATACGTGAATTAAAGGCATTGCACCCGCACTGAATCCTGACCAATTAATTTCTATGGGTCTGTGTACTTGAGCATTTATTTTCACGCTTTATCTCTGCGTTATGTGACAATAGCAGCATGTTCTATATTCAGCATTTTTCACACAGCCCTAGCCCCATAGAAGTGAATGTGGCTTCTGTGAAAAACGCATTGCATCCGGATTCAACTGCACCCACACGGAAAAATCGGAACTACTGAATGCAATCACAGACAAAACTGAACTTGCATGCAAAACCTTCATTTTTTTCCTGAACAGATCCAGACACATCTCCGTATCGCTCGTGTAAAAGGGGCCTTAAAGGCTTACAAAAATGGAAGCAATGATGTTATATAGCAAGCATTCCAAACAACTTAGGCTAGTTTCACACTAGCGGCAGCCTTCTCTGGCAGGCTGTTCTGGTGGGGGAACAGCCTGCCGGATCCGTGCTACCGCTAGTGCACCATGCCGCCGTAATAGAACTATGAAAACTGTAAAAAAAAAATATTATTGCAAAGAGATTACTACAACTTCCATGGTAGTTGTATTAATTCCTATTTGCTGAGCTCCCCCTAGTTTTGGCTGCAGACAGCCAACTAGCTTTGTAATAGAAAAGCATACATAAATTTTGCTATGGGATCTGTGTATGCCCCTGGCTAAAAACAAGATATCCTACTGCTGAGATTCCTAGTGGTCTGCTGAAATAAATAAAAAAAATTTAAAGAAAGGAGCCACTGCAATGATCAGATGATCACTGTGGGTCTGGCTCTTTGCACCCCGGCCAAAGGTGATTTTGGCAGGGGGAGCAGCGAGTGATGTGGGGGAAATGCATTCCATGGAAGACATTCCAATGTAAAGTCATCCTTGTACAGTATATATGGACAGCTTGAGTCTGCCAGAATAGAACCTCATCTTACAGAAGAGCTGTTCTGACTTATGGAGGGGCACTTATCAAAGAAATAAAACCATAGCAAAGGCAGGTGCGCTCTGCGGCAATACTGAACCCTCACACTGATAAAATTGAGAGGTTAGTTCGACATATCCTACTAGGAGGACATGTCTTAAACTCGGACACCACGTCAAGGTCTCTCAAGTAGCCCGAGGCCCTACCACTCAACCTACCTGTGCCGTATGGGTAATACCAGGGGCCGTTTGGCATTACGGGAGAGTAAGGCCTGACTCACAGACAGCTCACCAGTGATCTCCAGCATGTAACCATGCTTGCAATGGGAGGTGCCTGTGAGCCCCACCCGAGACCAGCTGATATGGCCCAGAGCCTGCCAGGTGCACCTGAATGTAGCCTGTAGATGAAAAGCAGGCACATTTAAAGTGGAGTTTATACACCTCCACACATATTATACAAACCATTAGAAAATGTGGTGTGGTGTTTAACAAGCAGGATACGCTCAACCCATATGCAGTTGTGCATGTATATAGGGGAGCACATCCTGCACTTGTAGTTCGTTGCTAGGGGCAATCAACAGCAAAAAATGCATACAATGGAAGATGCCAGCAACGGACTACAAGTACCACAATAACCATCCTACATACGATAACGATAATGTGGATGTGGAGAACCATCAAAAACATAACCATAGCAAAGGCAGGTGCGCTCTGCGGCAATACTAAACAGGTCAAGCCTGCACACCCAGTAGTCCAGGGGTTCCTCGCTTCTCAGAGTGTCCACAGCAGCCGTTAACCCGATTGTAGTCGGACACCTGTCGGTCTAGGCGTTCCCTGAGGCTGGATCCGGAGGGCGGCTGTCGATGGGTTGGCTGCAAGAATGATCTCATATCCGAAGTGACCAACACATCTTCAAACTGCCCTCTTCTTGCAGGCGCGGTAGGATTCCTGTGGAAATTCCTCTGCCAGTGCCCGCAACAGCAGAATGCAACATTTTGTGTTTGTACCGGGGGTCTAAGTATGTTGCCGCCCAGTACTGGTCCTTGCCCTTTATGCCTGTAGGTACACTGCCCGATCCCTTGAAGACACCAGGTTACCTGGTAAAACATGTTGGGGAGCAGTGCGTGAGGCGGTTTTAATAACAGGCATGTTACCTATATGTATTGGAGGCAGTATAGGAGACAAAAAGAGATTGAAAAGATATGGGGAAAGGTTGAAGCCAGCACGCGGCGTCCAGCCCCCTATATGAATAATAGTGCTATCATCAATAAGAATAGTTCATTATCAATCAATATGTGACACAACTGATAATTTTAAAGTACACTTTATTGGTCAGGATTAATGATATTATAAAACACAATAAAAGTTACCGTATTTTTCGCCCTATAAGACACACTGGCCCATAAGATGCACCTAGGTTTTAGAGGAGAACAATAAGAAAAATATATTTTTCATTAGCCCTCAGGTCAGACCAGCAGTCAGAACCCCAATGTTGATGAGACCTCAGCTCACAGCCCCTATCAGACCCCCAATGTTAATAAGACCCCAGTAAGACCTCAGATCAGACCCCAATGTGAATGACCCGCAATCAGACCTCAGATAAGAACCCCTTATTCCTCTTATCAGCCCCCATATGAGCCCCCATGGCTCCTATCAGCCCCCATATGAGCCTCTATGCCTCTTAGAAACCCCATATGAGCCCCCATGTCGCTTAGCAGCCCCCATATGAGCCCCCATGCCTCTTAGCAGCCCCAATGCCTATAAGCAGCCCCCATATGTTCCCCATGCCTCTTAGCAGCCCCCCACATGAGCCCCCATACCTCTTAGCAGCCACCATATGAGCCCCCATGCCTATGTGCATCCACCATATGTGCCCCCATGCCTCTTAGCAGCCCCATATGAGCCCCCATGCCTATGTGCAGCCACCATATGTGCCCCCATGCCTCTTAGTAGCCCCTATATGAGCCCCCATGCCACAGAAAACTTAAAATAGAAAAATTACCTACCTCTCCTGCTCCGGGCGCCACCACTCTTCACCTACATCGCGATCCTCTTCCTCCTGCTGTCGGCTGTGCTGTGAAGGCTGCACACAGGGTGTGATCACAGAGTGCACTCACGCTGTGCGCAGCCCTGCACAGCCGACAGCCGAGGACCAGGAAGCCGTGAGTACAGAAACTTCACCACTTTCCGGTCTTCCGGTACTAACTTCATTAGTATTCACCCCATAAGATGCAGGGGCATTTTCCCCCCACTTTTGGGTGGGGGAAAATGCGTCTTATGGGGCAAAAAATATGGTAAGTTTTATTATAGTGAATCAAACACATTTAAGGATAAGATAAGGCAATTTGGTAGTTTAGGTTACTAAATGTAAATAATTACCAACAGCAGGACACACAGAGCTCCCGGCCAGCCCTGCCACACACCCAGCCCTGCCTCCTACTCAGACCTTCAGTAAGAAGCGCTGATAGAGAGGAGGAATGATGGAGCAGGGAGTTGACATACGGATCTTGCTTCATCATTACAGGCAGCTGTCTCTGCTTCCTATGAAAGCCGGGACAGCTGCCAGAAAGTGGGACATGCCTCCCCTGTACCGCTACCGCCGGACAGCCACTGAAATCCGGCACTGTCCCACCGAATCCGGGACGTTTGGGAGGTATGAGTAAATTATCCCCAGTCTCTTTCATCTTTGTCAGTGGCAGTGCTATTACTCCAGGTGCCTCCTGCTGCTAATTCAATCTGGACGCACAAACTGACTGCTTTAAGGGTACTTTCACACTAGCATTAAAGTTTTCCGGTATTGAGTTCAGTCATAGGGGCTCAATACGGAAATAAAACGCATCGGTTTGTCCTAATGCATTTTGAATGAGAAGCAATCCATTCAGTATGCATCAGGATGTCTTCCGTTCTGTCCCTTTTAGGGTATTTGGCTGGAGAAAATACTGCAGCATGCTGCGGTTTTTCTCCGGCCAAAATGTCCGGAACACTTGCCGGATTGCCAGATCTAGCATTATTTCCCATTGAGATGCATGCGCAGACCTTTAAAAATGTGAAAAGAATAAATACCGGATCCATTTTTCCAGATGACAATGGAGAGACGGATCTGGTATTTCAATGCATTTGTCAGATGGATCCGCATCCGGATCTGGAAACAAATTATATCCGTTTGCATATGGATATCCAGATCCGGCAGGCATTTCCAGTGTGAAAGTACCCTAACTGTGTGGTTTTCGTCTCTGAAAGCACCGATATGGAAGCCACCAACATGTAGGCTCTGTGACACTTCTCTGATGCTGCCTGTCTACTGTGACATCTTGCTGCTTTTCTGCTTTCTCTCTGCAGCTCACTGCCACACATGTTCCTCTTGTCTCACACCCCAGCAGTCATCCTGCTTGAGTATCAGACATCTCCTTCTCTCTGCAAAACTGTTTCTCCAGGAATCAACTCCTCTTATTCTGTGCTTTCCACTGCAGGTTACACAAACATGGGACAACCAAATGTCTGATGGATGCCTCGTCAGGTGCCATCTGTCAGAGATAGGCTCCCATATTGAAAAGAGTTTAATATATACACTTTTCCACTGGATTGCTGCAATGGATGCTTATGATGGATGCCATTCATTGGTCTACCGAGCACCCGAGCACAATGGAAGTCAATGGGAGAACCCACCCGAGCATTAAAACAGGCACCCCCTGCTCTGAAGAGTGGAGGGTATCTGGTTCACAGGAAAAGGTCAGAAATTGATGGAAAAACCACTGAAATGGATCGGGAACAGTATGGGTCGGATGCCTGGATGCATCTTGGACTCCCATGTCGCTGTGGAACGATGTTGTCCCAATAGTATGCCACTTTTACCGGCTGACAATAATATTAAATAGTCTAGTAGTGTTGAGCGCGAATATTCACAAAGTGAATTTTAATCTTGAATATCGAGATTTCGAGATTTCGCGAATATGTTGAATACATGACCCCATATTCGCAATTACGAATATTCGCTCTTAAGAAGGATAGTGATAGGAGAACTGTATTGAAAATAAAAGATTCAGACATAATTCCCCCAACCTTAATTGCTTTCTATAACAATTTCCACTATTCCTGTCAGAGTAAAGACTTAATAGGTAAGAACTGTCCTGCAAATGTTCGTCACTTGAATATTCGCATTAATCTATTCGCGGTTTGTATTCCCTTTCCTACCAAGTGTTAACAGGTTGTGTCAGACTCCAGTACACTGCATGTATTGCGAAAATTCGTATATATCTTTTTCACACCTTTCCATTCACACAAATGACTCCCACCATTTCAAGCTTTCAATACATGTAAAGCTGCTTAAACATTATTAAAAACGAATAGATTCTATGCGCACGCAAACATAACTTGAAACATTAATCGCAAGTCATGAGATTGAATGCGAAATAACAAATATTTTGAAATGGCGAATATATGACGAATATGATGCAAATTATTCGTCAAATATCGCTAAATCGAATATGGGTCTTTACACTCATCACTATAGTCTATATGTGCTTGCAAATATGTCACATGTACAGTAGCGCAGGTTTTGTAAGTGTATGCGCAAATAAAGTAAACCTAATGTCACAGATATTTTTAGGATGCACACACGTCAAACAGGAGATGTAGCACAGATAATGTCACTGTCACCACCGCCTAATAAAAAATTACACTGACTGAATGTCATTGATATTTCGGATGCACAAACGTTATACAGGAGGTATGGGCACAACAAAAGAAATAAATACCACAAATAGGCTGTACCTCTAAAAATGAATAATATATTATTGAAACACACTAATTAAAAACAACAATCCATGGAAAACTAACCAACAAGTGGGTAAGATCATATGCAAAAATTCATCCAGTACCACCACCTTAACAATAAATGCAAATAAATACCAGGGATATAACATACATATGCAAGAATCCGTCAAATAGCATACTTATTAGAAAGACAGTGGTGGCACAAGGAGAATAAAAACCTACAGAGGGGAAACCCTCACGCGTATCGCTAGAGCGTGTACTAGCTCCCTCAGAGGTCCATGAGAGTGTTCATTTGTGTTACAACATTATATACAGGGCCAGTGCAAGGATTTTTGCCGCCCTAGGCAAAAGAAAAGTTTGCCGCCCCCCCATGTGACATTACAATGCCCCACCCATATGATCTGCCATATTAAAGGGGTTCTGCAGTTTATTTAAACTGATGATCTATCCTCTGGATAACTCATCAGCATCTGATCGGCAAGGGTCCAACACCCGGGACCCCCGCCGATCAGCTGTTTGAGAAGGCAGCGGCGCTGGCAGTAGCGCCTCAGCCTTCTCGCTGTTTACCGCAGGCGCAGTGATGTCATGACTAATATCACTGGCCTGGGCGGGGCTAAGCTTCATTCAAGTGAACAGAGCTTAACCCCGCCAAGGCCAGTGATACTAGTTGTGACATCACTGCGCCTGCGGTAAACAGCGAGAAGGCCGAGGCGCTACTGCCAGCACCGCTGCCTTCTCAAACAGCTGATCGGCGTGGGTCCCTGGGTTGTTTTCGATGGATTGTTGTTTTTAATCAGTGTGTTTCAATAAAATATTATTCATTTTTAGAGGTGCGGCCTATTTGTGGTACTTCTTTCTCTTGTTGTGCTTTTGTCTGCTTTCTGATACCAAGGCCTGCACTCTTTTACTATATTTATAGGTGTGCCACCTTTTGTTAGTTTATACAGGAGGTATAGCGCAAGTAATGTCGCTGTCACCAACGGCTAATAAAAAATTACACTGAATTAATGTCACTGATATTTAGGATGCACAAACAGTATACAGGACTACAGGAGGTATAGTGCAAGTAATGTCGCTGTAACCACCGGCTAATAAAAAATTACACTGAATTAATGTCACTGATATTTAGGATGCACAAACGTTATACAGGAGTTATAGCGCAAGTAATGTCGCTGTCACCACAGCTAATAAAAAATTACACTGAATGAATGTCACTGATATTTAGGATGCACAAACGTTATACAGGAGGTATAGCGCAAGTAATGTCGCTATTAGCACCAGCTAATAAAAAATTACACTGAATTAATGTCACTGATATTTAGGATGCACAAGCGTTATACAGCAGGTATAGCACAAGTAATGTCGCTGTCACCACCGCCTAATAAAAAATTACACTGAATTAATGTCACTGATATTTAGGATGCGCAACATTTATACAGGAGGTATAGCGCAAGTTATGTCGCTGTCACCACCGGCTAATAAAAAATTACACTAATTTAATGTCACTGATATTTAGGATGCACAAATGTTATACAGGAGTTATGGCGCAAGTAATGTCGCTGTCACCACCGGCTAAGAAAATTTTTTACTGAATGAATGTCACTGATATTTAGGATGCACAAACCTTATACAGGAGGTATAGCGCAAGTAATGTCGCTGTCACCACCGGCTAATAAAAAATGACACTAAACTAATGTCACTTATATTTAGGATGCACAAACCTTATACAGGAGGTATAGTGCAAGTAATGTTGTTGTCACCACCAGCTAGTAAAAAATTACACTGAAGCAATATCACTGATATTTCGGATACGCAAACGTTATACATGAGATGTAGCGCAGGTAATGTAACTGTCCGCAGTGGACACCATCTATAGAAAAAGTTTGCTGGATGTCACAGATATTTTTAGGCTGCGCACACATTACACGGGAGATTTTGCGCAGATGATGTTGCTGTCACCAGCGGCAAAAAAAATTACACTGAATGTCACTGATATTTCGGATTCGCTAGCGTTATACTGGAGATGACGCGCAGGTAATCTAACTGTCCTCAGTGGACACCGTCTACAGAAAAAGTACACTGGATGTCACAGATATTTTTAGGCTGCGCACAGGTTAGACAGGAGATGTAGGGCAGATAATGTCACTGTCTGCTGCAGTCAAACAATTGCAAGCTATCTAGCGCAGGTTGCGCTAAAAATATATATTGCTGCCAGATACAACTATAGTCCTTAAAAGGACTTTTGGGTCTCTAACAAGTTTTAGCAATTTAGTGCAGGTTGCGCTAAAAATATATTGTTCTGCTGCACACAATACTTCTTAAAAGGACTTTTGGGTCTATAACAAGTATAAAAACTAAAATATTCCTACTTCACTCCCTACACTAGCTCTCCCTTCTACTCTCCAGCTCTCCCTGACTAAGACTGAACCGGACACATGTCATCGGCTGCTATATAGCACCTGATGACACGCTTCGGCCAGCCAATCACTGTAATGCCAGCAGCCAACATGGCTATGGCAATATAGTGAATGGCAGTACTAACCTGCACGTTTATTAGCTGCATAGCAGCCAACAAACGTGCGGGGAGGAGACTCGAGCATCGCGTTCGAGCACATGCGGTATTCGGCCGAACACCACAATGTGCCGAGCATCCCGATGATCGAGCTGAACTACTGTTCGGTCGAACATGCTCTCCCAACACTAGTCATGTATCAATCATCCATAAGTTCCCAGGTTAAAAAATTACATATGTTAACATTTGGTGGTATTACTGAATGATGTGAGATTGTACTGAATTAGCATCATGAAAAACTGTATTAGAAAAATTTGAGGGTGGACTTATTATTGGCAGTGTGGTATACTGGTATACCGCCATACTGAAGTGAATAGGATGAACCTGCAATGCTCAACACTGCTGCTACTAAGCAGGCAACCTGCAGGTAGATAGTCAGATATATACAATTACTAGGCAGTAGCAGTGTGATGGCCCCTACTAACAGTGGAGAAACAAACACCTACAGATCTAATATTGATTTCCTACCCTGAGGCTAGGACATCAATATCTTGACCCCAGAAAACTCAATTAAGAATTGGTAGCAATGCAAACCTTAGGTACCAGGTCATCTGTGGTACCTCCTTAAAGGGGTTCTCCAGGCTACACATATTGATGACCTATCGTACACATAAGTAATTAATATCAGATCGGTGATGGTCTGGCATCCAATACTCCCACCGATCATTTGGGCAGCAGTGGAACTGTAAACTGTATATTCTATGCAGCCGGCAAACAGCTCCATACACGGTGTAGTGGCCATGCTGGGGTACTGCAGCTCAGCTCCCATTTAAGTGAATGGGAGCTGAGCTTCTGTGTGCCAGAGCCAGAAACTTAAAAAGTACAACTTTAAGAGCCCATTCACAGGACCATATTTTTCTGTCCATATCTGTCTGCAATTTTGCGGATCAAATGCGGACCCACAATTTGTGGTCTGCAAAAACGGATACGGTCATTTAAATGAATCCTTAGTCATACTGTCTTATCTTCTATGTTTGGATACAAGCACACCCTTGTTATAATCCCACTGACATGTCCCGTTTTCTTTTGGCAAGATAAGACATCATTGTTGGAAATCTTTATCAGCATTTTTTAAATATTTTTAATGTAAAAAATATAAACTATCAAAGATTAAGGTTAGTGGATAATGTTGTAATTCTACGATAGGAATTACACTGGTCTCTGAATCTTCCATATAACGTTAACCCCAGTTATGGATCTCCAATGTTCTACAAAAGCTTTGTTGAGAAAACCAATTAGTTTCCTAGCATTTGTGTCTGTCAGGTTTAGTACAATTGTTATACCCATGGGGCCTGCTGTCTTTACAGCAGTGGATAAAGAGGGGGAGGGTGGCTATATTCTGAAATGCTCTCACAGCTCCTTTTTACATTAGCATTGCCAAAGAAAACCTTTGTCACTCAAAGAAGCAAAAAATACCCCAACCACTGTGTCACTTTGTTCATCACAGGGAACAACAATGCCATAATTTCACTTCTACTTGAATTGAACTAATGGATTCAACAGGCTGAGGTCTTCGTGTTTAAAGACTCAGATATGTCTATTCATGGGTTTTTAAGCACAGCATGGATTCTCAGCACAATGCTTTCCTTTGTGCATTTCTTTTTTTTTTTGTTTTCTGGCATGGTTCTCTTTGCAAAAATGTGTCCTCAGCGACCAGTCAAATGTTTCCAGCTTTCATTTTTATCTTGATATTTTTACACAAGCAAAAAATCAAAAAGACATGTAATCTTGCTGCCAGAGAAATGATCTGTGGCTATTTTTTAATATTTTATAAGGTTTAAGACTGCTGTGTGAGGCCAAAGATCTTACAACTAATGGGCTTGAACCATTCTTATAAACCGTTTTATTGTATGGTTCCCAATGGAGGGGGGGGGGGGAGAGCAGGTGGCTGTAAAGCATGTTACACAGCATCCAGCACTTCTCATAAAGGGTTAACTCTATAAACTACTCATCTTTATAAGCTGGCTTTTACCTGCCATCAGTGATTATTTCTTCTACACGATTATCCATTGTAAATAAGCATCATTTCTACCTCCCTTACTTTGCAGGGTTGACTGGCCAACCAGAGTACCAAAAGACCTCCTGGAGAGCACACGCTTTGATGTAACAGTGGGACCCAAAGCTCCTGGCTGATTAGTGGGGGTGTCGGGAGTTGGATCCCCACCAATAGGCTGGTGATGACCTGAAGTTTGTTCACTACAAAATATACAGGGTTGCCCAGCCAAATAGGCATTATTAAATCAATTCTGCCAGTGTAAAAGTGTGCAGAAACATGCCAAGGGGTGTAAATATTGTTGTAGCAGACCCAGGGGGAAAAAGCCTGGCAGCCAGGCTATGCTAATGACTGATAACATAGAGAGCAAGAGAGCTCCAGACACAACAGCTGTAACTATAGAACAGGACCTGCTTAAAGGACCTGTGAAGATGTCACTGTCATGTGAGTAATGCAAGAGGGGGCGGAGCTCAGCAGTGAAGGGGAGAAGTGGAGGTAAAGGACCTGTGGTGACATCATGTGACATGACAGAGACTTTGTGTGGAGAAGCGATGGATTCAATGTGATCAAGAGACATTATGGGAGTTGTAGTTCTCTCCTTCTATACCTCCTTCCTGTAATGTCCTCTGATATAATATAATAACAGCCTGGAAATGCTGTGAGTTTTAGTCCTCTTCCTCAAAACCTCATGCCTGTATTGTCCTCTGATATTACAAAATAACTGACTGAAAATGCTAGGAGTTGTAGTCCTCTAATCTTAAAACCTCATGCCTGTAATGTCCTCTATCACAAAATAACAGCTTGGACATGCTGGGAGTTGTAGTCCTCTCCTCTTATGTTCAAACTCACAAACTCTTGGAGGCATCGATGAAAGGAGTTAAATATCACATGTAGGTG